>CM069863.1:195111710-195123637 GCA_036172795.1 Pelodytes ibericus
TCTCCCTCTCCCTCTCTGTGTGTGTGTGTGTGCCTCTCTGTCTCTCTCTCCCTCTCTGTGTGTGTGTGCCTCTCTGTCTCTCTCTCCCTCTCTGTGTGTGTGTGCCTCTCTGTCTCCCTCTCCCTCTCTGTGTGTGTGTGTATGTGTGTGTGCCTCTCTGTCTCCCTCTCCCTCTCTGTGTGTGTGTGTGTGTGCCTCTCTCCCTCTCTGTGTGTGTGTGCCTCTCTGTCTCTCTCTCCCTCTGTGTGTGTGTGTGTGTGTGTGCCTCTCTGTCTCTCTCTCCCTCTCTGTGTGTGTGTGTGTGTGTGCCTCTCTGTCTGTCTCTCTCTCCCTCTCTGTGTGTGTGTGCCTCTCTGTCTCCCTCTCTCTCCCTCTGTGTGTGTGTGCCTCTCTGTCTCTCTCTCCCTCTCTGTGTATGTGTGTGTGTGTGCCTCTCTGTCTGTCTCTCTCTCCCTCTCTGTGTGTGTGTGTGTGCCTCTCTGTCTCTCTCTCCCTCTCTGTGTGTGTGTGCCTCTCTGTCTCCCTCTCCCTCTCTGTGTGTGTGTGTGCCTCTCTGTCTCTCTCTCCCTCTCTGTGTGTGTGTGCCTCTCTGTCTCCCTCTCCCTCTCTGTGTGTGTGTGTGCCTCTCTGTCTGTCTCTCTCTCCCTCTCTGTGTGTGTGTGTGTGTGTGTGTGCCTCTCTGTCTGTCTCTCTCTCCCTCTCTGTGTGTGTGTGCCTCTCTGTCTCCCTCTCCCTCTCTGTGTGTGTGTGTGCCTCTCTGTCTCCCTCTCCCTCTCTGTGTGTGTGTGCCTCTCTGTCTCCCTCTCCCTCTCTGTGTGTGTGTGTGCCTCTCTGTCTCTCTCTCCCTCTCTGTGTGTGTGTGTGTGTGCCTCTCTGTCTCTCTCTCCCTCTGTGTGTGTGTGTGTGTGTGTGCCTCTCTCCCTCTCTCTCCCTCTCTGTGTGTGTGTGCCTCTCTCCCTCTCTCTCCCTCTCTGTGTGTGTGTGCCTCTCTGTCTGTCTCTCTCTCCCTCTCTGTGTGTGTGTGCCTCTCTGTCTCTCTCTCCCTCTCTGTGTGTGTGTGCCTCTCTGTCTCCCTCTCCCTCTCTGTGTGTGTGTGCCTCTCTGTCTCCCTCTCCCTCTCTGTGTGTGTGTGCCTCTCTGTCTCCCTCTCCCTCTCTGTGTGTGTGTGCCTCTCTGTCTCCCTCTCCCTCTCTGTGTGTGTGTGTGCCTCTCTGTCTCTCTCTCCCTCTCTGTGTGTGTGTGTGTGTGCCTCTCTGTCTCTCTCTCCCTCTGTGTGTGTGTGTGTGTGCCTCTCTGTCTCTCTCTCCCTCTCTGTGTGTGTGTGTGCCTCTCTGTCTCCCTCTCCCTCTCTGTGTGTGTGTGCCTCTCTGTCTCCCTCTCTCTCCCTCTCTGTGTGTGTGTGCCTCTCTGTCTCCCTCTCCCTCTCTGTGTGTGTGTGCCTCTCTGCCTCTCTCCCTCTCTGTGTGTGTGTGTGCCTCTCTGTCTCCCTCTCTCTCCCTCTCTGTGTGTGTGTGCCTCTCTGTCTCCCTCTCCCTCTCTGTGTGTGTGTGTGCCTCTCTGTCTCCCTCTCTCTCCCTCTCTGTGTGTGTGTGCCTCTCTGTCTCCCTCTCCCTCTCTGTGTGTGTGTGCCTCTCTGTCTCTCTCTCCCTCTCTGTGTGTGTGTGTGTGTGTGCCTCTCTGTCTCTCTCTCCCTCTCTGTGTGTGTGTGCCTCTCTCCCTCTCTCTCCCTCTCTGTGTGTGTGTGCCTCTCTGTCTCCCTCTCCCTCTCTGTGTGTGTGTGCCTCTCTGTCTCCCTCTCCCTCTCTGTGTGTGTGTGCCTCTCTGTCTCCCTCTCCATCTCTGTGTGTGTGTGCCTCTCTGTCTCCCTCTCCCTTTCTGTGTGTGTGTGCCTCTCTCTCTCCCTCTCCCTCTCTGTGTGTGTGTGTGCCTCTCTGTCTCCCTCTCCCTCTCTGTGTGTGTGTGCCTCTCTGTCTCCCTCTCCCTCTCTGTGTGTGTGTGTGTGTGCCTCTCTGTCTGTCTCTCCCTCTCTGTGTGTGTGTGCCTCTCTGTCTCTCTCTCCCTCTCTGTGTGTGTGTGCCTCTCTATCTCTCTCTCCCTCTCTGTGTGTGTGTGCCTCTCTATCTCTCTCTCCCTCTCTGTGTGTGTGTGCCTCTCTGTCTCCCTCTCCCTCTCTGTGTGTGTGTGTGCCTCTCTGTCTCTCTCTCCCTCTCTGTGTGTGTGTGTGCCTCTCTGTCTCCCTCTCCCTCTCTGTATGTGTGTGTGTGTGCCTCTCTCCCTCTCTCTCTCTGTGTGTGCCTCTCTGTCTCTCTCTCCCTCTCTCTCTCTGTGTGTGCGTGTGTGCCTCTCTCCCTCTCTCTCTGTGTGCGTGTGTGCCTCTCCCTCTCCCTCTGTGTGTGTGTGTGTGTGTGCCTGTCTCTCTCTCCCTCTGTGTGTGTGTGTGTGCCTCTCTGCCTCTCTCTCCCTCTCTGTGTGTGTGTGCCTCTCTGTCTCTCTCTCCCTCTGTGTGTGTGTGTGTGTGCCTCTCTGTCTCTCTCTCCCTCTCTCTGTGTGTGTGTGTGTGTGCCTCTCTCCCTCTCTGTGTGTGTGTGCCTCTCTGTCTCCCTCTCCCTTTCTGTGTGTGTGTGCCTCTCTCTCTCCCTCTCCCTCTCTGTGTGTGTGTGTGTGTGCCTCTCTGTCTCCCTCTCTCTCCTCTGTGTGTGTGTGCCTCTCTGTCTCCCTCTCCCTCTCTGTGTGTGTGTGTGCCTCTCTGTCTCTCTCTCCCTCTCTGTGTGTGTGTGTGTGCCTCTCTGTCTCCCTCTCTCTCCCTCTGTGTGTGTGTGTGTGCCTCTCTGTCTCTCTCTCCCTCTCCCTGTGTGTGTGTGTGTGTGTGTGTGTGCCTGTCTTTCTCTCCTTCTGTGTGTGTGTGTGTGTGTGTGTGGTGCCTCTGTCTCTCTCTCCCTCTGTGTGTGTGTGTGCCTCTCTGTCTCTCTCTCCCTCTCCCTGTGTGTGTGTGTGTGTGTGTGTGTGCCTGTCTTTCTCTCCTTCTGTGTGTGTGTGTGTGTGTGTGTGTGTGCCTCTCTGTCTCTCTCTCCCTCTCTGTGTGTGTGTGTGTGTGTGTGTGTGCCTCTCTGTCTCTCTCTCCCTCTCCCTGTGTGTGTGTGTGTGTGCCTGTCTTTCTCTCCTTCTGTGTGTGTGTGTGTGTGTGTGCCTCTCTGTCTCTCTCTCCCTCTCCCTGTGTGTGTGTGTGCCTGTCTTTCTCTCCTTCTGTGTGTGTGTGTGTGGGTGCCTCTGTCTCTCTCTCCCTCTCTGTGTGTGTGTGCCTCTCTGTCTCTCTCTCCCTCTCTGTGTGTGTGTGTGTGTGTGCCTCTCTGTCTCCCTCTCCCTCTCTGTGTGTGTGTGCCTCTCTGTCTCCCTCTCCATCTCTGTGTGTGTGTGCCTCTCTGTCTGTCTCTCTCTCCCTCTCTGTGTGTGTGTGTGTGCCTCTCTGTCTCTCTCTCCCTCTGTGTGTGTGTGTGTGTGTGCCTCTCTGTCTCTCTCTCCCTCTGTGTGTGTGTGTGTGTGTGCCTCTCTGTCTCTCTCTCCCTCTGTGTGTGTGTGTGTGTGCCTCTCTGTCTCCCTCTCCCTCTCTGTGTGTGTGTGTGCCTCTCTGTCTCCCTCTCCCTCTCTGTGTGTGTGTGTGCCTCTCTCCCTCTCTGTGTGTGTGTGCCTCTCTCTCTCCCTCTCCCTCTCTGTGTGTGTGTGTGCCTCTCTGTCTCCCTCTCCCTCTCTGTGTGTGTGTGCCTCTCTGTCTCCCTCTCCCTCTCTGTGTGTGTGTGTGCCTCTCTGTCTCTCTCTCCCTCTGTGTGTGTGTGTGTGTGTGCCTCTCTGTCTCTCTCTCCCTCTGTGTGTGTGTGTGTGTGCCTCTCTGTCTCCCTCTCCCTCTCTGTGTGTGTGTGCCTCTCTGTCTCCCTCTCCCTCTCTGTGTGTGTGTGTGCCTCTCTCCCTCTCTGTGTGTGTGTGCCTCTCTCTCTCCCTCTCCCTCTCTGTGTGTGTGTGTGCCTCTCTGTCTCCCTCTCCCTCTCTGTGTGTGTGTGCCTCTCTGTCTCCCTCTCCCTCTCTGTGTGTGTGTGTGCCTCTCTGTCTCTCTCTCCCTCTCTCTCTCTGTGTGTGCGTGTGTGCCTCTCTCCCTCTCTCTCTGTGTGCGTGTGTGCCTCTCCCTCTCCCTCTGTGTGTGTGTGTGTGTGTGTGCCTGTCTCTCTCTCCCTCTGTGTGTGTGTGTATGTGTGGGTGCCTCTGTCTCTCTCTCCCTCTGTGTGTGTGTGCCTCTCTGTCTCTCTCTCCCTCTCCCTCTGTGTGTGTGTGTGTGTGTGTGTGTGCCTGTCTCTCTCTCCCTCTGTGTGTGTGTGTATGTGTGGGTGCCTCTGTCTCTCTCTCCCTCTGTGTGTGTGTATGTGTGGGTGCCTCTGTCTCTCTCTCCCTCTGTGTGTGTGTGCCTCTCTGTCTCTCTCTCCCTCTCCCTGTGTGTGTGTGTGTGTGTGTGTGCCTGTCTTTCTCTCCTTCTGTGTGTGTGTGTGTGTGTGTGTGGGTGCCTCTGTCTCTCTCTCCCTCTGTGTGTGTGTATGTGTGGGTGCCTCTGTCTCTCTCTCCCTCTGTGTGTGTGTGTGTGCCTCTCTGTCTCTCTCTCCCTCTCTGTGTGTGTGTGTGTGTGTGTGCCTCTCTGTCTCTCTCTCCCTCTCCCGTGTGTGTGTGTGTGTGTGTGTGTGTGTGCCTGTCTTTCTCTCCTTCTGTGTGTGTGTGTGTGTGCCTCTCTGTCTCTCTCTCCCTCTCCCTGTGTGTGTGTGTGCCTGTCTTTCTCTCCTTCTGTGTGTGTGTGTGTGTGTGTGTGTGGGTGCCTCTGTCTCTCTCTCCCTCTCTGTGTGTGTGTTCCTCTCTGTCTCTCTCTCCCTCTCTGTGTGTGTGTGCCTCTCTCCCTCTCTCTCCCTCTCTGTGTGTGTGTGCCTCTCTGTCTCTCTCTCCCTCTCTGTGTGTGTGTGTGTGCCTGTCTCTCTCTCCCTCTGTGAATGTGTGTATGTGTGGGTGCCTCTGTCTCTCTCTCCCTCTGTGTGTGTGTGTGTGTGTGCCTCTCTGTCTCTCTCTCCCTCTCCCTGTGTGTGTGTGTGTGTGTGCCTGTCTCTCTCTCCTTCTGTGTGTGTGTGTGTGTGTGTGTGTGTGTGTGTGGGTGCCTCTGTCTCTCTCTCCCTCTGTGTGTGTGTGTGTGTTTGCCTCTCTCCCTCTCTGTGTGTGTGTGTATGTGTGTGTGCCTCTCTGTCTCCCTCTCCCTCTCTGTGTGTGTTTGCCTCTCTCCCTCTCTGTGTGTGTGTGTGCCTCTCTCCCTCTCTCTCCCTCTCTGTGTGTGTGTGCCTCTCTGTCTCCCTCTCCCTCTCTGTGTGTGTGTGCCTCTCTGTCTCTCTCTCCCTCTGTGTGTGTGTGTGTGTGTGCCTCTCTGTCTCCCTCTCCCTCTCTGTGTGTGTGTGCCTCTCTCCCTCTCTGTGTGTGTGTGCCTCTCTGTCTCTCTCTCCCTCTCTGTGTGTGTGTGCCTCTCTGTCTCCCTCTCCCTCTCTGTGTGTGTGTGCCTCTCTCCCTCTCTGTGTGTGTGTGCCTCTCTGTCTCCCTCTCCCTCTCTGTGTGTGTGTGTGCCTCTCTCCCTCTCTCTCCCTCTCTGTGTGTGTGTGCCTCTCTCCCTCTCTCTCCCTCTCTGTGTGTGTGTGCCTCTCGCCCTCTCTCTCCCTCTGTGTGTGTGTGTGCTTCTCTCTCTCTCTCTCTCTCTCTCTCTCTCTCTCTCTCTCTCTCTCTCTGTGTGTGTGTGTGCCTCACTGTCTCTCTCTGTGTGTGTGTGTGCCTCTCTGTCTCTCTCTCTCTGTGTGTGTGTCTCTGTGTGTGTGTGTCTGTCTCTCTGCGTGTGTGTGTGTGTGTCTCTGTCTCTGTGTGTGTGTGTGTCTCTGTCTCTGTGTGTGTGTTTGTGTGTGTGTCTCTGTCTCTCTCTCTCTCTGTGTTTGTGTGTGGGTGTGTGTGCCTCCCTGTTTATGTGTGTGTGTCTCTGTCTCTCTCTGTGTGTGCGTCTCTGTGTGTGTGTGTGCCTCTCTGTCTCTCTGTGTGTGTTTGTGCCTCTCTGTCTGTGTGTGTCTCTGTCTCTCTGTGTGTGTGTGTGTGTATGTGTCTCTGTGTGTGTGTGTGTGTGCCTCTCTGTCTCTCTGTGTGTGTGTATGTGTCTCTCTCTCTCTCCCCCTCTCCCTCTCTCCATGTGTGTGTGTGTGTGTGTGTGTGTGTGTGTGTTTGTGTGTGTGTCTCTCTCTCTCCCCCTCTCCCTCTCTGTGTGTGTGCCTCTCTCTCTCTCGCTGTCTCTCTCTCCTCTCCCCCTCTCTCTCTCCCCCTCTCCCTCTCTGTGTGTGTGCCTCTCTCTCTCTCGCTGTCTCTCTCTCTCTCTCTCTCTCTCTCTCTCTCTCTCTCTCTCTCTCTCTCTCTCTCTCTCTCTCTCTCTCTCTCTCTCACTCTCTCTCCCCCTCTCCCTCTCTGTGTGTGCCTCTCTCTCTCTCTCTCTCTCTCTCTCTCTCTCTCTCTCTCTCTCTCTCTCTCTCTCTCTCTCTCTCTCTCTCTCTCTCTCTCTCTCTCTCTCTCTCTCTCTCTCTCTCTCTCTCTCTCTCCCCCTCTCCCTCTCTGTGTGTGTGCCTCTCTCGCTATCGCTGTCTCTCTCTCGCTGTGTCTCTCTCGCTGTCTCTCTCTCTCGCTGTGTCTCTATTGATTTGCAGATGGCTTTTTGAGTAGTTTATGGCTGCCTGTGGGTACTGTGAGTTAGATCCTGTAACACAGATGGCTATGGCTGCCTGTGGGTACTGTGAGTTAGATCCTGTAACACAGATGGCTGTGGCTGCCTGTGGGTACTGTGAGTTAGATCCTGTAACACAGATGGCTATGGCTGCCTGTGGGTACTGTGAGTTAGATCCTGTAACACAGATGGCTATGGCTGCCTGTGGGTACTGTGAGTTAGATCCTGTAACACAGATGGCAATGGCTGCCTGTGGGTAGTTTGAGTTGGAGACTGATATAAAGCCCACTATCTTGCAGCCCAGTCATGTACCGCAAGGAGAAGAGCATTCAGATGAAGAGCAGCACATCTGCTCTCTATAACAACCTTAGCGTGCTCCCCATCACGGACAAGAGTCTAACCTACTTCACTGTGGTCCACGCCAATACTGTTAACATGGTGAGCGCCTCGGCCGACGGCCTGAACTTCTCCCACAGACAACTGCAGTCTAAAGAGGGGAGCGTGGCTGCGAGCTCCTCCCTCATCACACAGGTAACGTGTTCTGCATTGTATGCATCTCCCAGAGTCGGCACTTTCCCACTATATGCTCAAAATTCACACCCACTGCTGACAGGCGTGTGCCACCACGAGCACAGTGTCCATGTCGGCCATGCCCACTGCTGACAGGAGTGTGACACCACGAGCACAGTCTCCATGTCGGCCACGCCCACTGCTGACAGGCGTGTGACACCACGAGCACAGTCTCCATGTCAGCCATGCCCACTGCTGACAGGCGTGTGACACCACGAGCACAGTGTCCATGTCGGCCATGCCCACTGCTGACAGGAGTGTGACACCACGAGCACAGTCTCCATGTCGGCCACGCCCACTGCTGACAGGCGTGTGACACCACGAGCACAGTCTCCATGTCAGCCATGCCCACTGCTGACAGGCGTGTGACACCACGAGCACAGTGTCCATGTCGCCCACGCCCACTGCTGACAGGAGTGTGACACCACGGGTCAGGTGAGGATCGTCCCAGCAGGGTGATGGTTGTGATAGGAGCTGGTAACGCTCATTACAGGGGTCAGGTGAGGATCGTCCCAGCAGGGTGATGGTTGTGATAGGAGCTGGTAACGCTCATTACAGGGGGTCAGGTGAGGATCGTCCCAGCAGGGTGATGGTTGTGATAGGAGCTGGTAACGCTCATTACAGGGGGTCAGGTGAGGATCGTCCCAGCAGGGTGATGGTTGTGATAGGAGCTGGTAACTCTCATTACAGGGGGTCAGGTGAGGATCGTCCCAGCAGGGTGATGGTTGTGATAGGAGCTGGTAACGCTCATTACAGGGGGTCAGGTGAGGATCGTCCCAGCAGGGTGATGGTTGTGATAGGAGCTGGTAACGCTCATTACAGGGGGTCAGGTGAGGATCGTCCCAGCAGGGTGATGGTTGTGATAGGAGCTGGTAACGCTCATTACAGGGGGTCAGGTGAGATCGTCCCAGCAGGGTGATGGTTGTGATAGGAGCTGGTAACGCTCATACAGGGGGTCAGGTGAGGATCGTCCCAGCAGGGTGATGGTTGTGATAGGAGCTGGTAACGCTCATTACAGGGGGTCAGGTGAGGATCGTCCCAGCAGGGTGATGGTTGTGATAGGAGCTGGTAACGCTCATTACAGGGGGTCAGGTGAGGATCGTCCCAGCAGGGTGATGGTTGTGATAGGAGCTGGTAACGCTCATTACAGGGGGTCAGGTGAGGATCGTCCCAGCAGGGTGATGGTTGTGATAGGAGCTGGTAACGCTCATTACAGGGGGTCAGGTGAGGATCGTCCCAGCAGGGTGATGGTTGTGATAGGAGCTGGTAACGCTCATTACAGGGGGTCAGGTGAGGATCGTCCCAGCAGGGTGATGGTTGTGATAGGAGCTGGTAACGCTCATTACAGGGGGTCAGGTGAGGATCGTCCCAGCAGGGTGATGGTTGTGATAGGAGCTGGTAACGCTCATTACAGGGGGTCAGGTGAGGATCGTCCCAGCAGGGTGATGGTTGTGATAGGAGCTGGTAACGCTCATTACAGGGGGTCAGGTGAGGATCGTCCCAGCAGGGTGATGGTTGGTGATAGGAGCTGGTAACGCTCATTACAGGGGGTCAGGTGAGGATCGTCCCAGCAGGGTGATGGTTGTGATAGGAGCTGGTAACGCTCATTACAGGGGTCAGGTGAGGATCGTCCCAGCAGGGTGATGGTTGTGATAGGAGCTGGTAACGCTCATTACAGGGGGTCAGGTGAGGATCGTCCCAGCAGGGTGATGGTTGTGATAGGAGCTGGTAACGCTCATTACAGGGGGTCAGGTGAGGATCGTCCCAGCAGGGTGATGGTTGTGATAGGAGCTGGTAACGCTCATTACAGGGGGTCAGGTGAGGATCGTCCCAGCAGGGTGATGGTTGTGATAGAGCTGGTAACGCTCATTACAGGGGGTCAGGTGAGGATCGTCCCAGCAGGGTGATGGTTGTGATAGGAGCTGGTAACGCTCATTACAGGGGGTCAGGTGAGGATCGTCCCAGCAGGGTGATGGTTGTGATAGGAGCTGGTAACGCTCATTACAGGGGGTCAGGTGAGGATCGTCCCAGCAGGGTGATGGTTGTGATAGGAGCTGGTAACGCTCATTACAGGGGGTCAGGTGAGGATCGTCCCAGCAGGGTGATGGTTGTGATAGGAGCTGGTAACGCTCATTACAGGGGGTCAGGTGAGGATCGTCCCAGCAGGGTGATGGTTGTGATAGGAGCTGGTAAACGCTCATTACAGGGGGTCAGGTGAGGATCGTCCCAGCAGGGTGATGGTTGTGATAGGAGCTGGTAACGCTCATTACAGGGGGTCAGGTGAGGATCGTCCCAGCAGGGTGATGGTTGTGATAGGAGCTGGTAACGCTCATTACAGGGGGTCAGGTGAGGATCGTCCCAGCAGGGTGATGGTTGTGATAGGAGCTGGTAACGCTCATTACAGGGGGTCAGGTGAGGATCGTCCCAGCAGGGTGATGGTTGTGATAGGAGCTGGTAACGCTCATTACAGGGGGTCAGGTGAGGATCGTCCCAGCAGGGTGATGGTTGTGATAGGAGCTGGTAACGCTCATTACAGGGGGTCAGGTGAGGATCGTCCCAGCAGGGTGATGGTTGTGATAGGAGCTGGTAACGCTCATTACAGGGGGTCAGGTGAGGATCGTCCCAGCAGGGTGATGGTTGTGATAGGAGCTGGTAACGCTCATTACAGGGGGTCAGGTGAGGATCGTCCCAGCAGGGTGATGGTTGTGATAGGAGCTGGTAACGCTCATTACAGGGGGTCAGGTGAGGATCGTCCCAGCAGGGTGATGGTTGTGATAGGAGCTGGTAACGCTCATTACAGGGGGTCAGGTGAGGATCGTCCCAGCAGGGTGATGGTTGTGATAGGAGCTGGTAACGCTCATTACAGGGGGTCAGGTGAGGATCGTCCCAGCAGGGTGATGGTTGTGATAGGAGCTGGTAACGCTCATTACAGGGGGTCAGGTGAGGATCGTCCCAGCAGGGTGATGGTTGTGATAGGAGCTGGTAACGCTCATTACAGGGGGTCAGGTGAGGATCGTCCCAGCAGGGTGATGGTTGTGATAGGAGCTGGTAACGCTCATTACAGGGGGGTCAGGTGAGGATCGTCCCAGCAGGGTGATGGTTGTGATAGGAGCTGGTAACGCTCATTACAGGGGGTCAGGTGAGGATCGTCCCAGCAGGGTGATGGTTGTGATAGGAGCTGGTAACGCTCATTACAGGGGGTCAGGTGAGGATCGTCCCAGCAGGGTGATGGTTGTGATAGGAGCTGGTAACGCTCATTACAGGGGGTCAGGTGAGGATCGTCCCAGCAGGGTGATGGTTGTGATAGGAGCTGGTAACGCTCATTACAGGGGGTCAGGTGAGGATCGTCCCAGCAGGGTGATGGTTGTGATAGGAGCTGGTAACGCTCATTACAGGGGGTCAGGTGAGGATCGTCCCAGCAGGGTGATGGTTGTGATAGGAGCTGGTAACGCTCATTACAGGGGGTCAGGTGAGGATCGTCCCAGCAGGGTGATGGTTGTGATAGGAGCTGGTAACGCTCATTACAGGGGGTCAGGTGAGGATCGTCCCAGCAGGGTGATGGTTGTGATAGGAGCTGGTAACGCTCATTACAGGGGGTCAGGTGAGGATCGTCCCAGCAGGGTGATGGTTGTGATAGGAGCTGGTAACGCTCATTACAGGGGTCAGGTGAGGATCGTCCCAGCAGGGTGATGGTTGTGATAGGAGCTGGTAACGCTCATTACAGGGGTCAGGTGAGGATCGTCCCAGCAGGGTGATGGTTGTGATAGGAGCTGGTAACGCTCATTACAGGGGGTCAGGTGAGGATCGTCCCAGCAGGGTGATGGTTGTGATAGGAGCTGGTAACGCTCATTACAGGGGGTCAGGTGAGGATCGTCCCAGCAGGGTGATGGTTGTGATAGGAGCTGGTAACGCTCATTACAGGGGGTCAGGTGAGGATCGTCCCAGCAGGGTGATGGTTGTGATAGGAGCTGGTAACGCTCATTACAGGGGGTCAGGTGAGGATCGTCCCCCCAGGGTGATGGTTGTGATAGGAGCTGGTAACGCTCATTACAGGGGGTCAGGTGAGGATCGTCCCAGCAGGGTGATGGTTGTGATAGGAGCTGGTAACGCTCATTACAGGGGGTCAGGTGAGGATCGTCCCAGCAGGGTGATGGTTGTGATAGGAGCTGGTAACGCTCATTACAGGGGGTCAGGTGAGGATCGTCCCAGCAGGGTGATGGTTGTGATAGGAGCTGGTAACGCTCATTACAGGGGGTCAGGTGAGGATCGTCCCAGCAGGGTGATGGTTGTGATAGGAGCTGGTAACGCTCATTACAGGGGGTCAGGTGAGGATCGTCCCAGCAGGGTGATGGTTGTGATAGGAGCTGGTAACGCTCATTACAGGGGGTCAGGTGAGGATCGTCCCAGCAGGGTGATGGTTGTGATAGGAGCTGGTAACGCTCATTACAGGGGGTCAGGTGAGGATCGTCCCAGCAGGGTGATGGTTGTGATAGGAGCTGGTAATGCTCATTACAGGGGGTCAGGTGAGGATCGTCCCAGCAGGGTGATGGTTGTGATAGGAGCTGGTAACGCTCATTACAGGGGGTCAGGTGAGGAT
>CM069863.1:195123837-195441337 GCA_036172795.1 Pelodytes ibericus
GTTGATAGGAGCTTGGTAACGCTCATTACAGGGGGTCAGGTGAGGATCGTCCCAGCAGGGTGATGGTTGTGATAGGAGCTGGTAACGCTCATTACAGGGGGTCAGGTGAGGATCGTCCCAGCAGGGTGATGGTTGTGATAGGAGCTGGTAACGCTCATTACAGGGGTCAGGTGAGGATCGTCCCAGCAGGGTGATGGTTGTGATAGGAGCTGGTAACGCTCATTACAGGGGGTCAGGTGAGGATCGTCCCAGCAGGGTGATGGTTGTGATAGGAGCTGGTAACGCTCATTACAGGGGGTCAGGTGAGGATCGTCCCAGCAGGGTGATGGTTGTGATAGGAGCTGGTAACGCTCATTACAGGGGGTCAGGTGAGGATCGTCCCAGCAGGGTGATGGTTGTGATAGGAGCTGGTAACGCTCATTACAGGGGGTCAGGTGAGGATCGTCCCAGCAGGGTGATGGTTGTGATAGGAGCTGGTAACGCTCATTACAGGGGGTCAGGTGAGGATCGTCCCAGCAGGGTGATGGTTGTGATAGGAGCTGGTAACGCTCATTACAGGGGGTCAGGTGAGGATCGTCCCAGCAGGGTGATGGTTGTGATAGGAGCTGGTAACGCTCATTACAGGGGGTCAGGTGAGGATCGTCCCAGCAGGGTGATGGTTGTGATAGGAGCTGGTAACGCTCATTACAGGGGGTCAGGTGAGGATCGTCCCAGCAGGGTGATGGTTGTGATAGGAGCTGGTAACGCTCATTACAGGGGGTCAGGTGAGGATCGTCCCAGCAGGGTGATGGTTGTGATAGGAGCTGGTAACGCTCATTACAGGGGGTCAGGTGAGGATCGTCCCAGCAGGGTGATGGTTGTGATAGGAGCTGGTAACGCTCATTACAGGGGGTCAGGTGAGGATCGTCCCAGCAGGGTGATGGTTGTGATAGGAGCTGGTAACGCTCATTACAGGGGGTCAGGTGAGGATCGTCCCAGCAGGGTGATGGTTGTGATAGGAGCTGGTAACGCTCATTACAGGGGGTCAGGTGAGGATCGTCCCAGCAGGGTGATGGTTGTGATAGGAGCTGGTAACGCTCATTACAGGGGGTCAGGTGAGGATCGTCCCAGCAGGGTGATGGTTGTGATAGGAGCTGGTAACGCTCATTACAGGGGGTCAGGTGAGGATCGTCCCAGCAGGGTGATGGTTGTGATAGGAGCTGGTAACGCTCATTACAGGGGGTCAGGTGAGGATCGTCCCAGCAGGGTGATGGTTGTGATAGGAGCTGGTAACGCTCATTACAGGGGGTCAGGTGAGGATCGTCCCAGCAGGGTGATGGTTGTGATAGGAGCTGGTAACGCTCATTACAGGGGGTCAGGTGAGGATCGTCCCAGCAGGGTGATGGTTGTGATAGGAGCTGGTAACGCTCATTACAGGGGGTCAGGTGAGGATCGTCCCAGCAGGGTGATGGTTGTGATAGGAGCTGGTAACGCTCATTACAGGGGGTCAGGTGAGGATCGTCCCAGCAGGGTGATGGTTGTGATAGGAGCTGGTAACGCTCATTACAGGGGGTCAGGTGAGGATCGTCCCAGCAGGGTGATGGTTGTGATAGGAGCTGGTAACGCTCATTACAGGGGGTCAGGTGAGGATCGTCCCAGCAGGGTGATGGTTGTGATAGGAGCTGGTAACGCTCATTACAGGGGGTCAGGTGAGGATCGTCCCAGCAGGGTGATGGTTGTGATAGGAGCTGGTAACTCTCATTACAGGGGGTCAGGTGAGGATCGTCCCAGCAGGGTGATGGTTGTGATAGGAGCTGGTAACTCTCATTACAGGGGGTCAGGTGAGGATCGTCCCAGCAGGGTGATGGTTGTGATAGGAGCTGGTAACGCTCATTACAGGGGGTCAGGTGAGGATCGTCCCAGCAGGGTGATGGTTGTGATAGGAGCTGGTAACGCTCATTACAGGGGGTCAGGTGAGGATCGTCCCAGCAGGGTGATGGTTGTGATAGGAGCTGGTAACGCTCATTACAGGGGGTCAGGTGAGGATCGTCCCAGCAGGGTGATGGTTGTGATAGGAGCTGGTAACGCTCATTACAGGGGGTCAGGTGAGGATCGTCCCAGCAGGGTGATGGTTTGTGATAGGAGCTGGTAACGCTCATTACAGGGGGTCAGGTGAGGATCGTCCCAGCAGGGTGATGGTTGTGATAGGAGCTGGTAACGCTCATTACAGGGGGTCAGGTGAGGATCGTCCCAGCAGGGTGATGGTTGTGATAGGAGCTGGTAACGCTCATTACAGGGGGTCAGGTGAGGATCGTCCCAGCAGGGTGATGGTTGTGATAGGAGCTGGTAACGCTCATTACAGGGGGTCAGGTGAGGATCGTCCCAGCAGGGTGATGGTTGTGATAGGAGCTGGTAACGCTCATTACAGGGGGTCAGGTGAGGATCGTCCCAGCAGGGTGATGGTTGTGATAGGAGCTGGTAACGCTCATTACAGGGGGTCAGGTGAGGATCGTCCCAGCAGGGTGATGGTTGTGATAGGAGCTGGTAACGCTCATTACAGGGGGTCAGGTGAGGATCGTCCCAGCAGGGTGATGGTTGTGATAGGAGCTGGTAACGCTCATTACAGGGGGTCAGGTGAGGATCGTCCCAGCAGGGTGATGGTTGTGATAGGAGCTGGTAACGCTCATTACAGGGGGTCAGGTGAGGATCGTCCCAGCAGGGTGATGGTTGTGATAGGAGCTGGTAACGCTCATTACAGGGGGTCAGGTGAGGATCGTCCCAGCAGGGTGATGGTTGTGATAGGAGCTGGTAACGCTCATTACAGGGGGTCAGGTGAGGATCGTCCCAGCAGGGTGATGGTTGTGATAGGAGCTGGTAACGCTCATTACAGGGGGTCAGGTGAGGATCGTCCCAGCAGGGTGATGGTTGTGATAGGAGCTGGTAACGCTCATTACAGGGGGTCAGGTGAGGATCGTCCCAGCAGGGTGATGGTTGTGATAGGAGCTGGTAACGCTCATTACAGGGGGTCAGGTGAGGATCGTCCCAGCAGGGTGATGGTTGTGATAGGAGCTGGTAACGCTCATTACAGGGGGTCAGGTGAGGATCGTCCCAGCAGGGTGATGGTTGTGATAGGAGCTGGTAACGCTCATTACAGGGGGTCAGGTGAGGATCGTCCCAGCAGGGTGTTGGTTGTGATAGGAGCTGGTAATGCTCATTACAGGGGGTCAGGTGAGGATCGTCCCAGCAGGGTGATGGTTGTGATAGGAGCTGGTAACGCTCATTACAGGGGGTCAGGTGAGGATCGTCCCAGCAGGGTGATGGTTGTGATAGGAGCTGGTAACGCTCATTACAGGGGGTCAGGGGAGGATCGTCCCAGCAGGGTGATGGTTGTGATAGGAGCTGGTAACGCTCATTACAGGGGGTCAGGTGAGGATCGTCCCAGCAGGGTGATGGTTGTGATAGGAGCTGGTAACTCTCATTACAGGGGGTCAGGTGAGGATCGTCCCAGCAGGGTGATGGTTGTGATAGGAGCTGGTAACACTCATTACAGGGGGTCAGGTGAGGATCGTCCCAGCAGGGTGATGGTTGTGATAGGAGCTGGTAACGCTCATTACAGGGGGTCAGGTGAGGATCGTCCCAGCAGGGTGATGGTTGTGATAGGAGCTGGTAACGCTCATTACTGGGGGTCAGGTGAGGATCGTCCCAGCAGGGTGATGGTTGTGATAGGAGCTGGTAACGCTCATTACAGGGGGTCAGGTGAGGATCGTCCCAGCAGGGTGATGGTTGTGATAGGAGCTGGTAACGCTCATTACAGGGGGTCAGGTGAGGATCGTCCCAGCAGGGTGATGGTTGTGATAGGAGCTGGTAACGCTCATTACAGGGGGTCAGGTGAGGATCGTCCCAGCAGGGTGATGGTTGTGATAGGAGCTGGTAACGCTCATTACAGGGGGTCAGGTGAGGATCGTCCCAGCAGGGTGATGGTTGTGATAGGAGCTGGTAACTCTCATTACAGGGGGTCAGGTGAGGATCGTCCCAGCAGGGTGATGGTTGTGATAGGAGCTGGTAACGCTCATTACAGGGGGTCAGGTGAGGATCGTCCCAGCAGGGTGATGGTTGTGATAGGAGCTGGTAACGCTCATTACAGGGGGTCAGGTGAGGATCGTCCCAGCAGGGTGATGGTTGTGATAGGAGCTGGTAACGCTCATTACAGGGGGTCAGGTGAGGATCGTCCCAGCAGGGTGATGGTTGTGATAGGAGCTGGTAACTCTCATTACAGGGGGTCAGGTGAGGATCGTCCCAGCAGGGTGATGGTTGTGATAGGAGCTGGTAACGCTCATTACAGGGGGTCAGGTGAGGATCGTCCCAGCAGGGTGATGGTTGTGATAGGAGCTGGTAACGCTCATTACAGGGGGTCAGGTGAGGATCGTCCCAGCAGGGTGATGGTTGTGATAGGAGCTGGTAACGCTCATTACAGGGGGTCAGGTGAGGATCGTCCCAGCAGGGTGATGGTTGTGATAGGAGCTGGTAACGCTCATTACAGGGGTCAGGTGAGGATCGTCCCAGCAGGGTGATGGTTGTGATAGGAGCTGGTAACGCTCATTACAGGGGGTCAGGTGAGGATCGTCCCAGCAGGGTGATGGTTGTGATAGGAGCTGGTAACTCTCATTACAGGGGGTCAGGTGAGGATCGTCCCAGCAGGGTGATGGTTGTGATAGGAGCTGGTAACGCTCATTACAGGGGGTCAGGTGAGGATCGTCCCAGCAGGGTGATGGTTGTGATAGGAGCTGGTAACGCTCATTACAGCGGGTCAGGTGAGGATCGTCCCAGCAGGGTGATGGTTGTGATAGGAGCTGGTAACGCTCATTACAGGGGGTCAGGTGAGGATCGTCCCAGCAGGGTGATGGTTGTGATAGGAGCTGGTAACGCTCATTACAGGGGGTCAGGTGAGGATCGTCCCAGCAGGGTGATGGTTGTGATAGGAGCTGGTAACGCTCATTACAGGGGGTCAGGTGAGGATCGTCCCAGCAGGGTGATGGTTGTGATAGGAGCTGGTAACTCTCATTACAGGGGGTCAGGTGAGGATCGTCCCAGCAGGGTGATGGTTGTGATAGGAGCTGGTAACGCTCATTACAGGGGGTCAGGTGAGGATCGTCCCAGCAGGGTGATGGTTGTGATAGGAGCTGGTAACGCTCATTACAGGGGGTCAGGTGAGGATCGTCCCAGCAGGGTGATGGTTGTGATAGGAGCTGGTAACTCTCATTACAGCGGGTCAGGTGAGGATCGTCCCAGCAGGGTGATGGTTGTGATAGGAGCTGGTAACGCTCATTACAGGGGGTCAGGTGAGGATCGTCCCAGCAGGGTGATGGTTGTGATAGGAGCTGGTAACGCTCATTACAGGGGGTCAGGTGAGGATCGTCCCAGCAGGGTGATGGTTGTGATAGGAGCTGGTAACGCTCATTACAGGGGGTCAGGTGAGGATCGTCCCAGCAGGGTGATGGTTGTGATAGGAGCTGGTAACTCTCATTACAGGGGGTCAGGTGAGGATCGTCCCAGCAGGGTGATGGTTGTGATAGGAGCTGGTAACGCTCATTACAGGGGGTCAGGTGAGGATCGTCCCAGCAGGGTGATGGTTGTGATAGGAGCTGGTAACGCTCATTACAGGGGGTCAGGTGAGGATCGTCCCAGCAGGGTGATGGTTGTGATAGGAGCTGGTAACTCTCATTACAGGGGGTCAGGTGAGGATCGTCCCAGCAGGGTGATGGTTGTGATAGGAGCTGGTAACTCTCATTACAGGGGGTCAGGTGAGGATCGTCCCAACAGGCAAATACGAGACCGAACACCCACCAGCTTGTAGAAGCACCCCACGCGTTTTGCACCTGGAGTTCGCACTAGATCTGAGCTGCCCCAGTAACGCTCCTCTTTTACCTGCAGGCTTCGTGGTGTGTCCTGCCATCCCGTGTGCTGCTGGTCTTGACCTCTCAGAAGGGGATTCAGGTATGGAGGGCGTAGCTGGTCTTTATTACACATTATATAGGGTTATTATCCAGCGACTGATTCTGTGAATGTAGAGAATAAAATAATATACATATGGATAAAGTAAGTGAAATATAACGTGTCTGGCTCCTGTTTGTGACATCAGCATGTGGCTTGATATGCAGATGACGTTTCCCATTTAAAAGTAGTTCATTTGCAAATCAAGTTACAGATGATGTCATCAGTAGGAGACAACACAGACACAGAAATAACTGGATGCAGTGTAGCTGAGGCGGCACATGGGTTATAACCCCCATTATAACATATCCTGCAATCATCCTTCAATTCATCAAAGGGAATTCACAAGGGAATTGTAAACCTAAGGCCAAGGTAGCAGAGTTGGATATTTCTCCCAGTCAGATATACTCTGCTGCTTTGGCTTTAGTCTAGGATTCCCCTTCTCAGTTGCCTCTTTCATGATTAAAGCTGTTGTTCTTCTCCTATCGTCGCTAGCCCTGCAGACTGTCCTCCCTCTAACAGACGCCAGTCATGCTCTGCTTAATATGCCACCTTATCACTCCCATCACTCCTTTCTCCCACAACAGATGTACGAATCTGACGGTTCCATCATGGTCTACTGGCATGCACTGGATGCCTTGGAAACACCACAAGGTGAGAAGCTCCCTTCTGTCTGCATCGCCCTGCAGTGGGAGGGGCAGACTCTGTGTCGCCCTGCAGTGGGAGGGGCAGACTCTGCGTCGCCCTGCAGTGGGAGGGGCGGACTCTGCGTCGCCCTGCAGTGGGAGGGGCGGACTCTGCGTCGCCCTGCAGTGGGAGGGGCGGACTCTGCGTCGTCCTGCAGTGGGAGAGGCAGACTCTGCGTCGCCCTGCAGTGGGAGAGGCAGACTCTGCGTCGCCCTGCAGTGGGAGAGGCAGACTCTGCGTCGTCCTGCAGTGGGAGAGGCAGACTCCGCGTCGCCCTGCAGTGGGAGAGGCAGACTCAGCGTCGTCCTGCAGTGGGAGGGGCAGACTCCGCGTCGCCCTGCAGTGGGAGAGGCAGACTCCGCGTCGCCCTGCAGTGGGAGAGGCAGACTCTGCGTCGTCCTGCAGTGGGAGGGGCAGACTCCGCGTCGCCCTGCAGTGGGAGAGGCAGACTCCGCGTCGCCCTGCAATGGGAGAGGCAGACTCCGCGTCGCCCTGCAGTGGGAGAGGGAGACTCCGCGTCGCCCTGCAGTGGGAGGGGCAGACTCTGCGTCGCCCAGCAGTGGGAGGGGCAGGCTCTGCGTCGCCCTGCAGTGGGAGAGGGGGACTCCGCGTCGCCTTGCAGTGGGAGAGGGGGACTCCGCGTCGCCCTGCAGTGGGAGAGGGGGACTCTGCGTCGCCCTGCAGTGGGAGGGGCAGGCTCTGCGTCGCCCTGCAGTGGGAGAGGGGGACTCCGCGTCGCCCTGCAGTGGGAGAGGGAGACTCCGCGTCGCCCTGCAGTGGGAGGGGCAGACTCTGCGTCGCCCTGCAGTGGGAGGGGCAGGGTCTGCGTCGCCCTGCAGTGGGAGAGGGGGACTCCGCGTCGCCCTGCAGTGGGAGGGGCAGACTCCGCGTCGCCCTGCAGTGGGAGAGGCAGACTCTGCGTCGCCCTGCAGTGGGAGGGGCAGACTCTGCGTCGCCCTGCAGTGGGAGAGGGAGACTCTGCGTCGCCCTGCAGTGGGAGAGGCAGACTCTGCGTCACC
This sequence comes from Pelodytes ibericus, assembly GCA_036172795.1. Taxonomy (NCBI): domain Eukaryota; kingdom Metazoa; phylum Chordata; class Amphibia; order Anura; family Pelodytidae; genus Pelodytes; species Pelodytes ibericus. Next base: position 195,131,514 of record CM069863.1, read on the forward strand.
CTGCAGTGGGAGGGGCAGACTCTGCGTCGCCCTGCAGTGGGAGAGGCAGACTCTGCGTCGCCCTGCAGTGGGAGAGGCAGACTCTGCGTCGCCCTGCAGTGGGAGAGGGAGACTCTGCGTCGCCCTGCAGTGGGAGGGGCAGACTCTGTGTCGCCCTGCAGTGGGAGAGGGAGACTCTGCGTCGCCCTGCAGTGGGAGAGGGAGACTCTGCGTCGCCCTGCAGTGGGAGGGGCAGACTCTGCGTCGCCCTGCAGTGGGAGGGGCAGACTCTGCGTCGCTCTGCAGTGGGAGAGGGAGACTCTGCGTCGCCCTGCAGTGGGAGGGGCATACTCTGCGTCGCCCTGCAGTGGGAGGGGCGGACTCTGCGTCGTCCTGCAGTGGGAGAGGCGGACTCTGCGTCGCCCTGCAGTGGGAGAGGCAGACTCTGCGTCGTCCTGCAGTGGGAGAGGCAGACTCCGCGTCGCCCTGCAGTGGGAGAGGCAAACTCTGCGTCGCCCTGCAGTGGGAGAGGGAGACTCTGCGTCGCCCTGCAGTGGGAGAGGCAGACTCTGCGTCGCCCTGCAGTGGGAGAGGCAGACTCTGCGTCGCCCTGCAGTGGGAGGGGCAGACTCTGCGTCGCCCTGCAGTGGGAGAGGCAGACTCTGCGTCGCCCTGCAGTGGGAGAGGGAGACTCTGCGTCGCCCTGCAGTGGGAGAGGGAGACTCTGCGTCGCTCTGCAGTGGGAGAGGGAGACTCTGCGTCGCCCTGCAGTGGGAGGGGCATACTCTGCGTCGCCCTGCAGTGGGAGAGGGAGACTCGGCCTCGCCCTGCAGAGGGAGGGGCAGACTCTGCGTCGCCCTGCAGTGGGAGAGGGAGACTCGGCCTCGCCCTGCAGAGGGAGGGGCAGACTCGGCCTCGCCCTGCAGAGGGAGGGACAGACTCGGCCTCGCCCTGCAGAGGGAGGGGCAGACTCGGCCTCGCCCTGCAGAGGGAGGGGCAGACTCGGCCTCGCCCTGCAGTGGGAGGGGCAGTTTATAATGTTGTGTTTATTCCCAGCTCAGGCAGTGTTTGCTCGTGGGATTGCGGCAGCCAGAGGGCAGCATGTCTGTGTCGGTGAGTATTATAATGAAGCAGAGAGATAGCAGCTAGTCTGTCCTGTTATACTCCCCACAATCTGCCATAAACAGACACATTCATGAAAGGGGGAATTTCAAGCTTCAGGCCAAAGTAGCGGAATTGGAAAAATTCTCCCTGTCAGCGCTGCTTCATACTCTGCTGTTTCAGCCTTAAATGTGAAATTCCCTTCTCAATTCCCTGCAATTTCTCCTTTTTTGATGAGTAAATCCTGACATAGCGATCAGCTTGTAATGTGATCGCACCATGATCAATATCTGCACTGTGTATACAGTGTATTAACCCCTCAATCTAATCACTGGGTAGAAACCAATCCCAAAATACGAAAGCAGAATGGCGCAACAGTAGTGAATACGTGGATTAAATATTTTGCAATGAAGAGTAGTAAAATCCTTCAAAATTTAATATGATTCCTGAAAAAAAACACAATAAAACACAAACATGTGAATGACCAGATACAATAAATATATATGGGCCCCTAATACAAGGAGAACTCACAAAACGGAGGAAAGGATAAATCGAATAGAGATGATGGCTGGAATAACATCAGAGTTGGCCTGCACCTCAACGCGTTTCGCCGGATACTACACGGCTTCTTCATGAGGAATTTTGGAAAAAAAACAATCCCCACAGACCCGGCGGCCCCCAAACCCCTCAATCTAATCACTGAGTAGAAACCAATCCCCACAGACCCAGCGGCCCCCAAACCCCTCAATCTAATCACTGGGTATAAACCAATCCCCACAGACCCAGCGGCCCCCAAACCCCTCAATCTAATCACTGGGTATAAACCAATCCCCACAGACCCAGCGGCCCCCAAACCCCTCAATCTAATCACTGAGTAGAAACCAATCCCCACACACCCAGCGGCCCCCAAACCCCTCAATCTAATCACTTTGTATAAACCAATCCCCACACACCCAGCGGCCCCCAAACCCCTCAATCTAATCACTGGGTAGAAACCAATCCCCACAGACCCAGCGGCCCCCAAACCCCTCAATCTAATCACTGGGTAGAAACCAATCCCCACAGACCCAGCGGCCCCCAAACCCCTCAATCTAATCACTGGGTATAAACCAATCCCCACAGACCCAGCGGCCCCCAAACCCCTCAATCTAATCACTGGGTATAAACCAATCCCCACAGACCCAGCGGCCCCCAAACCCCTCAATCTAATCACTGAGTAGAAACCAATCCCCACAGACCCAGCGGCCCCCAAACCCCTCAATCTAATCACTGGGTATAAACCAATCCCCACAGACCCAGCGGCCCCCAAACCCCTCAATCTAATCACTGGGTATAAACCAATCCCCACTGACCCAGCGGCCCCCAAACCCCTCAATCTAATCACTGGGTATAAACCAATCCCCACAGACACAGCGGCCCCCAAACCCCTCAATCTAATCACTGGGTATAAACCAATCCCCACAGACCCAGCGGCCCCCAAACCCCTCAATCTAATCACTGGGTAGAAACCAATCCCCACAGACCCAGCGGCCCCCAAACCCCTCAATCTAATCACTGAGTAGAAACCAATCCCCACAGACCCAGCGGCCCCCAAACCCCTCAATCTAATCACTGGGTATAAACCAATCCCCACAGACCCAGCGGCCCCCAAACCCCTCAATCTAATCACTGGGTAGAAACCAATCCCCACAGACCCAGCGGCCCCCAAACCCCTCAATCTAATCACTGAGTAGAAACCAATCCCCACAGACCCAGCGGCCCCCAAACCCCTCAATCTAATCACTGGGTATAAACCAATCCCCACAGACCTAGCGGCCCCCAAACCCCTCAATCTAATCACTGAGTAGAAACCAATCCCCACAGACCCAGCGGCCCCCAAACCCCTCAATCTAATCACTTTGTATAAACCAATCCCCACAGACCCAGCGGCCCCCAAACCCCTCAATCTAATCACTGAGTAGAAACCAATCCCCACAGACCCAGCGGCCCCCAAACCCCTCAATCTAATCACTGGGTATAAACCAATCCCCACACACCCAGCGGCCCCCAAACCCCTCAATCTAATCACTGAGTAGAAACCAATCCCCACAGACCCAGCGGCCCCCAAACCCCTCAATCTAATCACTGAGTAGAAACCAATCCCCACAGACCCAGCGGCCCCCAAACCCCTCAATCTAATCACTGGGTATAAACCTATCCCCACAGACCCAGCGGCCCCCAAACCCCTCAATCTAATCACTGGGTATAAACCAATCCCCACAGACCCAGCGGCCCCCAAACCCCTCAATCTAATCACTGAGTAGAAACCAATCCCCACAGACCCAGCGGCCCCCAAACCCCTCAATCTAATCACTGAGTAGAAACCAATCCCCACAGACCCAGCGGCCCCCAAACCCCTCAATCTAATCACTGGGTATAAACCAATCCCCACACACCCAGCGGCCCCCAAACCCCTCAATCTAATCACTGGGTATAAACCAATCCCCACAGACCCAGCGGCCCCCAAACCCCTCAATCTAATCACTGGGTATAAACCAATCCCCACAGACCCAGCGGCCCCCAAACCCCTCAATCTAATCACTGGGTATAAACCAATCCCCACAGACCCAGCGGCCCCCAAACCCCTCAATCTAATCACTGGGTATAAACCAATCCCCACAGACCCAGCGGCCCCCAAACCCCGTCAATCTAATCACTGGGTAGAAACCAATCCCCACAGACCCAGCGGCCCCCAAACCCCTCAATCTAATCACTGAGTAGAAACCAATCCCCACAGACCCAGCGGCCCCCAAACCCCTCAATCTAATCACTGAGTAGAAACCAATCCCCACAGACCCAGCGGCCCCCAAACCCCTCAATCTAATCACTGAGTAGAAACCAATCCCCACAGACCCAGCGGCCCCCAAACCCCTCAATCTAATCACTTTGTATAAACCAATCCCCACAGACCCAGCGGCCCCCAAACCCCTCAATCTAATCACTGGGTAGAAACCAATCCCCACAGACCCAGCGGCCCCCAAACCCCTCAATCTAATCACTGAGTAGAAACCAATCCCCACAGACCCAGCGGCCCCCAAACCCCCCAATCTAATCACTGGGTAGAAACCAATCCCCACAGACCCAGCGGCCCCCAAACCCCTCAATCTAATCACTGAGTATAAACCAATCCCCACAGACCCAGCGGCCCCCAAACCCCTCAATCTAATCACTGGGTAGAAACCAATCCCCACAGACCCAGCGGCCCCCAAACCCCTCAATCTAATCACTGGGTAGAAACCAATCCCCACAGACCCAGCGGCCCCCAAACCCCTCAATCTAATCACTGGGTAGAAACCAATCACCACAGACCCAGCGGCCCCCAAACCCCTCAATCTAATCACTGGGTAGAAACCAATCCCCTCAGACCCAGCGGCCCCCAAACCCCTCAATCTAATCACTGGGTATAAACCAATCCCCACAGACCCAGCGGCCCCCAAACCCCTCAATCTAATCACTGGGTAGAAACCAATCCCCACAGACCCAGCGGCCCCCAAACCCCTCAATCTAATCACTGAGTAGAAACCAATCCCCACAGACCCAGCGGCCCCCAAACCCCTCAATCTAATCACTGGGTATAAACCAATCCCCACAGACCCAGCGGCCCCCAAACCCCTCAATCTAATCACTGGGTAGAAACCAATCCCCACAGACCCAGCGGCCCCCAAACCCCTCAATCTAATCACTGGGTAGAAACCAATCCCCACAGACCCAGCGGCCCCCAAACCCCTCAATCTAATCACTGGGTAGAAACCAATCCCCACAGACCCAGCGGCCCCCAAACCCCTCAATCTAATCACTGGGTAGAAACCAATCCCCACAGACCCAGCGGCCCCCAAACCCCTCAATCTAATCACTGGGTAGAAACCAATCACCACAGACCCAGCGGCCCCCAAACCCCTCAATCTAATCACTGGGTATAAACCAATCCCCACAGACCCAGCGGCCCCCAAACCCCTCAATCTAATCACTGGGTAGAAACCAATCACCACAGACCCAGCGGCCCCCAAACCCCTCAATCTAATCACTGAGTAGAAACCAATCCCCACACACCCAGCGGCCCCCAAACCCCTCAATCTAATCACTGGGTATAAAAGTGGTTTGAATCTTTTACACATACATTGAATAGAATGCTAGATATGACATATTTGTTGCCTTTTCCGTTCTCTTGCAGGGACGTCGTCTGGTTTAGTTCTGGTGTTTGATATCCCAGTTAAAGGCACTAATATCACATTGGCGGAGGTCTTGGCGGAGCACAGAGACCCCATTACTGACATTGCTAGTGAGAGCGGTGGGGATGTGGTGAGGATTTGTATGTCTTATTCAGTTTCTCCTGCTTGGATTTGGTGAGCTCACACGTTTCATGGTACTGGCCTATGTGTTACAGGACGCGGTGGCCGATCTAGTGACGGCTGATGATGCGGGGGTCCTGTGCGTCTGGAAGGTTGAAGAGGATTTCAGGCTGATCAATAAGATTTCTGCCTACGGGTGAGTAAGAGACAGACTGCGTGGAGGATCAAGCCATGGATCGACCTTCAGCCTGGATCCTGCAGTGTAAATTCTCCCACCCGCTATATTCACAGGGTCACCTGCTCCTCGGTGAAGCTTTGGGCCGGGATCATTGCCGCGGCATATGGCAACGGCCAAATCCGTGTGTACGATGCTGGCACTGGGGCACTAAACGCAGAGATTGACGCACACGCTCGCTGGATTTACACTCTGGATATAGCGCCAGAGTCTGGAAAAGTAAGATGGGAGCAGCGTACAAACTGCTTCATGCAGGGGTTATAGGGGGAGTGAAAGAGATCATGCATCGAGAGAAGGCGGAGTCAGAGTGGGAATGGAAGGGGTTACTGGGAGGAATGAGATCATGCATAGAGAGAAGGGGCGGGGTCAGAGTGGGAATGGAAGGGGTTACTGGGAGGAATGAGATCATACATAGAGAGAAGGGGCGGAGTCAGAGTGGGAATGGAAGGGGTTACTGGGAGGAATGACATCATGCATAGAGAGAAGGGGCGGAGTCAGAGTGGGAATGGAAGGGGTTACTGGGAGGAATGAGATCATGCATAAAGAGAAGGGGCGGAGTCAGAGTGGGAATGGAAGGGGTTACATGGAGGAATGAGATCATGCATAGAGAGAAGGGGCGGAGTCAGAGTGGGAATGGAAGGGGTTACTGGGAGGAATGAGATCATGCATAGAGAGAAGGGGCGGAGTCAGAGTGGGAATGGAAGGGGTTACAGGGAGGAATGAGATCATACATAGAGAGAAGGGGCGGAGTCAGAGTGGGAATGGAAGGGGTTACAGGGAGGAATGAGATCATGCATGGAGAGAAGGGGCGGAGTCAGTGGGAATGGAAGGGGTTACTGGGAGGAATGAGATCATACATAGAGAGAAGGGGCGGAGTCAGAGTGGGAATGGAAGGGGTTACTGGGAGGAATGACATGCATAGAGAGAAGGGGCGGGGTCAGAGTGGGAATGGAAGGGGTTACTGGGAGGAATGAGATCATACATAGAGAGAAGGGGCGGAGTCAGAGTGGGAATGGAAGGGGTTACTGGGAGGAATGAGACCATACATAGATAGAAGGGGCGGAGTCAGAGTGGGAATGGAAGGGGTTACTGGGAGGAATGACATCATGCATAGAGAGAAGGGGCGGAGTCATAGTGGGAATGGAAGGGGTTACTAGGAGGAATGAGATCATGCATAGAGAGAAGGGGCGGGGTCAGAGTGGGAATGGAAGGGGTTACTGGGAGGAATGACATCATGCATAGAGAGAAGGGGCGGGGTCAGAGTGGGAATGGAAGGGGTTACTGGGAGGAATGAGATCATACATAGAGAGAAGGGGCGGAGTCAGAGTGGGAATGGAAGGGGTTACTGGGAGGAATGAGACCATACATAGATAGAAGGGGCGGAGTCAGAGTGGGAATGGAAGGGGTTACTGGGAGGAATGACATCATGCATAGAGAGAAGGGGCGGAGTCATAGTGGGAATGGAAGGGGTTACTGGGAGGAATGAGATCATACATAGAGAGAAGGGGCGGAGTCAGAGTGGGAATGGAAGGGGTTACTGGGAGGAATGACATCATGCATAGAGAGAAGGGGCGGAGTCAGAGTGGGAATGGAAGGGGTTACTGGGAGGAATGAGATCATACATAGAGAGAAAGGGCGGAGTGAGAGTGGGAATGGAAGGGGTTACTGGGAGGAATGACATCATGCATAGAGAGAAGGGGCGGAGTCAGAGTGGGAATGGAAGGGGTTACTGGGAGGAATGAGACCATACATAGAGAGAAGGGGCGGAGTCAGAGTGGGAATGGAAGGGGTTACTGGGAGGAATGACATCATGCATAGAGAGAAGGGGCGGGGTCAGAGTGGGAATGGAAGGGGTTACTGGGAGGAATGAGATCATACATAGAGAGAAGGGGCGGAGTCAGAGTGGGAATGGAAGGGGTTACTGGGAGGAATGAGACCATACATAGAGAGAAGGGGCGGAGTCAGAGTGGGGATGGAAGGGGTTACTGGGAGGAATGAGACCATACATAGAGAGAAGGGGCGGGGTCAGAGTGGGAATGGAAGGGGTTACAGGGAGGAATGAGATCATACATAGAGAGAAGGGGCGGAGTCAGAGTGGGGATGGAAGGGGTTACTGGGAGGAATGAGAAAATACATAGAGAGAAGGGGCGGGATCAGAGTGGGAATGGAAGGGGTTACTGGGAGGAATGACATCATGCATAGAGAGAAGGGGCGGGGTCAGAGTGGGAATGGAAGGGGTTACAGGGAGGAATGAGATCATACATAGAGAGAAGGGGCGGAGTCAGAGTGGGGATGGAAGGGGTTACTGGGAGGAATGAGAAAATACATAGAGAGAAGGGGCGGAGTCAGAGTGGGAATGGAAGGGGTTACTGGGAGGAATGACATCATGCATAGAGAGAAGGGGCGGGGTCAGAGTGGGAATGGAAGGGGTTACTGGGAGGAATGAGATCATCCATAGAGAGAAGGGGCGGAGTCAGAGTGGGGATGGAAGGGGTTACTGGGAGGAATGAGAAAATACATAGAGAGAAGGGGCGGGATCAGAGTGGGAATGGAAGGGGTTACTGGGAGGAATGAGATCATGCATAGAGAGAAGGGGCGGAGTCAGAGTGGGAATGGAAGGGGTTACTGGGAGGAATGAGATCATGCATAGAGAGAAGGGGCGGAGTCAGAGTGGGAATGGAAGGGGTTACAGGGAGGAATGGGATCATACATAGAGAGAAGGCGGAGTCAGAGTGGGAATGGAAGGGGTTACTGGGAGGAATGAGATCATGCATAGAGAGAAGGGGCGGAGTCAGAGTGGGAATGGAAGGGGTTACTGGGAGGAGTTATAGAGAGAAGGGGCGGAGTCAGAGTGGGAATGGAAGGGGTTACTGGGAGGAATGAGATCATGCATAGAGAGAAGGGGCGGAGTCAGAGTGGGAATGGAAGGGGTTAGTGTGAGGAATGAGATCATACATAGAGAGAAGGGGCGGAGTCAGAGTGGGGATGGAAGGGGTTACTGGGAGGAATGAGACCATACATAGAGAGAAGGGGCGGGATCAGAGTGGGAATGGAAGGGGTTACTGGGAGGAATGAGATCATGCATAGAGAGAAGGGGCGGAGTCAAAGTGGGAATGGAAGGGGTTACTGGGAGGAATGCGATCATGCATAGAGAGAAGGGGCGGAGTCAGAGTGGGAATGGAAGGGGTTACTGGGAGGAATGAGATCATGCATAGAGAGAAGGGGCGGAGTCAGAGTGGGAATGGAAGGGGTTACTGGGAGGAATGGGATCATACATAGAGAGAAGGGGCGGAGTCAGAGTGGGAATGGAAGGGGTTACTGGGAGGAATGAGATCATACATAGAGAGAAGGGGCGGGGTCAGAGTGGGAATGGAAGGGGTTACTGGGAGGAATGAGATCATACATAGAGAGAAGAGGTGGAGTCAGAGTGGGAATGGAAGGGGTTACTGGGAGGAGTTATAGAGAGAAGGGGCAGGGTCAGAGTGGGAATGGAAGGGGTTACTGGGAGGAATGAGATCATGCATAGAGAGAAGGGGCGGAGTCAGAGTGGGAATGGAAGGGGTTACTGGGAGGAATGAGATCATGCATAGAGAGAAGGGGCGGAGTCAGAGTGGGAATGGAAGGGGTTACTGGGAGGAATGAGATCATACATAGAGAGAAGGGGCGGAGTCAGAGTGGGGATGGAAGGGGTTACTGGGAGGAATGAGACCATACATAGAGAGAAGGGGCGGGATCAGAGTGGGAATGGAAGGGGTTACTGGGAGGAATGAGATCATACATAGAGAGAAGGGACGGGGTCAGAGTGGGAATGGAAGGGGTTACATGGAGGAATGAGATCATGCATAGAGAGAAGGGGCGGAGTCAAAGTGGGAATGGAAGGGGTTACTGGGAGGAATGAGATCATGCATAGAGAGAAGGGACGGGGTCAGAGTGGGAATGGAAGGGGTTACATAGAGGAATGAGATCATACATAGAGAGAAGGGGCGGAGTCAAAGTGGGAATGGAAGGGGTTACTGGGAGGAATGCGATCATGCATAGAGAGAAGGGGCGGAGTCAGAGTGGGAATGGAAGGGGTTACTGGGAGGAATGAGATCATACATAGAGAGAAGGGGCGGAGTCAGAGTGGGAATGGAAGGGGTTACAGGGAGGAATGGGATCATACATAGAGAGAAGGCGGAGTCAGAGTGGGAATGGAAGGGGTTACTGGGAGGAATGAGATCATGCATAGAGAGAAGGGGCGGAGTCAGAGTGGGAATGGAAGGGGTTACTGGGAGGAATGAGATCATGCATAGCGAGAAGGGGCGGGGTCAGAGTGGGAATTGAAGTGGTTACTGGGAGGAATGAGATCATACATAGAGAGAAGGCGGAGTCAGAGTGGGAATGGAAGGGGTTACTGGGAGGAATGAGATCATACATAGAGAGAAGGGGCGGAGTCAGAGTGGGAATGAAAAGGGTTACTGGGAGGAATGACATCATGCATAGAGAGAAGGGGCGGAGTCAGAGTGGGAATGGAAGGGGTTACTGGGAGGAATGAGATCATACATAGAGAGAAGGGGCGGGGTCAGAGTGGGAATGGAAGGGGTTACTGGGAGGAATGAGATCATACATAGAGAGAAGGGGCGGAGTCAGAGTGGGAATGGAAGGGGTTACTGGGAGGAATGAGATCAAACATAGAGAGAAGGGGCGGGGTCAGAGTGGGAATGGAAGGGGTTACTGGGAGGAATGAGATCATACATAGAGAGAAGAGGTGGAGTCAGAGTGGGAATGGAAGTGGTTACTGGGAGGAGTTATAGAGAGAAGGGGCAGGGTCAGAGTGGGAATGGAAGGGGTTACTGGGAGGAGTTATAGGGAGAAGGGGCTGATGCTGGGAGGGAGAGCGGGGTTACTGATGATTGTGTGAGGGAGAGCGGGGTTACTAATGATGCTGGAAGAGAGAGCGGGGTTACTGATGATGCTGGAAGAGAGAGCGGGGTTACTGATGATGCTGGAAGAGAGAGCGGGGTTACTGATGATGCTGGAAGAGAGAGCGGGGTTACTGATGCTGGGAGGGAGAGCGGGGTTACTGATGCTGGGAGGGAGAGCGGGGTTACTGATGCTGGGAGGGAGAGCGGGGTTACTGATGATCCTGGGAGGGAGAGCGGGGTTACTGATGATGCTGGAAGAGAGAGCGGGGTTACTGATGATGCTGGGAGGGAGAGCAGGGTCACCGATGATGCTGGGAGGGAGAGCGGGGTTACTGATGATGCTGGAAGAGAGAGCGGGGTTACTGATGATCCTGGGAGGGAGAGCGGGGTTACTGATGATGCTGGAAGAGAGAGCGGGGTTACTGATGCTGGGAGGGAGAGCGGGGTTACTGATGATGCTGGGAGGGAGAGCGGGGTTACTGATGATGCTGGAAGAGAGAGCGGGGTTACTGATGATGCTGGAAGAGAGAGCGGGGTTACTGATGCTGGGAGGGAGAGCGGGGTTACTGATGATGCTGGAAGAGAGAGCAGGGTTACTGATGCTGGGAGGGAGAGCGGGGTTACTGATGATGCTGGAAGAGAGAGCGGGGTTACTGATGCTGGGAGGGAGAGCAGGGTTACTGATGATGCTGGAAGAGAGAGCGGGGTTACTGATGATGCTGGGAGGGAGAGCGGGGTTACTGATGATGCTGGGAGGGAGAGCGGGGGTACCGATGATGCTGGGAGGGAGAGCTGGGATACCGATGATGCTGGGAGGGAGAGTGGGGTTACTGATGATGCTGGGAGAGAGAGCAGGGTTACTGATGATGCTGGAAGAGAGAGCGGAGTTACTGATGATGCTGGAAGAGAGAGCGGGGTTACTGATGATGCTGGAAGAGAGAGCGGGGTTACTGATGATGCTGGGAGAGAGAGCGGGGGTACCGATGATGCTGGGAGGGAGAGCTGGGATACCGATGATGCTGGGAGGGAGAGTGGGGTTACTGATGATGCTGGGAGAGAGAGCAGGGTTACTGATGATGCTGGGAGGGAGAGCTGGGATACTGATGATGCTGGGAGGGAGAGCAGGGTTACTGTTGATGCTGGGAGGGAGAGCGGGGTAACTGATCTGGGAGAGAGAGCATGTTTTTTATTTCCCTGTTGCAGATTGATTGCTTGAATGACGTCTGTTGTGTCTTTGCAGCTTCTGTCTGGGGCTGAAGACTCCTTTGTTCAGATTTGGCAGTTGTGTCGATCGGAGGAGTCTGGAGTAATCGAGGTGAGAGATTGTAATCTGGCTGTGGCCCTAATCATTCCCTATACATGTCTGCTCACATGGTGCGCTGGTGGGTCTGCTGCCATTTTGTCCAGATCACTTGGGACCAGCAGGAAATCAGTTATAAAACCATATATTAGAAGTCTAGATCTGGATAACAATAATCTAAACATATGAAAAGGAATTGGCAAATAATGAAATAAACTAATCTAGTGAGCTAAATATAAATGTATCAGTATATATATAGAATTACCAAACATTTCTAAATAAATATATATATATTAAAGCAAAATACATAGGAGGGATCATATCTAGAATGACAAAATAAAATCATAGAGAAGCTCAATATAATACAAAAAGCTAAACACCGTATTACACCCATACAGTAACACTTTATAACGCGTGCGCTCAGATACACACCGTATAACACCCATACAGTAACACCGTATAACGCGTGCCCTCCGATACACACCGTATTACACCCATACAGTAACACCGTATAACGCGTGCGCTCAGATACACACCGTATTACACCCATACAGTAACACCGTATAACGCGTGCGCTCAGCTACACACCGTATTACACCCATACAGTAACACCGTATAACGCGTGCGCTCTGATACACACCGTATTACACCCATACAGTAACACTGTATAACGCGTGCGCTCAGATACACACCGTATAACACCCATACAGTAACACCGTATAACGCGTGGCTCAGATACACACCGTATTACACCCATACAGTAACACCGTATAACGCGTGTGCTCAGATACACACCGTATTACACCCATACAGTAACACCGTATAACGCGTGCGCTCAGATACACACCGTATTACACCCATACAGTAACACCGTATAACGCGCGCGCTCAGATACACACCGTATTACACCCATACAGTAACACCGTATAACGCGTGCCCTCCGATACACACCGTATTACACCCATTCAGTAACACCGTATAACGCGCGCCCTCAGATACACACCGTATTACACCCATACAGTAACACCGTATAACGCGTGCGCTCAGATACACACCGTATTACACCCATACAGTAACACCGTATAACGCGTGCCCTCCGATACACACCGTATTACACCCATTCAGTAACACCGTATAACGCGCGCCCTCAGATACACACCGTATTACACCCATACAGTAACACCGTATAACGCGTGCGCTCAGATACACACCGTATTACACCCATTCAGTAACACCGTATAACGCGCGCCCTCAGATACACACCGTATTACACCCATACAGTAACACCGTATAACGCGTGCGCTCAGATACACACCGTATTACACCCATTCAGTAACACCGTATAAAGCCTAAGTAACACAGTGGTGTCTGGATACACCCTGCCTGCCATTCCCTGAGTCCTCACTCTTCTCTCTCTGTCTATAGGTGGAGCACCATCACTCGGAGTGTGTGACAGACACTCAGATATGTGGGGCCCGTTTCTGCGATCCTCGGGGCAGCTCGTTCTCAGTGACGGGTTACGATCTGTGTGAGATCATCCGCTATGTCCAGGTCTAGCCCTGCCGATGGGAAGAGGCCTCATGTAGTGTAGATAGAGCGCGTGGAGACGCAGCTTCAACCAACACACTCTACAGGCTGTGTATCCAGCAATCTGCCCCAGATCCCCCTCCTCTCCGCTTCGAGGGTCCACCATCACACGAAGGTTCCTGGGTCAGTCCGAGCAGAAGAAATCAGCAGGAACCATTCCATTGGTCTCTTTGGTAATTAATAACATGGCCGCAAAACTGACTGCAATATTAAACCCCCAAGTCTCTGAGGTGGAGAACTGTCACATTGATCACATCCCCCCTGTCTGCACATACTGCTGAGGAGTGCATTTCACTCTTTAACCAGAAGATGGCACTGCTGCCCATTGCTTATATATTTATTTGTATATCGGACTTATTCCATGCCTTTTTGTTTTAAATCGAGATTTGATGGGGGTTTAGTGACTGTCCCAGAAGGTTGAAATTATTAAAGTAAAAAAAAATCAGGTGAATTGAAAATTTACTTCAAATATAGGCATTTTTTATTGTTTAGTTTTTTTTTAACCCCTGATAGAGCTATACAGAGCAAAGATTCTAAACAACATGTCCGCCCCCTGATAGAGCTATACAGAGCAAAGATTCTAAATAACATGTCCACCCCCTGATAGAGCAACACAGAGCAAAGATTCTAAACAACATGTCCGCTCCCTGATAGAGCTATACTGAGCAAAGATTCTAAACAACATGTCCTCCCCCTGATAGAGCCATACAGAGCAAAGATTCTAAACAACATGTCTGCCCCCTGTTAGAGCTATACAGAGCAAAGATTCTAATCAACATGTCCACCCCTGATAGAGCTATACAGAGCAAAGATTCTAAACAACATGTCCGACCCCTGATAGAGCTATACAGAGCAAAGATTCTAAAAATTTCCGCCCCCTGATAGAGCGATACAGAGCAAAGATTCTAAACAACATGTCCGCCCCCTGATAGAGCTATACAGAGCAAAGATTCTAAATAACATGTCCGCTCCCTGATAGAGCTATACTGAGCAAAGATTCTAAACAACATGTCCTCCCCCTGATAGAGCCATACAGAGCAAAGATTCTAAACAACATGTCTGCCCCCTGTTAGAGCTATACAGAGCAAAGATTCTAATCAACATGTCCACCCCTGATAGAGCTATACAGAGCAAAGATTCTAAACAACATGTCCGACCCCTGATAGAGCTATACAGAGCAAAGAATCTAAACATTTCCGCCCCCTGATAGAGCGATACAGAGCAAAGATTCTAAACAACATGTCAGCCCCCTGATAGAGCTATACAGAGGAAAGATTCTAAACAACATGTCCACCCCCTGATAGTTATACAGAGGAAAGATTCTAAACAACATGTCCACCCCCTGATAGAGCTATACAGAGCAAAGATTCTAATCAACATGTCCACCCCTGATAGTGCTATACAGAGCAAAGATTCTAAACAACATGTCCTCCCCTGATAGAGCTATACAGAGCAAAGATTCTAAACAACATGTCTGCCCCCTGATAGAACTATACAGAGCAAAGATTCTAAACAACATGTCCACCCCCTGATAGAGCTATACAGAGCAAAGATTCTAACCCACGTCTTCCCCCTGATAGAGCTATACAGAGCAAAGATTCTAAACAACATGTCCGCCCCCTGATAGAGCGATACAGAGCAAAGATTCTAAACAACATGTCTGCCCCTGATAGAACTATACAGAGCAAAGATTCTAAACAACATGTCCACCCCTTTTAGAGCTATAAAGAGCAAAGATTCTAAACAACATGTCTGCCCCTGATAGAGCTATACAGACCAACGATTCTAAACAACATGTCCGCCCCCTGATAGAGCTATACAGACCAAAGATTCTAAACAACATGTCTGCCACCTGATAGAGCCATACAGAGCAAAGATTCTAAACAGCATGTCCTCCCCCTGATAGAGCTATACAGAGCAAAGATTCTAAACAACATGTCCTCCCCTGATAGAGCTATACAGAGCAAAGATTCTAAACAACATGTCCGCCCCCTGATAGAGCTATACAGAGCAAAGATTCTAAACAACATGTCCACCCCCTGATAGAGCTATACAGAGCAAAGATTCTAACCCACATGTCTTCCCCCTGATAGAGCTATACAGAGCAAAGATTCTAAACATGTCCACCCCCTTTCAATTAAACAGAACTTCGTTTTTGCTGATAGTTCTTGTGTGAACTATGATGAGGGTTGAGTAAATATCGAGGGGGGGGGGGGGGGATTTATTGACATACTATCCCTGTATTGGAGATCAGGACGTACAGAAAGCTTTCCAGTTTATAACATTTCCCAGAACCAGTTGTACAAGATGTGATCCCTGAGATGGCCAGACAATAATACAGAATCCATCAGGTGTGTGTCTCTGGGATACTGCAGGGAGGCTGACTCACACTTTCACATCTCAACCTCCCTGCAGGGAAAAGCAATACAAATTGGGCTTTATTAAAAGAGAGTCTGAATTTGGAGGCGAGTTGGACTTTGATATCGACTGTATAAACCGCGCCGCGTGACTGGGACTGTATAAACCGCGTGACCGGGACTGTATGAACCGCGCCGCGTGACCGGGACTGTATAAACCGCGCCGCGTGACCGGGACTGTATAAACCGCGCCGCGTGACCGGGACTGTATAAACCGCGCCGCGTGACCGGGACTGTATAAACCACACCGCGCCGCGTGACTGGGACTGTATAAACCGCGCCGCGTGACCGGGACTGTATAAACCACACTGCGCCGCGTGACCAGGACTGTATAAACCACACCACGTGACCAGGACTGTATAAACCACACCGCGTGACAGGGACTATATAAACCACACCGCGTGACAGGGACTGTATAAACCACACCGCGTGACAGGGACTGTATAAACCACACCGCGTGACAGGGACTGTATAAACCACACCGCGTGACCGGGACTGTATAAACCACACCGCGTGACCAGGACTGTATAAACCACACCGCGTGACCGGGACTGTATAATCCGCGCCGCGTGACCGGGACTGTATAAACCACACCGCGCCGCGTGACCAGGACTGTAGAAACCGTGCCGCGTGAGCGGGACTGTATAAACCACGCCACGTGACCAGGACTGTATAAACTACACCGCGTGACCCGGACTGTATAAACCACACCGCGTGACAGGGACTGTATAAACCACACCGCGTGACAGGGACTGTATAAACCACACCGCGTGACAGGGACTGTATAAACCACACCACGTGACCGGGACTGTATAAACCACACCACGTGACCAGGACTGTATAAACCACACCGCGTGACCGAGACTGTATAATCCGCGCCGCGTGACCGGGACTGTATAAACCACACCGCGCCGCGTGACCAGGACTGTAGAAACCGTGCCGCGTGACCAGGACTGTATAAACTACACCGCGTGACCGGGACTGTATAAACAACACCGCGTGACCGGGACTGTATAAACCACACCGCGTGACAGGGACTGTATACACCACACCGCGTGACCAGGACTGTATAAACCACACCGCGTGACCAGGACTGTATAAACCACACCGCGTGACCAGGACTGTATAAACCACACCGCGCCGCGTGACCAGGACTGTATAAACTACACCGCGTGACCGGGACTGTATAAACCACACCGCGTGACCGGGACTGTATAAACCACACCGCGTGACAGGGACTGTATACACCACACCGCGTGACCAGGACTGTATAAACCACACCGCGTGACCAGGACTGTATAAACCACACCGCGTGACCGGGACTGTATAAACCACGCCGCGTGACCGGGACTGTATAAACCACACCGCGTGACCGGGACTGTATAAACCACGCCGAGTGACAGGGACTGTATAAACCACGCCGCGTGACAGGGACTGTATAAACCACGCCTCGTGACAGAGACTGTATAAACCACACCGCGTGACCGGGACTGTATAAACCACACCGCGTGACCGGGACTGTATAAACCGCGCCGCGTGACCGGGACTGTATAAACCGCGCCGCGTGACCGGGACTGTATAAACCACGCCGCGTGACCGGGACTGTATAAACCACGCCGAGTGACAGGGACTGTATAAACCACGCCGCGTGACAGGGACTGCATAAACCACGCCTCGTGACAGGGACTGTATAAACCACACCGCGTGACCGGGACTGTATAAACCACGCCGCGTGACCGGGACTGTATAAACCACGCCGAGTGACAGGGACTGTATAAACCACGCCGCATGACAGGGACTGTATAAACCACACCGCGTGACCGGGACTGTATAAACCACACCGCGTGACCGGGACTGTATAAACCACACCGCGTGACCGGGACTGTATAAACCACGCCGCGTGACCGGGACTGTATAAACCGCGCCGCGTGACCGGGACTGTATAAACCGCGCCGCGTGACCGGGACTGTATAAACCACGCCGCGTGACCGGGACTGTATAAACCACACCGCGTGACCGGGACTGTATGAACCACACCGCGTGACAGGGACTGTATACACCACACCACGTGACAGGGACTGTATAAACCACACTACGTGACCGGGACTGTATAAACCACACCGCGTGACCAGGACTGTATAAACCGCGCCGCGTGACCAGGACTGTATAAACCACACCGAGTGACCGTGACTGTATAAACCACACCGAGTGACCGGGACTGTATAAACCACACCGCGTGACCGGGACTGGATAAACCACACCGTGTGACCAGGACTGTATAAACCACACCGCGTGACCAGGACTGTATAAACCACACCGCGTGACCGGGACTGTATAAACCACACTGCGCCATGTGACTGGGACTGAGAGTGCTGTATCCGTCATACCGAGGCAGTCATGGGAGAGTGCTGTATCCGTCGTGTGAGAGTGCTGTATCCGTCGTGAGAGAGTGCTGTATCCGTCGTGCGAGAGTGCTGTATCCGTCGTGCGAGAGTGCTGTATCCGTCGTGCGAGAGTGCTGTATCCGTCGTGCGAGAGTGCTCTATCTTTCTGTTGCGCAGGCTCCACCTCCTGCACCTGGTATTTTAGTAGTTAATAGACTGAATAAGAGATAAGACTTCCAAGGAGGCCACTTGTTAGTGGAATGTGACTGTGCGCATGGATCAAATTGTGTAACACAGGGAAGGTGCTGACAGACTCCAATGCTACAGATACCATGTTCATTCTGCTTACCTTCCCTGGAAAATGCATGGAATACTTCCCAAAACAGGATCCACACACTGATGGCTAAATATACAGAGCGAGCCTCGCCAGGAGCCAAATATACAGAGCGACCCTCGCCAGGGGCTAAATATACAGAGCGAGCCTCGCCATGGGCCAGATATACAGAGCGAGCCTCGCCACGGGCCAAATATACAGAGCGAGCCTCGCCAGGAGCCAAATATACAGAGCGAGCCTCGCCAGGGGCCAGATATACAGAGCGACCCTCGCCAGGGGCTAAATATACAGAGCGAGCCTCGCCAGGAGCCAAATATACAGAGCGACCCTCGCCAGGGGCTAAATATACAGAGCGAGCCTCGCCATGGGCCAGATATACAGAGCGAGCCTCGCCACGGGCCAAATATACAGAGCGAGCCTCGCCAGGGGCCAAATATACAGAGCGAGCCTCGCCAGGGGCCAGATATACAGAGCGACCCTCGCCAGGGGCTAAATATACAGAGCGACCCTCGCCAGGGGCTAAATATACAGAGCGAGCTTCGCCAGGGGCTAAATATACAGAGCGAGCCTCGCCATGGGCTAAATATACAGAGCGACCCTCGCCACGGGCCAGATATACACAGTGAGCCTCGCCAGGGGCCAAATATACAGAGCGAGCCTCGCCAGGGGCCTGATATACAGAGCGAGCCTCGCCACGGGCCAAATATACAGAGCGAGCCTCGCCAGGGGCCAAATATACAGAGCGAGCCACGCCAGGGGCCAAATATACAGAGCGAGCCTCGCCAGGGGCCAGATATACACAGCGAGCCTCGCCAGGGGCCAAATATACAGAGCAAAAAAAAAATAGTATGAGACCCAGCACTCGGTGTCAAAGAGAGTTTTAATAAGACAAAGGCGACGTTTCAACCCACTCTGGGTTTTTTTCAAGCCAGGCTTGAAAAAAAACCCGAGTGGGTTGAAACGTCGCCTTTGTCTTATTAAAACTCTCTTTGACACCGAGTGCTGGGTCTCATACTATTTTTTTATGAGTAAAGAACTTGGGAGACTTCCTGTGACTTCGGCACCAACAGATTAAATAGAGTGCGGTCCGTATCTACTACTTTTTACAAATATACAGAGCAAGCCTCGCCAGGGGCCAAATATACAGAGCGAGCCTCGCCAGGGGCCAAATATACAGAGCGAACCTCACCAGGGGCCAGATATACAGAGAGACCCTCGCCAGGGGCCAGATATACAGAGCGAGCCTCGTCGGGGGATATATATACAGAGCGAGCCTCACTGGGGCCAGATATACAGAGCGAGCCTCGCCGGGGGCCAGATATACAGAGTGACCCACGCCAGGGGCCAAATATACAGAGTGAGCCTCGCCAGGGGCCAAATATACAGAGCGACCCTCACCAGGGGTCAGATATACAGAGCGAGCCTCGCCGGGGGCTAAATATATAGAGCGAGCCTCGCCAGGGGCTAAATATACATAGTGAGCCTCGCCAGGGGCCAAATATAGAGAGTGAGCCTCGCCAGTGGCCAAATATACAGAGTGAGCCTCGCCGGGGGATAAATATACAGAGCGAGCCTCGCCAGGGGCCAAATATACAGAGCGACCCTCGCCAGGGGCCAAATATACAGAGCGACCCTCGCCAGGGGCTAAATATACAGAGCAAGCCTCGCCAGGGGCTAAATATACAGAGCGACCCTCGCCAGGGGCTAAATATACAGAGCGACCCTCGCCAGGGGCTAAATATACAGAGCGACCCTCGCCAGGGGCTAAATATACAGAGCGAGCCTCGCCATGGGTCAGATATACAGAGCGAGCCTCGCCACGGGCCAAATATACAGAGCGAGCCTCGCCAGGGGCCAAATATACAGAGCGAGCCTCGCCAGGGGCCAGATATACAGAGCGACCCTCGCCAGGGGCTAAATATACAGAGCGACCCTCGCCAGGGGCTAAATATACAGAGCGAGCCTCGCCAGGGGCTAAATATACAGAGCGAGCCTCGCCAGGGGCCAGATATACAGAGCGAGCCTCGCCAGGGGCTAAATATACAGAGCGACCCTCGCCAGGTGCCAAATATACAGAGCGAGCCTCGCCAGGGGCCAGATATACAGAGTGAGCCTCGCCAGGGGCCAAATATACAGAGCGACCCTCACCAGGGGTCAGATATACAGAGCGAGCCTCGCCGGGGGCTAAATATATAGAGCGAGCCTCGCCAGGGGCTAAATATACATAGTGAGCCTCGCCAGGGGCCAAATATAGAGAGTGAGCCTCGCCAGTGGCCAAATATACAGAGTGAGCCTCGCCGGGGGATAAATATACAGAGCGAGCCTCGCCAGGGGCCAAATATACAGAGCGACCCTCGCCAGGGGCCAAATATACAGAGCGACCCTCGCCAGGGGCCAAATATACAGAGCGACCCTCGCCAGGGGCTAAATATACAGAGCAAGCCTCGCCAGGGGCTAAATATACAGAGCGAGCCTCTCCAGGGGCTAAATATACAGAGCAAGCCTCGCCAGGAGCCAAATATACAGAGCGAGCCTCGCCAGGGGCTAAATATACAGAGCGAGCCTCGCCAGGGGCCAGATATACAGAGCGACCCTCGCCAGGGGCTAAATATACAGAGCGACCCTCGCCAGGGGCTAAATATACAGAGCGAGCCTCGCCAGGGGCTAAATATACAGAGCGAGCCTCGCCAGGGGCCAGATATACAGAGCGAGCCTCGCCAGGGGCTAAATATACAGAGCGACCCTCGCCAGGTGCCAAATATACAGAGCGAGCCTCGCCAGGGGCCAGATATACAGAGTGAGCCTCGCCAGGGGCCAAATATACAGAGCGACCCTCACCAGGGGTCAGATATACAGAGCGAGCCTCGCCGGGGGCTAAATATATAGAGCGAGCCTCGCCAGGGGCTAAATATACATAGTGAGCCTCGCCAGGGGCCAAATATAGAGAGTGAGCCTCGCCAGTGGCCAAATATACAGAGTGAGCCTCGCCGGGGGATAAATATACAGAGCGAGCCTCGCCAGGGGCCAAATATACAGAGCGACCCTCGCCAGGGGCCAAATATACAGAGCGACCCTCGCCAGGGGCTAAATATACAGAGCGAGCCTCGCCAGGGGCCAGATATACAGAGCGAGCCTCGCCAGGGGCTAAATATACAGAGCGACCCTCGCCAGGTGCCAAATATACAGAGCGAGCCTCGCCAGGGGCCAGATATACAGAGTGAGCCTCGCCAGGGGCCAAATATACAGAGCGACCCTCACCAGGGGTCAGATATACAGAGCGAGCCTCGCCGGGGGCTAAATATATAGAGCGAGCCTCGCCAGGGGCTAAATATACATAGTGAGCCTCGCCAGGGGCCAAATATAGAGAGTGAGCCTCGCCAGTGGCCAAATATACAGAGTGAGCCTCGCCGGGGGATAAATATACAGAGCGAGCCTCGCCAGGGGCCAAATATACAGAGCGACCCTCGCCAGGGGCTAAATATACAGAGCGAGCCTCGCCAGGGGCTAAATATACAGAGCGAGCCTCGCCAGGGGCCAGATATACAGAGCGAGCCTCGCCAGGGGCTAAATATACAGAGCGACCCTCGCCAGGTGCCAAATATACAGAGCGAGCCTCGCCAGGGGCCAGATATACAGAGTGAGCCTCGCCAGGGGCCAAATATACAGAGCGACCCTCACCAGGGGTCAGATATACAGAGCGAGCCTCGCCGGGGGCTAAATATATAGAGCGAGCCTCGCCAGGGGCTAAATATACATAGTGAGCCTCGCCAGGGGCCAAATATAGAGAGTGAGCCTCGCCAGTGGCCAAATATACAGAGTGAGCCTCGCCGGGGGATAAATATACAGAGCGAGCCTCGCCAGGGGCCAAATATACAGAGCGACCCTCGCCAGGGGCCAAATATACAGAGCGACCCTCGCCAGGGGCCAAATATACAGAGCGACCCTCGCCAGGGGCTAAATATACAGAGCAAGCCTCGCCAGGGGCTAAATATACAGAGCGAGCCTCTCCAGGGGCTAAATATACAGAGCAAGCCTCGCCAGGAGCCAAATATACAGAGCGAGCCTCGCCAGGGGCTAAATATACAGAGCGAGCCTCGCCAGGAGCCAAATATACAGAGCGAGCCTCGCCAGGGGCTAAATATACAGAGCGAGCCTCGCCAGGGGCCAGATATACAGAGTGAGTCTAGCCAGGGTCTAAATATACAGAGCGACCCTCGCCAGGGGCCAAATATACAGAGCGAGCCTCGCCAGGGGCCAGATATACACAGCGAGCCTCGCCAGGGACCAAATATACAGAGCGAGCCTCGCCATGGGCCAGATATACAGAGCAAGCCTCGCCACGGGCCAAATATACACAGCGAGCCTCGCCACGGGCCAAATATACAGAGCGAGCCTCGCCAGGGGCCAAATATACAGAGCGAGCCTCGCCAGGGGCCAGATATACAGAGCGAGCCTCGCCAGGGGCCAGATATACAGAGCAAGCCTCGCCAGGAGCCAAATATACAGAGCGACCCTCGCCACGGGCCAGATATACACAGTGAGCCTCGCCAGGGGCCAAATATACAGAGCGAGCCTCGCCAGGGGCCCGAAATACAGAGCGAGCCTCGCCACGGGCCAAATATACAGAGCGAGCCTCGCCAGGGGCCAGATATACAGAGAGACCCTCGCCAGGGGCCAGATATACAGAGCGAGCCTCGCCAGGGGCTAAATATACAGAGCGAGCCTCGCCAGGGGCCAGATATACACAGCGAGCCTCGCCAGGGACCAAATATACAGAGCGAGCATCGCCATGGGCCAGACATACAGAGCAAGCCTCGCCACGGGCCAAATATACAGAGCGAGCCCCGCCACGGGCCAAATATACAGAGCGAGCCTCGCCAGGGGCCAGATATACAGAGCGAGCCTCGCCAGGGGCCAGATATACAGAGCAAGCCTCGCCAGGAGCCAAATATACACAGTGAGCCTCGCCAGGGGCCAAATATACAGAGCAAGCCTCGCCAGGGGCCCGATATACAGAGCGAGACTCGCCACGGGCCAAATATACAGAGCGAGCCTCGCCAGGGGCCAAATATACAGAGCGAGCCTCGCCAGGGGCCAGATATACACAGCGAGCCTCGCCAGGGGCCAAATATACAGAGCAAAAAAAAAATAGTATGAGACCCAGCACTCGGTGTCAAAGAGAGTTTTAATAAGACAAAGGCGACGTTTCAACCCACTCTGGGTTTTTTTCAAGCCAGGCTTGAAAAAAAAACCTGAGTGGGTTGAAACGTCGCCTTTGTCTTATTAAAACTCTCTTTGACACCGAGTGCTGGGTCTCATACTATTTTTTTATGAGTAAAGAACTTGGGAGACTTCCTGTGACTTCGGCACCAACGGATTAAATAGAGTGCGGTCCGTATCTACTACTTTTTACAAATATACAGAGCAAGCCTCGCCAGGGGCCAAATATACAGAGCGAGCCTCGCCAGGGGCCAAATATACAGAGTGAGCCTCACCAGGGGCCAGATATACAGAGAGACCCTCGCCAGGGGCCAGATATACAGAGCGAGCCTCGTCGGGGGATATATATACAGAGCGAGCCTCACTGGGGCCAGATATACAGAGCGAGCCTCGCCGGGGGCCAGATAGACAGAGCGAGCCTCGCCGGGGGCCAGATATACAGAGTGACCCACGCCAGGGGCCAAATATACAGAGTGAGCCTCGCCAGGGGCCAAATATACAGAGCGACCCTCACCAGGGGTCAGATATACAGAGCGAGCCTCGCCAGGAGCCAAATATACAGAGCGAGCCTCGCCAGGAGCCAAATATACAGAGCGACCCTCGCCAGTGGCCAAATATACAGAGTGAGCCTCGCCAGGGGCTAAATATACAGAGTGAGCCTCGCCAGGGGCTAAATATACAGAGTGAGCCTCGCCAGGGGCTAAATATACAGAGTGAGCCTCGCCAGGGGCTAAATATACAGAGCGAGCCTCGCCAGGGGCTAAATATACAGAGCGAGCCACGGGCCAAATATACAGAGCGAGCCTCGCCAGGGGCATGATATACAGAGCGAGCCTCACCAGGAGCCAAATATACAGAGCGAGCCTCGCTGGTAGCCAAATATACAGAGCGAGCCTCGCTGGTAGCCAAATATACAGAGCGAGCCTCGCTGGTAGCCAAATATACAGAGCGAGCCTCGCTGGGGGCCAAATATACAGAGCGAGCCTTGTTGGGGGATAAATATACACAGTGACTCTCACCGGGGGCTAAATATATAGAGCGAGCCTCGCCAGGGGCTAAATATACATAGTGAGCCTCGCCAGGGGCCAAATATAGAGAGTGAGCCTCGCCAGTGGCCAAATATACAGAGTGAGCCTCGCCGGGGGATAAATATACAGAGCGAGCCTCGCCGGGGGATAAATATACAGAGCGAGCCTCGCCGGGAGATAAATATACACAGTGACTCTCACCAGGGGCTAACTATACAGAGCGAGCCTCGCCGGGGGCTAAATATACAGAGCGAGCCTCGCAGGGGCTAAATATACAGAGCGACCCTCGCCAGGGGCTAAATATACAGAGCGAGCCTCGCCAGGGGCTAAATATACAGAGCGAGCCTCGCCAGGGGCTAAATATACAGAGCGAGCCTCGCCAAGGGCTAAATATACAGAACGAGCCTCGCCAAGGGCTAAATATACAGAACGAGCCTCGCCAGGGGCTAAATATACACAGTGACTCTCGCCAGGGGCTAAATATACACAGTGACTCTCGCCAGGGGCTAAATATACACAGTGACTCTCACCAGGGGCTAAATATACACAGTGACTCTCACCAGGGGCTAAATATACACAGTGACTCTCACCAGGGGCTAAATATACACAGTGACTCTCACCAGGGGCTAAATATACACAGTGACTCTCGCCAGGGGCTAAATATACACAGTGACTCTCGCCAGGGGCTAAATATACACAGTGACTCTCGCCAGGGGCTAAATATACACAGTGACTCTCGCCAGGGGCTAAATATACACAGTGACTCTCGCCAGGGGCTAAATATACACAGTGACTCTCACCAGGGGTTGAGTGTGCAGACCGATCCCCCCGCTTGGGGTGCCAAGCGCACAGTTCACTTGGTGCAATCTTTGCCAGCACGGACTGGGGTGGGCACACTGGAACGATCCCCCAGAATAATCCCAACCCCGGAAAAGAATAGACAGGACACTGCTCCTCTGAAAATTTTTTATTGGGTAGAAGCCTGTGACAATCAGGGATTCTCCAGTGACTAATGTATAAAGATTGCATCAGTTTAAAAACCTGTAGAGTAGAAACAGCCCTTGGACTGAGAACAATCAGCCCCTTCTGTGCTCCCCGAGTCAGAGTGATTCCCCCCCCAATAACATATGCGTCATAACCATTACTGAACACCAAACACATCATACTGTAGCACACACTGCTGAGCAGACAGACACCGCGCCCCCCCCTCCTGGCACCGCAAGCCCCCCACCCCGGCACAGCAGTGCTCTTGCTCCTGGCACCCCCCCCCCACCCCCGGCACAGCAACGCTCCACCTCCTGGCACCGCGTGCCCCCCCCCCCCCCCCCGGCACAGCAGCAATCCCCTTCTGGCACCACACTCAAGGCACAGCAGCGCTTCCCTTCCTGGCAACACCACCCCCCCCCCAGCCTGGCACAGCAGCGCTCCCCCTTCTGGCACCACGTGTCCCCCCCCCCCCCAGCCTGGCACAGCAGCGCTCCCCCTCCTGACACTGTGCGCACCGCCCCCCACCCCAGCAAAGCAGCGCTCCCCTCCTGGAACCGCAAGCCCCCCACCCCGGCACAGCAGCACTCCCCCTACTGGCACCACGCGTCCCCCCCCGGCCTGGTACATCAGCGCTTACCCTCCTGGCACCGCGTAGGCCCCTCGGGCCTGGCACAGCAGCGCTCCCCCTAATCCTTTGACTCAGTGAGGAAGAGAATAAATGAGAAAAACAAACAACGAATACCACAAACAGAACCAAAAAGATACCTCATCAAACACAACAAACAAAAGATGCCCCCTGCGTCTCTCACCGGCCATTCTCGTTCTATCTGAAATCTGAATGAAGTTCTAATCATGGGAGATTTTAATTATCCAGATATAGATTGGAATTGTGGCACAACTAGTTCAGCTAGGGGCAGCAAGTTTCTGAACCTGCTTAATAACCCATTTATGGTACAATTAGTAGACACCCCAACTAGAATGGATGCCTGTCTGGATTTGGTAATAACAAACAATGAGGAGCTTATCTCAAACATCCAAATAAGAGAACACTTGGGGAATAGAAATGCCATCCATAAATATATCCATTCCATCAGCTCAACTCCACCAATCAGAAATATCCATACACGTTCTATCAGCTCAACTCCACCAATCAGAAATATCCATACACGTTCTATCAGCTCAACTCCACCAATCAGAAATATCCATACACGTTCTATCAGCTCAACTCCACCAATCAGAAATATCCATACACGTTCTATCAGCTCAACTCCACCAATCAGAAATATCCATACACGTTCATCAGCTCAACTCCACCAATCAGAAATATCCATACACGTTCTATCAGCTCAACTCCACCAATCAGAAATATCCATACACGTTCCATCAGCTCAACTCCACCAATCAGAAATATCCATACACGTTCTATCAGCTCAACTCCACCAATCAGAAATATCCATACACGTTCTATGAGCTCAACTCCACCAATCAGAAATATCCATACACGTTCTATCAGCTCAACTCCACCAATCAGAAATATCCATACACGTTCTATCAGCTCAACTCCACCAATCAGAAATATCCATACACGTTCTATCAGCTCAACTCCACCAATCAGAAATATCCATACACGTTCCATCAGCTCAACTCCACCAATCAGAAATATCCTTACACGTTCCATCAGCTCAACTCCACCAATCAGAAATATCCATACACGTTCTATGAGCTCAACTCCACCAATCAGAAATATCCATACACGTTCCATCAGCTCAACTCCACCAATCAGAAATATCCATACACGTTCTATGAGTTCAACTCCACCAATCAGAAATATCCATACACGTTCTATGAGTTCAACTCCACCAATCAGAAATATCCATACACGTTCTATGAGCTCAACTCCACCAATCAGAAATATCCATACACGTTCTATCAGCTCAATCCTCACCCAATAATATCCATAGTCCCCGTGGAGCACAGATGGGGAGCAGACGATGGTCTCCTCACCCTACTATTGGCGTGACAGGGGTAAGGAGCTCCCCCTTGTGGTTGGGTCAGACAAGGCACAGAGAGGTCACTATGGTTTATGACCCAGGATTTTCACGACAGGTTGTTTTGTGTGTGCTGTAAACGTGAGTATGAGTGCAAGCAGGGGTAAGATAGACCCCAACCCGTGACAGCACTCAGAGGGCCCGTGGCTGGTAATTTGGTACCTCCCTCCCTCAGAAATATCTCACCCTGTGTGAATCACCAGGTATCTGTTCATAAGCAACAAGAACCACATTTATATAACAGTGCAGAGTATCTACATACCCTCTACAGCATGCAGCAGGGTTTAATACTGAAAAGGCTGCTGGAACTGGGAATGTCCATCACCCTACTGGCTCCGTAGGGATGCGACTCGAGGATAGGAAGGCCCTGATACAGGAGTGGGTTTCATCCTCCCCTTAGAGTAGTATGATCGGGGGGGGGGGGGGGGGGTTCACCCACCCCTTACAATATGATGACCGGGGGAGTTGGTGTTTTTCACCCTCCCCTTAGAGTATGATGACCGGGGGGGGGGTTCACCCTCCCCTTAGATTATGATGACCGTGGGGGAGGTCACCCTCCCCTTAGAGTATGACCGGGGGGTGGGCGGTTGGGGTTCACCCTCCCCTTAGAGTATGATGATCGGGGGGGGAGGTTTCACCCTCCCCTTAGAGTATGATGATCGGGGGGGGGGGGGAGGTTTCACCCTCCCCTTAGATTATGATGACCGGGGGGGAGGTCACCCTCCCCTTAGAGTATGATGACCGGGGGGAGGGGGGGGAGGTTTCACCCTCCCCTTAGAGTATGACCGGGGGGTGGGCGGTTGGGGTTCACCCTCCCCTTAGAGTATGATGATCGGGGGGGGGGGGGGTGAAATAACACGGCCTGATTCTCACCATGATTGTTAAGTATGCTACATGGTGTAATATTGATGACTCTCTCTATATACCAACTCAGAGCAGGCTGCTGCTATATACAATGCCGAGGATTAATCCATTCTACTCATCACTTCTCAGTTCAGGTTTAGATACACTGCCCACCGCCTCCGAGCAACGGCTCACATTATAATACTGATTAATACGCCACAAACAAGCTGTGCAGAGCACGGAATGAAGTGTGACCTAAATACCATCATCATAGAGGGAACTTTCCTTTAGGACCATGTCCAATACCTTTACATAGGAGACTGAGATTTCAGTCTCGGTGCACCATGGGTGCGAGCTTAAGAAATATCATGGAAGGTGGGGGTCTCAGGATTCCCTCCGTGGGAAACTGGGGGTCTGGGTCTCAGGATTCCCTCCGTGGGAAGCTGGGGGTCAGGGTCTTGGTATTCCCTCTGTGGGAAGCTGGGGGTCAGGGTCTTGGTATTCCCTCTGTGGGAAGCTGGGGGTCAGGGTCTTGGTATTCCCTCTGTGGGAAGCTGGGGGTCAGGGTCTTGGTATTCTCTCCGTGGGAAGCTGGGGGTCAGGGTCTTGGCATTCCCTCCGTGGGAAGCTGGGGGTCAGGGTCTTGGTATTCCCTCCGTGGGAAGCTGGGGGTCAGGGTCTTGGTATTCCCTCCGTGGGAAGCTGGGGGTCAGGGACTTGATATTCCTTCCGTGGGAAGCTGGGGGTCAGGGTCTTGGTATTCCCTCTGTGGGAAGCTGGGGGTCAGGGTCTTGGTATTCCCTCCGTGGGAAGCTGGGGGTCAGGGACTTGATATTCCCTCCGTGGGAAGCTGGGGGTCAGGGACTTGATATTCCTTCCGTGGGAAGCTGGGGGTCAGGGTCTTGGTATTCCCTCCGTGGGAAGCTGGGGGTCAGGGTCTTGGTATTCCCTCCGTGGGAAGCTGGGGGTCAGGGTTTGGTATTCCTTCCATGGGAAGCTGGGGGTCAGGGTCTTGGTATTCCCTCCGTGGGAAGCTGGGGGTCAGGGTTTGGTATTCCTTCCGTGGGAAGCTGGGGGTCAGGGTCTTGATATTCCTTCCGTGGGAAGCTGGGGATCTGGGTCTTGGTATTCCCTACTTGGCAAGCTAAGCGTCTGGGTCTTGGTATTCCTTCTGTGAGAAGCTGGTGGTCAGGGTCTTGGTATTCCCTACTTGGCAAGCTGGGGATCTGGGTCTTGGTTTTCCCTACTTGGGAAGCTGGGGGTCAGGGTCTTGGTATTCCCTCTGTGGGAAGCTGGGGGTCAGGGACTTGATATTCCCTCCGTGGGAAGCTGGGGGTCAGGGACTTGATATTCCTTCCGTGGGAAGCTGGGGGTCAGGGTCTTGGTATTCCCTCCGTGGGAAGCTGGGGGTCAGGGTTTGGTATTCCTTCCGTGGGAAGCTGGGGGTCAGGGTCTTGGTATTCCCTCCGTGGGAAGCTGGGGGTCAGGGTTTGGTATTCCTTCCGTGGGAAGCTGGGGGTCAGGGTCTTTGTATTCCTTCCGTAGGAAGCTGTGGGTCAGGGTCTTGGTATTCCTTCGTTGGGAAGCTGGGGGTCAGGGTCTTGGTATTCCCTACTTGGGAAGCTGGGGGTCAGGGTCTTGGTATTCCCTACTTGGCAAGCTGGGGATCTGGGTCTTGGTATTCCCTACTTGGCAAGCTGAGGGTCTGGGTCTTGGTATTCCCTACTTGGCAAGCTGGGGATCTGGGTCTTGGTATTCCCTACTTGGGAAGCTGGGAGTCAGAGTCTTGGTATTCCTTCCATGGGAAGCTGGGGTCAGGGTCTTTGTATTCCCTCCGTAGGAAGCTGGGGGAAGGATCTCCCTGTAATCTCCTTTGGAGAGAAGAAGGTGGCAGGACTTCAGTTACAAGGCTTGATGTGTCATGAAGTAGTTTTTAACCCTTTTTTTCCCCGAGGGCATTGTAGGCTCCTTCCAGATAATTCTGGTGTTTTTGCAATAAATTCAGCAAGACTCAACGTGCAGTGCAGGTCTATAAACACTGCGTCACATAACCATGCGCCAATGCATGACGCCTTCTCCAGCATATTGTGCCAGCAGACACAGCGGAAGGCGCAATTATACGTGACCCGCCCACATCCTGAGAGTGGGGCTCATGTGGGCGTGTCCGCGGGTGGAAGGCACATACAGTGAGGAGTCTGTGAGCTCAGGAGATGGAGGAGGTGGGGCGCCAGAAGCACCACTTGCTCTTGCTGTGCTGCTTGCGGAGGATCTCCTCCTCGCGCTCCCGCTCCTTCTTGCAGCGGAGGTAACGATCCTCCTCCTTGAGGTACCAGACTGGCGGCCAGCGGCAGCATTCAAAGTGACGCTTGTTCTCTGCAGAAAAATGGGAACACGCCATATGAATATACAAGTAAAGGGTTAACAAATAGTCATAACCAGCCATACGAGTCCCAGAAAAGTCTTCACAGACCATAATACCCTGGGGTGTCGTATCCCTCGACCTGCACTAAGCCGCCATTACCCTCCACATCCCACGCTAAGCCACGTTGCCCTCCACATCCCACGCTAAGCCACGTTACCCTCCACATCATTACCCTCCACATCCTGCGCTAAGCCACCATTACGTTTCACAACCCGCGCTAAGCCATCATTACCGTCCACATCTCATGCTTAGCCATCATCACCCTCCACATCCCGCGCTAAGCCACCGTCACCCTCCACATCCTGCGCTAAGCCACCGTCACCCTCCACATCCTGCGCTAAGCCACCGTCACCCTCCACATCCTGCGCTAAGCCATCGTCACACTCCACATCCCGCGCTAAGCCACCGTCACCCTCCACATCCTGCGCTAAGCCATCATTACCCTCCACATCCCGCGCTAAGCCACCGTCACCCTCCACATCCCGTGCTAAGCCACCGTCACACTCCACATCCTGCGCTAAGCCATCGTCACACTCCACATCCCGCGCTAAGCCACCGTCACACTCCACATTCCGCGCTAAGCCACCGTCACACTCCACTTCCCGCGCTAAGCCACCGTTACCCTTTACATCCTGCGCTAAGCCACCGTCACACTCCACATCCCGCGCTAAGCCACCGTCACACTCCGCATCCCGCGCTAAGACACCGTCACACTCCGCATCCCGCGCTAAGACACCGTCACACTCCGCATCCCGCGCTAAGCCACCGTCACCCTTTACATCCTGCGCTAAGCCACCGTCACCCTCCACAATCCACAATATGCCATTACCCAGTGCCTCCCTTGCCCCATGCCACCTTTACACAATGCCTCCCTTGCCCCGAGCTATGCTGCCATTACCTGGCGCAATGTACTTCATCTCACGAGGAAATTTCCGGCACACAGAGTTGTAGTTGGTACAGATGAAATGTAAACACCAATCTGCCAACTGCTTCGCATTATGGAACTGGGGACAGAAAGACAGATCTTTATGTCACTATACATGTGAAAGGATCTCTGTGCCAGACAGTATATCACTGTATAGTACAGAGCAGTACGTGTGAAGGGTCCCTGTGCCAGACAGTATATCACTGTATAGTACAGAGCAGTACGTGTGAAGGGTCCCTGTGCCAGACAGTATATCACTGTATAGTACAGAGTGGTACGTGTGAAGGGTTCCTGTGCCAGACAGTATATCACTGTATAGTACAGAGTGGTACATGTGAAGGGTCCCTGTGTCAGACAGTATATCACTGTATAGTACAGAGTGGTACATGTGAAGGGTCCCTGTGTCAGACAGTATATCACTGTATAGTACAGAGGGGTACATGTGAAGGGTCCCTGTGTCAGACAGTATATCACTGTATAGTACAGAGGGGTACGTGTGAAGGTTCCCTGTGCCAGACAGTATATCACTGTATAGTACAGAGCAGTACGTGTGAAGGTTCCCTGTGCCAGACAGTATATCACTGTATAGTACAGAGGGGTACGTGTGAAGGTTCCCTGTGTCAGACAGTATATCACTGTATAGTACAGAGCGGTACGTGTGAAGGGTCCCTGTGCCAGACAGTATATCACTGTATAGTACAGAGTGGTACGTGTGAAGGGTTCCTGTGCCAGACAGTATATCACTGTATAGTACAGAGTGGTACATGTGAAGGGTCCCTGTGTCAGACAGTATATCACTGTATAGTACAGAGGGGTACATGTGAAGGGTCCCTGTGTCAGACAGTATATCACTGTATAGTACAGAGGGGTACATGTGAAGGGTCCCTGTGTCAGACAGTATATCACTGTATAGTACAGAGCAGTACATGTGAAGGGTCCCTGTGTCAGACAGTATATCACTGTATAGTACAGAGGGGTACATGTGAAGGGTCCCTGTGTCAGACAGTATATCACTGTATAGTACAGAGGGGTACATGTGAAGGGTCCCTGTGTCAGACAGTATATCACTGTATAGTACAGAGCGGTACGTGTGAAGGGTTCCTGTGCCAGACAGTATATCACTGTATAGTACAGAGCGGTACGTGTGAAGGGTCCCTGTGCCAGACAGTATATCACTGTATAGTACAGAGCGGTACGTGTGAAGGGTCCCTGTGCCAGACAGTATATCACTGTATAGTACAGAGGGGTACGTGTGAAGGTTCCCTGTGCCAGACAGTATATCACTGTATAGTACAGAGCAGTACGTGTGAAGGGTCCCTGTGCCAGACAGTATATCACTGTATAGTACAGAGCGGTACGTGTGAAGGGTCCCTGTGTCAGACAGTATATCACTGTATAGTACAGAGCAGTACATGTGAAGGGTCCCTGTGTCAGACAGTATATCACTGTATAGTACAGAGCGGTACGTGTGAAGGGTCCCTGTGTCAGACAGTGTATCACTGTATAGTACAGAGCAGTACGTGTGAAGGGTCCCTGTGTCAGACAGTATATCACTGTATAGTACAGAGGGGTACATGTGAAGGGTCCCTGTGCCAGACAGTATATCACTGTATAGTACAGAGCGGTACGTGTGAAGGGTCCCTGTGCCAGACAGTATATCACTGTATAGTACAGAGCAGTACGTGTGAAGGGTTCCTGTGCCAGACAGTATATCACTGTATAGTACAGAGCAGTACATGTGAAGGTTCCCTGTGCCAGACAGTATATCACTGTATAGTACAGAGCAGTACATGTGAAGGGTCCCTGTGTCAGACAGTATATCACTGAATAGTACAGAGCAGTACGTGTGAAGGGTCCCTGTGTCAGACAGTATATCACTGTATAGTACAGAGCAGTACATGTGAAGGGTCCCTGTGCCAGACAGTATATCACTGTATAGAACAGAGCAGTACGTGTGAAGGGTCCCTGTGTCAGACAGTATATCACTGTATAGTACAGAGCGGTACATGTGAAGGGTCCCTGTGTCAGACAGTATATCACTGTATAGTACAGAGGGGTACGTGTGACGGGTTCCTGTGACAGACAGTATATCACTGTATAGTACAGAGCAGTACATGTGAAGGGTTCCTGTGACAGACAGTATATCACTGTATAGTACAGAGCAGTACATGTGAAGGTTCCCTGTGCCAGACAGTATTTCACTGTATAGTACAGAGCAGTACATGTGAAGGTTCACTGTGCCAGACAGTATATCACTGTATAGTACAGAGCGGTACATGTGAAGGTTCCCTGTGCCAGACAGTATTTCACTGTATAGTACAGAGCGGTACGTGTGAAGGGTCTCTGTGCCAGACAGTATATCACTGTATAGTACAGAGCAGTACGTGTGAAGGTTCCCTGTGCCAGACAGTATATCACTGTATAGTACAGAGGGGTACGTGTGAAGGTTCCCTGTGTCAGACAGTATATCACTGTATAGTACAGAGCAGTACATGTGAAGGGTTCCTGTGACAGACAGTATATCACTGTATAGTACAGAGCAGTACATGTGAAGGTTCACTGTGCCAGACAGTATATCACTGTATAGTACAGAGGGGTACGTGTGAAGGTTCCCTGTGCCAGACAGTATATCACTGTATAGTACAGAGGGGTACGTGTGAAGGTTCCCTGTGCCAGACAGTATATCACTGTATAGTACAGAGCAGTACGTGTGAAGGGTCCCTGTGCCAGACAGTATATCACTGTATAGTACAGAGCGGTACGTGTGAAGGGTCCCTGTGTCAGACAGTATATCACTGTATAGTACAGAGCAGTACATGTGAAGGGTCCCTGTGTCAGACAGTATATCACTGTATAGTACAGAGCGGTACGTGTGAAGGGTCCCTGTGTCAGACAGTGTATCACTGTATAGTACAGAGCAGTACGTGTGAAGGGTCCCTGTGTCAGACAGTATATCACTGTATAGTACAGAGGGGTACATGTGAAGGGTCCCTGTGCCAGACAGTATATCACTGTATAGTACAGAGCGGTACGTGTGAAGGGTCCCTGTGCCAGACAGTATATCACTGTATAGTACAGAGCAGTACGTGTGAAGGGTTCCTGTGCCAGACAGTATATCACTGTATAGTACAGAGCAGTACATGTGAAGGTTCCCTGTGCCAGACAGTATATCACTGTATAGTACAGAGCAGTACATGTGAAGGGTCCCTGTGTCAGACAGTATATCACTGTATAGTACAGAGCAGTACGTGTGAAGGGTCCCTGTGTCAGACAGTATATCACTGTATAGTACAGAGCAGTACATGTGAAGGGTCCCTGTGCCAGACAGTATATCACTGTATAGAACAGAGCAGTACGTGTGAAGGGTCCCTGTGTCAGACAGTATATCACTGTATAGTACAGAGCGGTACATGTGAAGGGTCCCTGTGTCAGACAGTATATCACTGTATAGTACAGAGGGGTACGTGTGACGGGTTCCTGTGACAGACAGTATATCACTGTATAGTACAGAGCAGTACATGTGAAGGGTTCCTGTGACAGACAGTATATCACTGTATAGTACAGAGCAGTACATGTGAAGGTTCCCTGTGCCAGACAGTATTTCACTGTATAGTACAGAGCAGTACATGTGAAGGTTCACTGTGCCAGACAGTATATCACTGTATAGTACAGAGCGGTACATGTGAAGGTTCCCTGTGCCAGACAGTATTTCACTGTATAGTACAGAGCAGTACATGTGAAGGTTCCCTGTGCCAGACTCCTTGAGAACATGGTTGTTGTTCAATAATAAAATTAATCCTCAAAAATACAACTTGCCTAATAATTCTGCACTCCCTGTATAGTACAGAGCAGTACATGTGAAGGGTCCCTGTGCCAGACAGTATATCACTGTATAGTACAGAGCAGTACGTGTGAAGGGTCCCTGTGCCAGACAGTATATCACTGTATAGTACAGAGGGGTACATGTGAAGGTTCCCTGTGCCAGAAAGTATATCACTGTATAGTACAGAGCAGTACATGTGAAGGTTCCCTGTGCCAGACAGTATATCACTGTATAGTACAGAGGGGTACGTGTGAAGGTTCCCTGTGCCAGACAGTATATCACTGTATAGTACAGAGCGGTACGTGTGAAGGGTCTCTGTGCCAGACAGTATATCACTGTACAGGGAGTGCAGAATTATTAGGCAAATGAGTATTTTGACCACATCATCCTCTTTATGCATGTTGTCTTACTCCAAGCTGTATAGGCTCGAAAGCCTACTACCAATTAAGCATATTAGGTGATGTGCATCTCTGTAATGAGAAGGGGTGTGGTCTAATGACATCAACACCCTATATCAGGTGTGCATAATTATTAGGCAACTTCCTTTCCTTTGGCAAAATGGGTCAAAAGAAGGACTTGACAGGCTCAGAAAAGTCAAAAATAGTGAGATATCTTGCAGAGGGATGCAGCACTCTTAAAATTGCAAAGCTTCTGAAGCGTGATCATCAAACAATCAAGCGTTTCATTCAAAATAGTCAACAGGGTCGCAAGAAGCGTGTGGAAAAACCAAGGCGCAAAATAACTGCCCATGAACTGAGAAAAGTCAAGCGTGCAGCTGCCACGATGCCACCAGTTTGGCCATATTTCAGAGCTGCAACATCACTGGAGTGCCCAAAAGCACAAGGTGTGCAATACTCAGAGACATGGCCAAGGTAAGAAAGGCGGAAAGACGACCACCACTGAACAAGACACACAAGCTGAAACGTCAAGGCTGGGCCAAGAAATATCTCAAGACTGATTTTTCTAAGGTTTTATGGACTGATGAAATGAGAGTGAGTCTTGATGGGCCAGATGGATGGGCCCGTGGCTGGATTGGTAAAGGGCAGAGAGCTCCAGTCCGACTCAGACGCCAGCAAGGTGGAGGTGGAGTACTGGTTTGGGCTGGTATCATCAAAGATGAGCTTGTGGGGCCTTTTCGGGTTGAGGATGGAGTCAAGCTTAACTCCCAGTCCTACTGCCAGTTCCTGGAAGACACCTTCTTCAAGCAGTGGTACAGGAAGAAGTCTGCATCCTTCAAGAAAAACATGATTTTCATGCAGGACAATGCTCCGTCACACGCGTCCAAGTACTCCACAGCGTGGCTGGCAAGAAAGGGTATAAAAGAAGAAAATCTAATGACATGGCCTCCTTGTTCACCTGATCTGAACCCCATTGAGAACCTGTGGTCCATCATCAAATGTGAGATTTACAAGGAGGGAAAACAGTACACCTCTCTGAACAGTGTCTGGGAGGCTGTGGTTGCTGCTGCACGCAATGTTGATAGTGAACAGATCAAAACACTGACAGAATCCATGGATGGCAGGCTTTTGAGTGTCCTTGCAAAGAAAGGTGGCTATATTGGTCACTGATTTGTTTTTGTTTTGTTTTTGAATGTCAGAAATGTATATTTGTGAATGTTAAGATGTTATATTGGTTTCACTGGTAAAAATAAATAATTGAAATGGGTATATATATGTTTTTTGTTAAGTTGCCTAATAATTATGCACAGTAATAGTCACCTGCACACACAGATATCCCCCTAAAATAGCTAAAACTAAAAACAAACTAACAACTACCTCCAAAAATATTCAGCTTTGATATTAATGAGTTTTTTGGGTTCATTGAGAACATGGTTGTTGTTCAATAATAAAATTAATCCTCAAAAATACAACTTGCCTAATAATTCTGCACTCCCTGTATAGTACAGAGCAGTACATGTGAAGGGTCCCTGTGCCAGACAGTATATCACTGTATAGTACAGAGCAGTACGTGTGAAGGGTCCCTGTGCCAGACAGTATATCACTGTATAGTACAGAGGGGTACATGTGAAGGTTCCCTGTGCCAGAAAGTATATCACTGTATAGTACAGAGCAGTACATGTGAAGGTTCCCTGTGCCAGACAGTATATCACTGTATAGTACAGAGGGGTACGTGTGAAGGGTCCCTGTGCCAGACAGTATATCACTGTATAGTACAGAGCGGTACATGTGAAGGGTCCCTGTGACAGACAGTATATCACTGTACAGTACAGAGGGGTACGTGTGACAGGTTCTTGTGTCAGTCAGTGTATAATTCCCTAGCATGGCAGCTGGAGGAGGTCGCCATACCGACCCATACAGTCCTAATGTCTAACCTGAGCGATCTCCAGGTACAGCAGGACCTGTCCGTCTATATCCACTCCGTGAACATAGGAGGCCAACAGCTCGTCCACCACATATTGTTCTACAGAGAGAGAGATAGAGAGAGAATTCCCCCTCGTTACTCTGTATAACACACTGGCTGATCTATACAGTTAGTGCTGCGCAGTCACCCACGGGTAAATTATTCACCAGGGGGCAGCCAAGGTGACCCCCCCATCAGCAGGCGTTAAAGGGTTAAATGCCCCAGGGTCATCCTCTGTCTAGAGGTCGCATGGATTATATGTCAGTGTGAGGGACGAGGCGTGATGCTTATTGAAGGTCACCCTGCATCGTACACGGAATGAAGGATAAACAGTCAGAGAGGAGCTGGGGGCATTTGGAGTTATGGTTTCAATAACACAGGGGGCAGGGCAACACAGGGCAGAGAGAGCAGGGGGCAACACAGGGCAGAGAGCAGGGGGCAATACAAGGCAGAGAGAGCAGGGGGCAACACAGGGCAGAGAGAGCACGGGGCAACACGGCAGAGAGCAGGGGGCAACACAGGGCAGAGAGAGCAGGGGGCAACACAGGGCAGAGAGCAGGGGGCAACACAGGGCAGAGAGAGCAGGGGGCAACACGGCAGAGAGCAGGGGGCAACACAGGGCAGAGAGAGCAGGGGGCAACACAGGGCAGAGAGAGCAGGGGGCAACACAGGGCAGAGAGAGCAGGGGGCAACACAGGGCAGAGAGAGCACGGGGCAACACAGGGCAGAGAGAGCAGGGGGCAACACAGGGCAGAGAGAGCAGTGGGCAACACAGGGCAGAGAGAGCAGGGGGCAACACAGGGCAAATAGAGCGGGGGGCAACACAGGTCAGAGAGAGCAGGGGGGCATTTGGAGTTATGGTTTCAATAACACAGGTGGCAGGCCAACACAGGGCAGAGAGAGCAGGGGGCAACACAGGGCAGAGAGAGCACGGGGCAACACAGGGCAGAGAGAGCACAGGCCAACACAGGGCAGAGAGAGCACGGGGCAACACAGGGCAGAGAGAGCACGGGGCAACACAGGGCAGAGAGAGCACGGGGCAACACAGGGCAGAGAGAGCATGGGGCAACACAGGGCAGAGAGAGCACGGGGCAACACAGGGCAGAGAGAGCACAGGCCAACACAGGGCAGAGAGAGCACGGGGCAACACAGGGCAGAGAGAGCAGAGGGCAACACAGGTCAGAGAGCAGGGGGCAACACAGGGCAGAGAGCAGGGGGCAACAGAGGGCAGAGAGAGCACGGGGCAACACAGGGCACAGAGAGCACGGGGCAACACAGGGCAGAGAGAGCAGGGGGCAACACAGGGCAGAGAGAGCAGGGGGCAACACAGGGCAGAGAGAGCAGGGGGCAACAAAGGGCAGAGAGAGCGGGGGGCAACACAGGGCAGAGAGAGCAGGGGGCAACACAGGGCAGAGAGAGCTGGGGGCAACACAGGGCAGAGAGAGCTGGGGGCAACACAGGGCAGAGAGAGCAGGGGGCAACACAGGGCAGAGAGAGCTGGGGGCAACACAGGGCAGAGAGAGCTGGGGGCAACACAGGGCAGAGAGAGCTGGGGGCAACACAGGGCAGAGAGAGCAGGGGGCAACACAGGGCAGAGAGAGCACGGGCAACACAGGGCAGAGAGAGCAGGAGACGGGGCGACACAGGGCAGAGAGAGCAGGGGACGGGGCGACACAGGGCAGAGAGAGCAGGGGACGGGGCGACACAGGGCAGAGAGAGCAGGGGACGGGGCGACACAGGGCAGAGAGAGCAGGGGATGGGGCGACACAGGGCAGAGAGAGCAGAGGGTGGGACGACACAGGGCAGAGAGAGCAGGAGACGGGGCGACACAGGGCAGAGAGAGCAGGGGACGGGGCGACAGGGCGGTGGAAAGGGTGAGCAAGGTGTGAGTCACATACCAGTCAGGGCCTGCAGGTGAGGGAGGCACAGACGGTTACTTAGCATCAGAAGCTCCATTACGTCCAAACCAGGCTGAGGGCAGAACTGAGCCAAGTACAGATAGTGCAGCACGGCGCCAAGGCAGGCAGAGGAGGTACCAGGGAGGGTGACCTGCAGAGCAAGGGGGGGACAATGGCATGACAGGGGACTCAACATTAACACACATCACTCACTCACTCACACTGATATCAATCACTCACACTGATATCACTCACTCACATCAATCACTCACTCACATCAATCACTCACTCACACTGATATCAATCACTCACATCAATCACTCCCTCACACTCACATAATTCACTCATACTCACATCAATAACTCACACTCACATCACTCACACTCACATCAATAACTCACACTCACACTCACTCACACCAATCATTAACTCACTCACATCAATCACTCACACACATCAATCACTCACACATCACTCACACACCACTCACACACACTCACTCACACTCACATCAATTACTCACACTCACATCAATTACTCACATCAGTCACTCACACTCACATCAATTACTCACACTCACATCAATCGGTCAAAGACACTAAGACACTAATCACTCACACACAATAAGATACTGATCACTCACTCACACTAAGACACTGATCACTCAATCACTATAAACATACTGATCACATCACTCACTCACATTAAGACACTGATGACTCACTTACATCAATCACTCACTTAAACTAAGACACTGATCACTCACATCACTCACTCACACTAAGATACTGATCACTCACTCACATCACTCACTCACACTAAGATACTGATCACTCACTCACATCACTCACTCACACTAAGATACTGATCATTCACTCACAGTAAGATACTGATCACTCACTCAAACTAAGATGCTGATCATTCACTCACACTAAGATACTGATCACTCACATTAAGATACTGATCACTCACACTAAGATACTGATCACTCACACTAAGATACTGATCACTCACACTAAGATACTGATCACTCACAATCACTCACTCAAACTGAGACACTGATCACTCACTCACACTAAGATACTGATCACTCACTCACACTAAGATATTGATCACTCACATCAGTCACTCACTCACACTAAGATACTGATCACTCACTCACATCACTCACACTAAGACACTGATCACTCACTCACACTAAGATATTGATCACTCACTCACACTGATACTGATCACTCACTCACTCACTCACATCAATCACTCACTCACACATCAGAGTATAAATGGTAATTCCAATAAATATAAAACATTCCCATCCCAGACGAGTGTAACACTAAGAGCCCTGGACATTATTCACTCATCTTATGAACTTACCTTCCGCAGCCTCTCTCCTCCAGTGATGACATCAGAGGGCAATGCCTCTTAGGAGCCAATCAGAAAACTCCCACAGACATGCAGGGGCGGGGCAATGTACAGCGCCTCTTGGGAGCCAATCAGAAAACTCCCATAGACATGCAGGGGTGGGGCAATG
This sequence comes from Pelodytes ibericus, assembly GCA_036172795.1. Taxonomy (NCBI): domain Eukaryota; kingdom Metazoa; phylum Chordata; class Amphibia; order Anura; family Pelodytidae; genus Pelodytes; species Pelodytes ibericus. The sequence goes on from CM069863.1 coordinate 195,173,169, forward strand.
TACAGCGCCTCTTGGGAGCCAATCAGAAAACTCCCACAGACATGCAGGGGCGGGGCAATGTACAGCGCCTCTTCGGAGCCAATCAGAAAACTCCCACAGACATGCAGGGGCGGGGCAATGTACAGCGCCTCTTGGGAGCCAATCAGAAAACTCCCACAGACATGCAGGGGCGGGGCAATGTACAGTGCCTCTCGGGAGCCAATCAGAAGACTCCCACAGACATGCAGGGGCGGGCCAATGCCACAAAAGCCCAATTACTGACCCATTTCGGTCAGTGGGTGCTCTGAATTTCCTAGTTACATCCAAAGGGTGACACCATCTTCATCGCACAGACTGGAGCAGGGATCGTAGCATGTGGTTACCATCCCTTACATGCAAACACTATGGAAGTGATGTAGAACATTCCCTGCACAGTCACGTGTCAGCAAGTTTAAAACATTGGCACAATTATACTAGGTGATAATGCCTATTATACGGACACGTTCATGGGAATCCTGACCTTTCCATGGGAAATCGTGTTACACAGAGGCACACATGGAGCTCGCCACCTTTGTACATTAAACCTCTATATGGACCTCCCTCCCCCAGCGCTGTGACGCTCCTCGCCCCTGGAAGCATTTAGTTTAATCTGTCCATCACATGCACTCACTACCTGCCACCCCAGAAAGGATTATATGGCCAAGTTGTGGATCACGTGGAGCTCCTGTCTATACCTCATGCATGAAGCTCTCCCTGAAGGCCCCACGGAACATAGCAACCATCCAATCACAGTTAGCGATCAGGAGAGGCTTGTGGGCTGGAACTGACCCATTGTCCACTATGAACGCCACGTCTGAGCACAAAGAGGATAAACAAGACAAGGGCGAAAGGGAACAAGAAACACAGAATGTGTCACTGACCGATAAGAACAACTCAGACCATCTAACCTGCAGAAAAATATCTGAATACATTCAATAGTCTTATATCTAGGATAGCCTTATACCTATCCCATGCATGCTTAAACTCCTTCACTGTATTAACCACTACCACTTCTACTGGAAGACTATTCCATACATCCACTACCCTCTCAGTAATGTAATACTTTCATTAGCCCCTGACCTTATCTTATATCTAGGATAGCCTTATACCTATCCCATGCATGCTTAAACTCCTTCACTGTATTACCCTCTACCACTTCTACTGGAAGACTATTCCATACATCCACTAACCTCTCAGTAATGTAATACTTTCATTAGTCCCTGGCCTTATCTTATATCTAGGATAGCCTTATTCCTATCCCATGCATGCTTAAACTCCTTCACTGTATTATCCTCTACCACTTCTACTGGAAGACTATCCCATACATCCACTACCCTCTCAGTAAAGTAATACTTTCATTAGTCCCTGGCCTTATCTTATATCTAGGATAGCCTTATACCTATCCCATGCATGCTTAAACTCCTTCACTGTATTACCCTCTACCACTTCTACTGGAAGACTATTCCATACATCCACTAACCTCTCAGTAATGTAATACTTTCATTAGTCCCTGGCCTTATCTTATATCTAGGATAGCCTTATACCTATCCCACGCATGCTTAAACTCCTTCACTGTATTAACCTCTACCACTTCTACTGGAAGACTATTCCATGGATCCACTACCCTCTCAGTAATGTAATACTTTCATTAGTCCCTGGCCTTATCTTATATCTAGGATAGCCTTATACCTATCCCACGCATGCTTAAACTCCTTCACTGTATTAACCTCTACCACTTCTACTGGAAGACTATTCCATGGATCCACTACCCTCTCAGTAATGTAATACTATCATTAGTCCCTGGCCTTATCTTATATCTAGGATAGCCTTATACCTATCCCATGCATGCTTAAACTCCTTCACTGTATTAACCTCTACCACTTCTACTGGAAGACTATTCCATACATCCCCTACCCTCTCAGTAAAGTAATACTTTCATTAGTCCCTGGCCTTATCTTATATCTAAGATAGCCGTATACCTATTCCATGCATGCTTAAACTCCTTCACTGTATTACCCTCTACCACTTCTACTGGAAGACTATTACATACATCCACTACCCTCTCAGTAATGTAATACTTTCATTAGTCCCTGGCCTTATCTTATATCTAGGATAGCCTTATACCTATCCCACGCATGCTTAAACTCCTTCACTGTATTAACCTCTACCACTTCTACTGGAAGACTATTCCATACATCCACTACCTTCTCAGTAAAGTAATACTTTCATTAGTCCCTGACCTTATCTTATATCTAGGATAGCCTTATACCTATCCCACGCATGGGACTCACCCGAGAAAAGGCCCCTGCTCAGACACTCCTTGATGCGGTTTGCTCTCCTGACGTGGAAGGCTTTGGTGATCTCCTGGTTCATGAAGGCCTCCTTGTTGAGAATGTTTGACACCATCATCCTCAGATCAAAAACCTCCAGTGCTTCAGCGATGGTGGCCACCTGCATGAGGTCAGTCCGGCTCTGGTCCAAGTGTCCAGTGTACAGGTATTCGAGTACAGCCCTCAGCGGCTCTCCTTGGACCAGAGACTCCATCTCGATGACCATCATTGGCCGTTGACGCAGAGTCACGGGGTCTTCCACCATGTCCAAGCGCACGCTGATAAACCCTCTACCCCACTTGGAGAGTTCTCTCCCCCACCCTACGGAAATGACCCCTTGGCCCTTCAATGCATTGTCGCTCCAAGACGTCCGCAAAGTGACAGGAGCGACTCCCAGCTGTCCATTAGTGGCTTCACATTTACAGTCCATGACTAGACAGCCGGTGCATGAAGTGGCTTCCATTACGGAACTGCGAAAAGGATATTGGTCACTGTCGGTGGTTCCTTTCTTTCCATGTGTCCGCAATGGACTGAGCTCCAAAGTGAAGAGGTCGTAGAATTTGGAGCAGGCGGTTGCCAGGTAAACCTTATGAGCGAAGACTTTCTGTCCGCTCTGCAGCTGGAAAACAACATCGGCACAAAGTGGGGTGCAGAACAGCGCGGCAGGTCCTTGGCCATTGTCCTGCGGCTGGTCCAACGTATGGATAATGGGTGGAGGAGGTTTGGGCGGAAGGAAGGGGGCCTGCAACAGAGGGCGCTGAACCTTCTTCAGGTGGGACTTCCAGAACTGTAAGTGTCTCCTGGAAATCAGTGCTGCCCTGATGGCATTGTCGAAGACGTCCTTCACCCCAAACTGAGCCACCACGCTGGTCTCGTAGTAAGGGATTCCTAGCTCTTTGGCTACTTCATGCCCAGTCTCTGGAGACAGGATGTCTGTCGGTTTGATGGGTCTGGATGGAATCGAAGACATGGACAGGGACAATCAGAGGGAAGGCAGTCATGCTGGTGGCCTGTCCCCCAGGTGCCATGGTGCAGTCACTGCCTGACTCGCTCGCTAAGCCATGCTGATCCATATTAAATCCTTGGTCTGCTTGTGTGACTAGCAGCCGAACCATAAATTAAACACACATTATTTCACTAGGGTATGAAAAGAGGGCAAAAGAGAGAGGGAAGGCAATGGGGTGCGAGGGGGGCACATGGACGGCCGCACAAAGGGCAATGGATACCCCGTGTGAGATGCTCTACGTGCCAGTGATACCCCGTGTGAGATGCTCTATGTGCCAGTGATACCCCGTGTGAGATGCTCTGTGTGCCAGTGATACCCCGTGTGAGATGCTCTGTGTGCCGGTGATACCGTGTGTGAGATGCTCTGTGTGCCCGTGTGAGATGCTCTATGTGCCAGTGATACCCCGTGTGAGATGCTCTGTGTGCCAGTGATACCCCGTGTGAGATGCTCTGTGTGCCAGTGATACCCCGTGTGAGATGCTCTGTGTGCCGGTGATACCCTGTGTGAGATGCTCTGTGTGCCCGTGTGAGATGCTCTATGTGCCAGTGATACCCCGTGTGAGATGCTCTGTGTGCCAGTGATACCCCGTGTGAGATGCTCTATGTGCCAGTGATACCCCGTGTGAGATGCTCTGTGTGCCAGTGATACCCCGTGTGAGATGCTCTGTGTGCCAGTGATACCCCGTGTGAGATGCTCTGTGTGCCGGTGATACCCTGTGTGAGATGCTCTGTGTGCCCGTGTGAGATGCTCTGTGTGCCAGTGATACCCCGTGTGAGATGCTCTGTGTGCCAGTGATACCCCGTGTGAGATGCTCTGTGTGCCGGTGATACCCTGTGTGAGATGCTCTGTGTGCCGGTGATACCCTGTGTGAGATGCTCTGTCTGCCCGTGTGAGATGCACTGTGTGCCCGTCTGAGATGCTCTGTGTGCCGGTGATACCCCGTGTGAGATGCTCTGTGTGCCGGTGATACCCTGTGTGAGATGCTCTGTCTGCCCGTGTGAGATGCACTGTGTGCCCGTCTGAGATGCTCTGTGTGCCGGTGATACCCTGTGTGAGATGCTCTGTGTGCCGGTGATACCCTGTGTGAGATGCTCTGTGTGCACGTCTGAGATGCTCTCTGTGCCGGTGATACCCCGTGTGAGATGCACTGTGTGCCCGTCTGAGATGCTTTGTGTGCCGGTGATACCCTGTATGAGATGCTCTGTGTGCCAGAGATACCCTGAATGAGATGCTCTGTGTGCCCGTCTGAGATGCTCTGTGTGCCAGAGATACCCTGTATGAGATGCTCTGTGTGCCCGTCTGAGATGCTCTGTGTGCCAGAGATACCCTGTGTGAGATGCTCTGTGTGCCCGTCTGAGATGCTCTCTGTGCCGGTGATACCCCGTGTGAGATGCTCTGTCTGCCCGTGTGAGATGCACTGTGTGCCCGTCTGAGATGCTTTGTGTGCCGGTGATACCCTGTATGAGATGCTCTGTGTGCCAGAGATACCCTGAATGAGATGCTCTGTGTGCCCGTCTGAGATGCTTTGTGTGCCGGTGATACCCTGTATGAGATGCTCTGTGTGCCAGAGATACCCTGAATGAGATGCTCTGTGTGCCCGTCTGAGATGCTTTGTGTGCCGGTGATACCCTGTATGAGATGCTCTGTGTGCCAGAGATACCCTGAATGGGATGCTCTGTGTGCCCGTCTGAGATGCTCTGTGTGCCAGAGATACCCTGTATGAGATGCTCTGTGTGCCCGTCTGAGATGCTCTGTGTGCCAGAGATACCCTGTATGAGATGCTCTGTGTGCCCGTGTGAGATGCTCTGTGTGCCAGTGATACCCTGTGTGAGATGCTCTGTGTGCCAGTGATACCCCGTGTGAGATTCTCTGTGTGCCGGTGATATCCTGTGTGAGATGCACTGTGTGCCCGTCTGAGATGCTCTGTGTGCCGGTGATACCCTGTGTGAGATGCTCTGTGTGCCAGTGATACCCCGTGTGAGATGCTCTGTGTTCTACGATTTAAACTCACTTTGCCAGGGGCCGTCGGCCGCGGTTCACGGCATCCAGGTCAGCGTAACGCAGGTCCAGCTGGCAGCCGACCAGCACCACGGGAGTGCGAGGGCAGAAATGCTTAATCTCTGCAAACCACATGCTCTTCACGTGACGCAAGGAGTAAGGATTTGCCAGGGAGAAGCAGAGCACCACCACGTCCGACCTGCAGGTGGCGACCAAATACACAGCCATGAGGGAACAGCTCGGAGCAGCCAACACGCAGTACTTACAGACGTGTACAAAACAGCGCACATGTGACATTGGACTTACAGACGTGTACAAAATAGTGGACAGAGGGAACAGTTTACCCATAGCAAGAGGGAAATATTTATCCAGAGCAAGAAGAAAATGTTACCTGTAATACAGAGGGAAACATTCCCTGTACTACAGAGGGAAACGTTTAGCCAGAGTCAGAGGGAAACATTCCCTGTAATACAGAGGGAAACGTTTAGCCAGTCAGAGGGAAACATTCCCTGTAATACAGAGGGAAGCATTTAGCCAGTCAGAAGGAAACATTCCCTGTAATACAGAGGGAAACGTTTAGCCAGAGTGAGAGGGAAACATTCCCTGTAATACAGAGGGAAACGTTTAGCCAGAGTCAGAGGGAAACATTCCCTGTAATACAGAGGGAAACGTTTAGCCAGAGTCAGAGGAAAACATTCCCTGTAATACAGAGGGAAACGTTTAGCCAGAGTGAGAGGGAAACATTCCCTGTAATACAGAGGGAAACATTTAGCCAGAGTCAGAGGAAAACATTCAATGTAATACAGAGGGAAACGTTTAGCCAGAGTCAGAGGGAAACATTCCCTGTAATACAGAGGGAAACGTTTAGCCAGAGGGAGAGGAAAACATTCCATGTAATACAGAGGGAAACGTTTAGCCAGAGTGAGAGGGAAACATTCCCTGTAATACAGAGGGAAACGTTTAGCCAGAGTGAGAGGGAAACATTCCATGTAATACAGAGGGAAACGTTTAGCCAGAGTCAGAGGGAAACATTCCCTGTAATACAGAGGGAAACGTTTAGCCAGTCAGAGGGAAACATTCCCTGTAATACAGAGGGAAACGTTTAGCCAGAGAGAGAGGGAAACATTCCCTGTAATACAGAGGGAAACGTTTAGCCAGAGTCAGAGGGAATCATTCCCTGTAATACAGAGGGAAACGTTTAGCCAGAGTGAGAGGGAAACATTCCCTGTAATACAGAGGGAAACGTTTAGCCAGAGTCAGAGGGAAACATTCCCTGTAATACAGAGGGAAACGTTTAGCCAGAGTCAGAGGGAAACATTCCCTGTAATACAGAGGGAAATGTTAGCCAGAGTCAGAGGGAAACATTCCCTGTAATACAGAGGGAAACGTTTAGCCAGAGTCAGAGGGAAACATTCCCTGTAATACAGAGGGAAACGTTTAGCCAGAGTCAGAGGGAAACATTCCCTGTAATACAGAGGGAAACGTTTAGAAAGAGTGAGAGGGAAACATTCCCTGTAATACAGAGGGAAACGTTTAGCCAGAGTCAGAGGGAAACATTCCCTGTAATACAGAGGGAAACGTTTAGCCAGAGTCAGAGGAAAACATTCCCTGTAATACAGAGGGAAACGTTTAGCCAGAGTGAGAGGGAAACATTCCCTGTAATACAGAGGGAAACGTTTAGCCAGTCAGAGGGAATCATACCCTGTAATACAGAGGGAAACGTTTAGCCAGAGTCAGAGGGAAACATTCCCTGTAATACAGAGGGAAACGTTTAGCCAGTCAGAGGGAATCATACCCTGTAATACAGAGGGAAACGTTTAGCCAGAGTCAGAGGGAAACATTCCCAGTAATACAGAGGGAAACGTTTAGCCAGAGTGAGAGGGAAACATTACCTGTAATACAGAGGGAAACGTTTAGCCAGAGTCAGAGGGAAACATTCCCTGTAATACAGAGGGAAACGTTTAGCCAGAGTCAGAGGGAAACATTCCCTGTAATACAGAAGGAAACGTTTAGCCAGAGTGAGAGGAAAACATTCCCTGTAATACAGAGGGAAACGTTTAGCCAGAGTCAGAGGGAAACATTCCCTGTAATACAGAGGGAAACTTTTAGCCAGAGTCAGAGGGAAACATTCCCTGTAATACAGAGGGAAACGTTTAGCCAGAGTGAGAGGGAAACATTCCCTGTAATACAGAGGGAAACGTTTAGCCAGAGTCAGAGGGAAACATTCCCTGTAATACAGAGGGAAACGTTTAGCCAGAGTCAGAGAGAAACATTCCCTGTAATACAGAGGGAAACGTTTAGCCAGTCAGAGGGAAACATTCCCTGTAATACAGAGGGAAACGTTTAGCCAGAGTCAGAGGGAAACATTCCCTGTAATACAGAGGGAAGCGTTTAGCCAGAGTCAGAGGGAATCATTCCCTGTAATACAGAGGGAAACGTTTAGCCAGAGTGAGAGGAAAACATTCCCTGTAATACAGAGGGAAACGTTTAGCCAGAGTCAGAGGAAAACATTCCCTGTAATACAGAGGGAAACGTTTAGCCCGAGTCACAGGGAAACATTCCCTGTAATACAGAGGAAAACGTTTAGCCAGAGTCAGAGGGAAACATTCCCTGTAATACAGAGGGAAACGTTTAGCCAGAGTCAGAGGGAAACATTCCCTGTAATACAGAGGGAAACGTTTAGCCAGAGTCAGAGGGAAACATTCAATGTAATACAGAGGGAAACGTTTAGCCAGTCAGAGGGAAACATTCCCTGTAATACAGAGGGAAACGTTTAGCCAGAGTCAGAGGGAAACATTCCCTGTAATACAGAGGGAAACGTTTAGCCAGAGTCAGAGAGAATCATTCCCTGTAATACAGAGGGAAACGTTTAGCCAGAGTCAGAGGGAAACATTCCCTGTAATACAGAGGGAAACGTTTAGCCAGAGTCAGAGGGAAACATTCCCTGTAATACAGAGGGAAACGTTTAGCCAGAGTCAGAGGAAAACATTCCCTGTAATACAGATGAAAACGTTTAGCCAGAGTCAGAGGGAAACATTCCCTGTAATACAGAGGGAAACGTTTAGCCAGACTGAGAGGAAAACATTCCCTGTAATACAGAGGGAAACGTTTAGCCAGAGTCAGAGGGAAACATTCCCTTTAATACAGAGGGAAACGTTTAGCCAGAGTGAGAGGGAAACATTCCCTGTAATACAGAGGGAAACGTTTAGCCAGAGTGAGAGGGAAACATTCCCTGTAATACAGAGGGAAACGTTTAGCCAGAGTGAGAGGGAAACATTCCCTGTAATACAGAGGGAAACGTTTAGCCAGAGTGAGAGGGAAACATTCCCTGTAATACAGAGGGAAACGTTTAGCCAGAGTGAGAGGGAAACATTCCCTGTAATACAGAGGGAAACGTTTAGCCAGAGTGTGAGGGAAACATTCCCTGTAATACAGAGGGAAACGTTTAGCCAGAGTGAGAGGGAAACATTCCATGTAATACAGAGGGAAACGTTTAGCCAGTCAGAGGGAAACATTCCCTGTAATAAAGAGGGAAACGTTTAGCCAGAGTGAAAGGGAAACATTCCCTATAATACAGAGGGAAACGTTTAGCCAGAGTCAGAGGGAAACATTCCCTGTAATACAGAGGGAAACGTTTAGCCAGAGTCAGAGGGAATCATTCCCTGTAATACAGAGAGAAACGTTTAGCCAGAGTGAGAGGGAAACATTCCCTGTAATACAGAGGGAAACGTTTAGCCAGAGTCAGAGGGAAACATTCCCTGTAATACAGAGGGAAACGTTTAGCCAGAGTCAGAGGGAAACATTCCCTGTAATACAGAGGGAAACGTTTAGCCAGAGTCAGAGGGAAACATTCCCTGTAATACAGAGGGAAACGTTTAGCCAGAGTGAGAGGGAAACATTCCCTGTAATACAGAGGGAAACGTTTAGCCAGAGTCAGAGGGAAACATTCCCTGTAATAAAGAGGGAAACGTTTAGCCAGAGTCAGAGGGAAACATTCCCTGTAATACAGAGGAAAACGTTTAGCCAGTCAGAGGGAAACATTCCCTGTAATACAGAGGGAAACGTTTAGCCAGAGTCAGAGGGAAACATTCCCTGTAATACAGAGGGAAACGTTTAGCCAGAGTCAGAGGGAATCATTCCCTGTAATACAGAGGGAAACGTTTAGCCAGAGTGAGAGGAAAACATTCCCTGTAATACAGAGGGAAACGTTTAGCCAGAGTCAGAGGAAAACATTCCCTGTAATACAGAGGGAAACGTTTAGCCAGAGTCACAGGGAAACATTCCCTGTAATACAGAGGAAAACGTTTAGCCAGAGTCAGAGGGAAACATTCCCTGTAATACAGAGGGAAACGTTTAGCCAGAGTGAGAGGGAAACATTCCCTGTAATACAGAGGGAAACGTTTAGCCAGAGTGAGAGGGAAACATTCCCTGTAATACAGAGGGAAACGTTTAGCCAGAGTCACAGGGAAACATTCCCTGTAATACAGAGGGAAACGTTTAGCCAGAGTCAGAGGGAAACATTCCATGTAATACAGAGGGAAACGTTTAGCCAGTCAGAGGGAAACATTCCCTGTAATACAGAGGGAAACGTTTAGCCAGAGTCAGAGGGAAACATTCCCTGTAATACAGAGGGAAACGTTTAGCCAGAGTCAGAGAGAATCATTCCCTGTAATACAGAGGGAAACGTTTAGCCAGAGTCAGAGGGAAACATTCCCTGTAATACAGAGGGAAACGTTTAGCCAGAGTCAGAGGAAACATTCCCTGTAATACAGAGGGAAACGTTTAGCCAGAGTCAGAGGAAAACATTCCCTGTAATACAGATGAAAACGTTTAGCCAGAGTCAGAGGGAAACATTCCCTGTAATACAGAGGGAAACGTTTAGCCAGACTGAGAGGAAAACATTCCCTGTAATACAGAGGGAAACGTTTAGCCAGAGTCAGAGGGAAACATTCCCTTTAATACAGAGGGAAACGTTTAGCCAGAGTGAGAGGAAAACATTCCCTGTAATACAGAGGGAAACGTTTAGCCAGAGTGAGAGGGAAACATTCCCTGTAATACAGAGGGAAACGTTTAGCCAGAGTGAGAGGGAAACATTCCCTGTAATACAGAGGGAAACGTTTAGCCAGAGTGAGAGGGAAACATTCCCTGTAATACAGAGGGAAACGTTTAGCCAGAGTGAGAGGGAAACATTCCCTGTAATACAGACGGAAACGTTTAGCCAGAGTGTGAGGGAAACATTCCCTGTAATACAGAGGAAAACGTTTAGCCAGAGTGAGAGGAAAACATTCCCTGTAATACAGAGGGAAACGTTTAGCCAGAGTCAGAGGGAAACATTCCCTGTAATACAGAGGGAAACGTTTAGCCAGAGTCAGAGGGAAACATTCCCTGTAATACAGAGGGAAACGTTTAGCCAGAGTCAGAGGGAAACATTCCCTGTAATACAGAGGGAAACGTTTAGCCAGAGTCAGAGGGAAACATTCCCTGTAATACAGAGGGAAACGTTTAGCCAGAGTGAGAGGGAAACATTCCCTGTAATACAGAGGGAAACGTTTAGCCAGAGTCAGAGGGAAACATTCCCTGTAATACAGAGGGAAACGTTTATCCAGAGTGAGAGGGAAACATTCCCTGTAATACAGAGGGAAACGTTTATCCAGAGTCAGAGGGAAACATTCCCTGTAATACAGAGGGAAACGTTTAGCCAGTCAGAGGGAAACATTCCCTGTAATACAGAGGGAAACGTTTAGCCAGAGTCAGAGGGAAACATTCCCTGTAATACAGAGGGAAACGTTTAGCCAGAGTGAGAGGAAAACATTCCCTGAAATACAGAGGGAAACGTTTAGCCAGAGTGAGAGGGAAACATTCCCTGTAATACAGAGGGAAACGTTTAGCCAGTCAGAGGGAAACATTCCCTGTAATACAGAGGGAAACGTTTAGCCAGAGTCAGAGGGAAACATTCCCTGTAATACAGAGGGAAACGTTTAGCCAGAGTGAGAGGGAAACATTCCATGTAATACAGAGGGAAACGTTTAGCCAGAGTGAGAGGGAAACATTCCCTGTAATACAGAGGGAAACGTTTAGCCAGAGTCAGAGGGAATCATTCCCTGTAATACAGAGGGAAACGTTTAGCCAGAGTGAGAGGAAAACATTCCCTGTAATACAGAGGGAAACGTTTAGCCAGAGTGAGAGGGAAACATTCCCTGTAATACAGACGAAAACGTTTAGCCAGTCAGAGGGAAACATTCCCTGTAATACAGAGGGAAACGTTTAGCCAGAGTGAGAGGGAAACATTCCATGTAATACAGAGGGAAACGTTTAGCCAGAGTGAGAGGGAAACATTCCCTGTAATACAGAGGGAAACGTTTAGCCAGAGTCAGAGGGAATCATTCCCTGTAATACAGAGGGAAACGTTTAGCCAGAGTGAGAGGAAAACATTCCCTGTAATACAGAGGGAAACGTTTAGCCAGAGTGAGAGGGAAACATTCCCTGTAATACAGAGGGAAACGTTTAGCCAGAGTGAGAGGGAAACATTCCCTGTAATACAGAGGGAAACATTTAGCCAGAGTCAGAGGGAAACATTCCATGTAATACAGAGGGAAACGTTTAGCCAGTCAGAGGGAAACATTCCCTGTAATACAGAGGGAAACGTTTAGCCAGAGTCAGAGGGAAACATTCCCTGTAATACAGAGGGAAACGTTTAGCCAGAGTGAGAGGGAAACATTCCCTGTAATACAGAGGGAAACGTTTAGCCAGAGTCAGAGGGAAACATTCCCTGTAATACAGAGGGAAACGTTTAGCCAGAGTCAGAGGGAAACATTCCCTGTAATACAGAGGGAAACGTTTAGCCAGAGTCAGAGGGAAACATTCCCTGTAATACAGAGGGAAACGTTTAGCCAGAGTGAGAGGGAAACATTCCCTGTAATACAGAGGGAAACGTTTAGCCAGTCAGAGGGAAACATTCCCTGTAATACAGAGGGAAACGTTTAGCCAGAGTGAGAGGAAAACATTCCCTGTAATACAGAGGGAAACGTTTAGCCAGTCAGAGGGAAACATTCCCTGTAATACAGAGGGAAACGTTTAGCCAGAGTGAGAGGGAAACATTCCCTGTAATACAGAGGGAAACGTTTAGCCAGAGTGAGAGGGAAACATTCCCTGTAATACAGAGGGAAACGTTTAGCCAGAGTGAGAGGGAAACATTCCCTGTAATACAGACGGAAACGTTTAGCCAGAGTGTGAGGGAAACATTCCCTGTAATACAGAGGAAAACGTTTAGCCAGAGTGAGAGGAAAACATTCCCTGTAATACAGAGGGAAACGTTTAGCCAGAGTCAGAGGGAAACATTCCCTGTAATACAGAGGGAAACGTTTAGCCAGAGTCAGAGGGAAACATTCCCTGTAATACAGAGGGAAACGTTTAGCCAGAGTCAGAGGGAAACATTCCCTGTAATACAGAGGGAAACGTTTAGCCAGAGTGAGAGGGAAACATTCCCTGTAATACAGAGGGAAACGTTTAGCCAGAGTGAGAGGGAAACATTCCCTGTAATACAGAGGGAAACGTTTAGCCAGAGTCAGAGGGAAACATTCCCTGTAATACAGAGGGAAACGTTTATCCAGAGTGAGAGGGAAACATTCCCTGTAATACAGAGGGAAACGTTTATCCAGAGTCAGAGGGAAACATTCCCTGTAATACAGAGGGAAACGTTTAGCCAGTCAGAGGGAAACATTCCCTGTAATACAGAGGGAAACGTTTAGCCAGAGTCAGAGGGAAACATTCCCTGTAATACAGAGGGAAACGTTTAGCCAGAGTGAGAGGAAAACATTCCCTGAAATACAGAGGGAAACGTTTAGCCAGAGTGAGAGGGAAACATTCCCTGTAATACAGAGGGAAACGTTTAGCCAGTCAGAGGGAAACATTCCCTGTAATACAGAGGGAAACGTTTAGCCAGAGTCAGAGGGAAACATTCCCTGTAATACAGAGGGAAACGTTTAGCCAGAGTGAGAGGGAAACATTCCATGTAATACAGAGGGAAACGTTTAGCCAGAGTGAGAGGGAAACATTCCCTGTAATACAGAGGGAAACGTTTAGCCAGAGTCAGAGGGAATCATTCCCTGTAATACAGAGGGAAACGTTTAGCCAGAGTGAGAGGAAAACATTCCCTGTAATACAGAGGGAAACGTTTAGCCAGAGTGAGAGGGAAACATTCCCTGTAATACAGACGAAAACGTTTAGCCAGTCAGAGGGAAACATTCCCTGTAATACAGAGGGAAACGTTTAGCCAGAGTGAGAGGGAAACATTCCATGTAATACAGAGGGAAACGTTTAGCCAGAGTGAGAGGGAAACATTCCCTGTAATACAGAGGGAAACGTTTAGCCAGAGTCAGAGGGAATCATTCCCTGTAATACAGAGGGAAACGTTTAGCCAGAGTGAGAGGAAAACATTCCCTGTAATACAGAGGGAAACGTTTAGCCAGAGTGAGAGGGAAACATTCCCTGTAATACAGAGGGAAACGTTTAGCCAGAGTGAGAGGGAAACATTCCCTGTAATACAGAGGGAAACATTTAGCCAGAGTCAGAGGGAAACATTCCATGTAATACAGAGGGAAACGTTTAGCCAGTCAGAGGGAAACATTCCCTGTAATACAGAGGGAAACGTTTAGCCAGAGTCAGAGGGAAACATTCCCTGTAATACAGAGGGAAACGTTTAGCCAGAGTGAGAGGGAAACATTCCCTGTAATACAGAGGGAAACGTTTAGCCAGAGTCAGAGGGAAACATTCCCTGTAATACAGAGGGAAACGTTTAGCCAGAGTCAGAGGGAAACATTCCCTGTAATACAGAGGGAAACGTTTAGCCAGTCAGAGGGAAACATTCCCTGTAATACAGAGGGAAACGTTTAGCCAGAGTGAGAGGAAAACATTCCCTGTAATACAGAGGGAAACGTTTAGCCAGTCAGAGGGAAACATTCCCTGTAATACAGAGGGAAACGTTTAGCCAGAGTGAAAGGAAAACATTCCCTGTAATACAGAGGGAAACGTTTAGCCAGTCAGAGGGAAACATTCCCTGTAATACAGAGGGAAAACGTTTAGCCAGTCAGAGGGAAACATTCCCTGTAATACAGATGAAAACGTTTAGCCAGAGTCAGAGGGAAACATTCCCTGTAATACAGAGGGAAACGTTTAGCCAGACTGAGAGGAAAACATTCCCTGTAATACAGAGGGAAACGTTTAGCCAGAGTCAGAGGGAAACATTCCCTGTAATACAGAGGGAAACGTTTAGCCAGAGTCAGAGGGAAAAATTCCCTGTAATACAGAGGGAAACGTTTAGCCAGAGTCAGAGGGAAACATTCCCTGTAATACAGAGGGAAACGTTTAGCCAGACTGAGAGGAAAACATTCCCTGTAATACAGAGGGAAACGTTTAGCCAGAGTCAGAGGGAAACATTCCCTGTAATACAGAGGGAAACGTTTAGCCAGAGTCAGAGGGAAAAATTCCCTGTAATACAGAGGGAAACGTTTAGCCAGAGTCAGAGGGAATCATTCCCTGTAATAAAGAGGGAAACGTTTAGCCAGAGTCAGAGGGAAACATTCCCTGTAATACAGAGGGAAACGTTTAGCCAGAGTGAGAGGGAAACATTCCATGTAATACAGAGGGAAACGTTTAGCCAGAGTCAGAGGGAAAAATTCCCTGTAATACAGAGGGAAACGTTTAGCCAGAGTCAGAGGGAAACATTCCCTGTAATACAGAGGGAAACGTTTAGCCAGACTGAGAGGAAAACATTCCCTGTAATACAGAGGGAAACGTTTAGCCAGAGTGAGAGGGAAACATTCCCTGTAATACAGAGGGAAACGTTTAGCCAGTCAGAGGGAAACATTCCCTGTAATACAGAGGGAAACGTTTAGCCAGAGTGAGAGGGAAACATTCCCTGTAATACAGAGGGAAACGTTTAGCCAGAGTCAGAGGGAATCATTCCCTGTAATACAGAGGGAAACGTTTAGCCAGAGTGAGAGGAAAACATTCCCTGTAATACAGAGGGAAACGTTTAGCCAGAGTGAGAGGAAAACATTCCCTGTAATACAGACGAAAACGTTTAGCCAGTCAGAGGGAAACATTCCCTGTAATACAGAGGGAAACGTTTAGCCAGAGTGAGAGGGAAACATTCCATGTAATACAGAGGGAAACGTTTAGCCAGAGTGAGAGGGAAACATTCCCTGTAATACAGAGGGAAACGTTTAGCCAGAGTCAGAGGGAATCATTCCCTGTAATACAGAGGGAAACGTTTAGCCAGAGTGAGAGGAAAACATTCCCTGTAATACAGAGGGAAACGTTTAGCCAGAGTGAGAGGGAAACATTCCCTGTAATACAGAGGGAAACGTTTAGCCAGAGTGAGAGGGAAACATTCCCTGTAATACAGAGAGAAACATTTAGCCAGAGTCAGAGGGAAACATTCCATGTAATACAGAGGGAAACGTTTAGCCAGTCAGAGGGAAACATTCCCTGTAATACAGAGGGAAACGTTTAGCCAGAGTCAGAGGGAAACATTCCCTGTAATACAGAGGGAAACGTTTAGCCAGAGTGAGAGGGAAACATTCCCTGTAATACAGAGGGAAACGTTTAGCCAGAGTCAGAGGGAAACATTCCCTGTAATACAGAGGGAAACGTTTATCCAGAGTGAGAGGGAAACATTCCCTGTAATACAGAGGGAAACGTTTATCCAGAGTCAGAGGGAAACATTCCCTGTAATACAGAGGGAAACGTTTAGCCAGTCAGAGGGAAACATTCCCTGTAATACAGAGGGAAACGTTTAGCCAGAGTCAGAGGGAAACATTCCCTGTAATACAGAGGGAAACGTTTAGCCAGAGTGAGAGGAAAACATTCCCTGAAATACAGAGGGAAACGTTTAGCCAGAGTGAGAGGGAAACATTCCCTGTAATACAGAGGGAAACGTTTAGCCAGTCAGAGGGAAACATTCCCTGTAATACAGAGGGAAACGTTTAGCCAGAGTCAGAGGGAAACATTCCCTGTAATACAGAGGGAAACGTTTAGCCAGAGTGAGAGGGAAACATTCCATGTAATACAGAGGGAAACGTTTAGCCAGAGTGAGAGGGAAACATTCCCTGTAATACAGAGGGAAACGTTTAGCCAGAGTCAGAGGGAATCATTCCCTGTAATACAGAGGGAAACGTTTAGCCAGAGTGAGAGGAAAACATTCCCTGTAATACAGAGGGAAACGTTTAGCCAGAGTGAGAGGGAAACATTCCCTGTAATACAGACGAAAACGTTTAGCCAGTCAGAGGGAAACATTCCCTGTAATACAGAGGGAAACGTTTAGCCAGAGTGAGAGGGAAACATTCCATGTAATACAGAGGGAAACGTTTAGCCAGAGTGAGAGGGAAACATTCCCTGTAATACAGAGGGAAACGTTTAGCCAGAGTCAGAGGGAATCATTCCCTGTAATACAGAGGGAAACGTTTAGCCAGAGTGAGAGGAAAACATTCCCTGTAATACAGAGGGAAACGTTTAGCCAGAGTGAGAGGGAAACATTCCCTGTAATACAGAGGGAAACGTTTAGCCAGAGTGAGAGGGAAACATTCCCTGTAATACAGAGGGAAACATTTAGCCAGAGTCAGAGGGAAACATTCCATGTAATACAGAGGGAAACGTTTAGCCAGTCAGAGGGAAACATTCCCTGTAATACAGAGGGAAACGTTTAGCCAGAGTCAGAGGGAAACATTCCCTGTAATACAGAGGGAAACGTTTAGCCAGAGTGAGAGGGAAACATTCCCTGTAATACAGAGGGAAACGTTTAGCCAGAGTCAGAGGGAAACATTCCCTGTAATACAGAGGGAAACGTTTAGCCAGAGTCAGAGGGAAACATTCCCTGTAATACAGAGGGAAACGTTTAGCCAGTCAGAGGGAAACATTCCCTGTAATACAGAGGGAAACGTTTAGCCAGAGTGAGAGGAAAACATTCCCTGTAATACAGAGGGAAACGTTTAGCCAGTCAGAGGGAAACATTCCCTGTAATACAGAGGGAAACGTTTAGCCAGAGTGAAAGGAAAACATTCCCTGTAATACAGAGGGAAACGTTTAGCCAGTCAGAGGGAAACATTCCCTGTAATACAGAGGGAAAACGTTTAGCCAGTCAGAGGGAAACATTCCCTGTAATACAGATGAAAACGTTTAGCCAGAGTCAGAGGGAAACATTCCCTGTAATACAGAGGGAAACGTTTAGCCAGACTGAGAGGAAAACATTCCCTGTAATACAGAGGGAAACGTTTAGCCAGAGTCAGAGGGAAACATTCCCTGTAATACAGAGGGAAACGTTTAGCCAGAGTCAGAGGGAAAAATTCCCTGTAATACAGAGGGAAACGTTTAGCCAGAGTCAGAGGGAAACATTCCCTGTAATACAGAGGGAAACGTTTAGCCAGACTGAGAGGAAAACATTCCCTGTAATACAGAGGGAAACGTTTAGCCAGAGTCAGAGGGAAACATTCCCTGTAATACAGAGGGAAACGTTTAGCCAGAGTCAGAGGGAAAAATTCCCTGTAATACAGAGGGAAACGTTTAGCCAGAGTCAGAGGGAATCATTCCCTGTAATAAAGAGGGAAACGTTTAGCCAGAGTCAGAGGGAAACATTCCCTGTAATACAGAGGGAAACGTTTAGCCAGAGTGAGAGGGAAACATTCCATGTAATACAGAGGGAAACGTTTAGCCAGAGTCAGAGGGAAAAATTCCCTGTAATACAGAGGGAAACGTTTAGCCAGAGTCAGAGGGAAACATTCCCTGTAATACAGAGGGAAACGTTTAGCCAGACTGAGAGGAAAACATTCCCTGTAATACAGAGGGAAACGTTTAGCCAGAGTGAGAGGGAAACATTCCCTGTAATACAGAGGGAAACGTTTAGCCAGTCAGAGGGAAACATTCCCTGTAATACAGAGGGAAACGTTTAGCCAGAGTGAGAGGGAAACATTCCCTGTAATACAGAGGGAAACGTTTAGCCAGAGTCAGAGGGAATCATTCCCTGTAATACAGAGGGAAACGTTTAGCCAGAGTGAGAGGAAAACATTCCCTGTAATACAGAGGGAAACGTTTAGCCAGAGTGAGAGGAAAACATTCCCTGTAATACAGACGAAAACGTTTAGCCAGTCAGAGGGAAACATTCCCTGTAATACAGAGGGAAACGTTTAGCCAGAGTGAGAGGGAAACATTCCATGTAATACAGAGGGAAACGTTTAGCCAGAGTGAGAGGGAAACATTCCCTGTAATACAGAGGGAAACGTTTAGCCAGAGTCAGAGGGAATCATTCCCTGTAATACAGAGGGAAACGTTTAGCCAGAGTGAGAGGAAAACATTCCCTGTAATACAGAGGGAAACGTTTAGCCAGAGTGAGAGGGAAACATTCCCTGTAATACAGAGGGAAACGTTTAGCCAGAGTGAGAGGGAAACATTCCCTGTAATACAGAGAGAAACATTTAGCCAGAGTCAGAGGGAAACATTCCATGTAATACAGAGGGAAACGTTTAGCCAGTCAGAGGGAAACATTCCCTGTAATACAGAGGGAAACGTTTAGCCAGAGTCAGAGGGAAACATTCCCTGTAATACAGAGGGAAACGTTTAGCCAGAGTGAGAGGGAAACATTCCCTGTAATACAGAGGGAAACGTTTAGCCAGAGTCAGAGGGAAACATTCCCTGTAATACAGAGGGAAACGTTTAGCCAGAGTCAGAGGGAAACATTCCCTGTAATACAGAGGGAAACGTTTAGCCAGAGTCAGAGGGAAACATTCCCTGTAATACAGAGGGAAACGTTTAGCCAGAGTGAGAGGGAAACATTCCCTGTAATACAGAGGGAAACGTTTAGCCAGTCAGAGGGAAACATTCCCTGTAATACAGAGGGAAACGTTTAGCCAGAGTGAGAGGAAAACATTCCCTGTAATACAGAGGGAAACGTTTAGCCAGTCAGAGGGAAACATTCCCTGTAATACAGAGGGAAACGTTTAGCCAGAGTGAGAGGAAAACATTCCCTGTAATACAGAGGGAAACGTTTAGCCAGTCAGAGGGAAACATTCCCTGTAATACAGAGGGAAAACGTTTAGCCAGTCAGAGGGAAACATTCCCTGTAATACAGATGAAAACGTTTAGCCAGAGTCAGAGGGAAACATTCCCTGTAATACAGAGGGAAACGTTTAGCCAGACTGAGAGGAAAACATTCCCTGTAATACAGAGGGAAACGTTTAGCCAGAGTCAGAGGGAAACATTCCCTGTAATACAGAGGGAAACGTTTAGCCAGAGTCAGAGGGAAAAATTCCCTGTAATACAGAGGGAAACGTTTAGCCAGAGTCAGAGGGAAACATTCCCTGTAATACAGAGGGAAACGTTTAGCCAGACTGAGAGGAAAACATTCCCTGTAATACAGAGGGAAACGTTTAGCCAGAGTCAGAGGGAAACATTCCCTGTAATACAGAGGGAAACGTTTAGCCAGAGTCAGAGGGAAAAATTCCCTGTAATACAGAGGGAAACGTTTAGCCAGAGTCAGAGGGAATCATTCCCTGTAATAAAGAGGGAAACGTTTAGCCAGAGTCAGAGGGAAACATTCCCTGTAATACAGAGGGAAACGTTTAGCCAGAGTGAGAGGGAAACATTCCATGTAATACAGAGGGAAACGTTTAGCCAGAGTCAGAGGGAAACATTCCCTGTAATACAGAGGGAAACGTTTAGCCAGAGTGAGAGGAAAACATTCCCTGTAATACAGAGGGAAACGTTTAGCCAGAGTCAGAGGGAAACATTCCCTGTAATACAGAGGGAAACGTTTAGCCAGAGTCAGAGGGAAAAATTCCCTGTAATACAGAGGGAAACGTTTAGCCAGAGTCAGAGGGAATCATTCCCTGTAATACAAGAGGGGAACAGGAATGGACACACACCAGTATAGGAGGGGAACAGGAATGGACACACACCAGTATAGGAGAGGAACAGGAATGGACACACACCAGTATAGGAGAGGAGCAGGAATGGACACACACCAGTATAGGAGAGGAACAGGAATGGACAAACACCAGTATAGGAGGGGAACAGGAATGGACACACACCAGTATAGGAGAGGAACAGGAATGGACACACACCAGTATAGGAGAGGAACAGGAATGGACACACACCAGTATAGGAGGGGAACAGGAATGGACATACACCAGTATAGGAGGGGAACAGGAATGGACACACACCACTATAGGAGGAGAACAGGAATGGACACACACCAGTATAGGAGGGGAACAGGAATGGACACACACCAGTATAGGAGGGGAACAGGAATGGACACACACCAGTATAGGAGGGGAACAGGAATGGACACACACCAGTATAGGAGGGGAACAGGAATGGACACACACCAGTATAGGAGAGGAACAGGAATGGACACACACCAGTATAGGAGAGGAACAGGAATGGACACACACCAGTATAGGAGGGGAACAGGAATGGACACACACCAGTATAGGAGGGGAACAGGAATGGACACACACCAGTATAGGAGGGGAACAGGAATGGACACACACCAGTATAGGAGGGGAACAGGAATGGACACACACCAGTATAGGAGGGGAACAGGAATGGACACACACCAGTATAGGAGGGGAACATGAATGGACACACACCAGTATAGGAGAGGAGCAGGAATGGACACACACCAGTATAGGAGAGGAACAGGAATGGACACACACCAGTATAGGAGGGGAACAGGAATGGACACACACCAGTATAGGAGAGGAACAGGAATGGACACACACCAGTATAGGAGAGGAACAGGAATGGACACACACCAGTATAGGAGGGGAACAGGAATGGACACACACCAGTATAGGAGGGGAACAGGAATGGACACACACCAGTATAGGAGGGGAACAGGAATGGACACACACCAGTATAGGAGGGGAACAGGAATGGACACACACCAGTATAGGAGGGGAACAGGAATGGACACACGCCAGTATAGGAGAGGAACAGGAATGGACACACACCAGTATAGGAAGGGAACGGGAATGGACACACACCAGTATAGGAGGGGAACGGGAATGGACACACGCCAGTATAGGAGGGGAACGGGAATGGACACACACCAGTATAGGAGGGGAACGGGAATGGACACACGCCAGTATAGGAGGGGAACGGGAATGGACACACGCCAGTATAGGAGGGGAACGGGAATGGACACACACCAGTATAGGAGGGGAACAGGAATGGACACACACCAGTATAGGAGAGGAACAGGAATGGACACAAACCAGTATAGGAGACGAACAGGAATGGACACACACCAGTATAGGAGGGGAGCAGGAATGGACACACACCAGTATAGGAGGGGAACAAGAATGGACACACAACAATATAGGAGGGGAACAGGAATGAACACACACCAGTATAGGAGAGGAACAGGAATGGACACACACCAGTATAGGAGGGGAACAGGAATGGACACACACCAGTATAGGAGAGGAACAGGAATGGACACACACCAGTACAGGAGGGGAACAGGAATGGACACACACCAGTATAGGAGGGGAACAGGAATGGACACACACCAGTATAGGAGAGGAACAGGAATGGACACGCACCAGTATAGGAGAGGAACAGGAATGGACACACACCAGTATAGGAGGGGAACAGGAATGGACACACACCAGTATAGGAGAGGAGCAGGAATGGACACACACCAGTATAGGAGGGGAACAGGAATGGACACACACCAGTATAGGAGAGGAACAGGAATGGACACACACCAGTATAGGAGGGGAACAGGAATGGACACACACCAGTATAGGAGAGGAACAGGAATGGACATACACCAGTATAGGAGGGGAACAGGAATGGACACACACCAGTATAGGAGAGGAGCAGGAATGGACACACACCAGTATAGGAGGGGAACAGGAATGGACACACACCAGTATAGGAGAGGAACAGGAATGGACATACACCAGTATAGGAGGGGAACAGGAATGGACACACACCAGTATAGGAGAGGAGCAGGAATGGACACACACCAGTATAGGAGGGGAACAGGAATGGACACACACCAGTATAGGAGAGGAACAGGAATGGACACACACCAGTATAGAGAGGAACAGGAATGGACACACACCAGTATAGGAGGGGAACAGGAATGGACACACACCACTATAGGAAGGGAACAGGAATGGACACACACCAGTATAGGAGGGGAACAGGAATGGACACACACCAGTATAGGAGAGGAACAGGAATGGACATACACCAGTATAGGAGGGGAACAGGAATGGACACACACCAGTATAGGAGAGGAACAGGAATGGACATACACCAGTATAGGAGAGGAACAGGAATGGACACACACCAGTATAGGAGGGGAACAGGAATGGACACACACCAGTACAGGAGGGGAACAGGAATGGACACACACCAGTACAGGAGAGGAACAGGAATGGACACACACCAGTAAAGGAGAGGAACAGGAATGGACACACACCAGTAGAGGAGAGGATCAGGAATGGACACACACCAGTATAGGAGGGGAACAGGAATAGACACACACCAGTATAGGAGAGGAACAGGACTGGACACACACCAGTATAGGAGAGGAACAGGAATGGACACACACCAGTATAGGAGGGAACAGGAATGGACACACACCAGTATAGGAGGGGAACAGGAATGGACACACACCAGTATAGGAGAGGAACAGGAATGGACATGCACCAGTATAGGAGAGGAACAGGAATGGACACACACCAGTATAGGAGAGGAACAGGAATGGACACACACCAGTATAGGAGAGGAACAGGAATGGACACACACCAGTATAGGAGAGGAACAGGAATGGACACACACCAGTATAGGAGGGGAACAGGAATGGACACACACCAGTATAGGAGGGGAACAGGAATGGACACACACCAGTATAGGAGAGGAACAGGAATGGACACACACCAGTATAGGAGAGGAACAGGAATGGACATTTATTGGCAAACAGCACAGATATTTATACACAAACAAATATGATATGACTCATTTAAAACAGGTAATTAGATACAGTAGGAATTAGATACAGTAGGATATAACATGATTACACCTTTAAATACACTTAATAAACACCACATAACAGTAGGACATACAATGTGGAAATCCTGCCTCACACCACAACAAGAAGCAACACATCACACCAACATAATGGTACTACAAACAGGAAGACATACAATAGTAATTCTTAACAGTAGCAAATGAACATTGTACAAAACCCCTTAAGCATAATCCTTCACACCAACATTAAAACAAAGACTCCTTTTCCTGTGTAAGGATGTCATCTGCAGCTAAGTCTTGGGGCGAGGGAAGGCTGGTCCGGGCTGATCACCTTATACCCCAATGAACCACAGGAACCCCAAAATTGTATCAAAAGTGTTCAATGTCCCTAGTACATAGGGTACTGTGGTACAACGGTACCGGGGGAAAGCAGTCCAAACAGATCCCCTGTCCCAACCTCCAAAAAACAGAACCCCTTGCAAGGCCAGCGCCCATAGTCTGTAGGAAGGAGACTTTAGTTCTCTCCAGGACCCCCTGAGGGTTCTGTCACATACTCCGCACATAACATGTCTCACCTGCCATATGCAAAGCGCCGGTCCTTGTGATGATCCCCAAACGTGTCCCAGAGGCGTAGAGACACACTGACTTCATCCACCACATCTCGAGACCGCTCCAGCACCTGCCAGAGAAAGAAACATCAGAGGGGAGAGAAACAGACACCAAACATAATGTATCCCCCCACAGAGAGTATCCCCCACAGAGATTTCCCCCCGCCGTGCTCCCCCACAGAGAGTATCCCCCCCGCCGTGCTCCCCCACAGAGAGTATCCCCCCCCCGTGCTCCCCCACAGAGAGTATCCCCCCCCGTGCTCCCCCACAGAGAGTATCCCCCCCCCTGTGCTCCCCCACAGAGAGTATCCCCCCCCCTGTGCTCCCCCACAGAGAGTATCCCCCCCCCCTGTGCTCCCCCACAGAGAGTATCCCCCCCTGTGCTCCCCCACAGAGAGTATCCCCCCCCTGTGCTCCCCCACAGAGAGTATCCCCCCCCTGTGCTCCCCCACAGAGAGTATCGCCCCCCCCCCCTGTGCTCCCCCACAGAGAGTATCCCCCCCCTGTGCTCCCCCACAGAGAGTATCCCCCCCCTGTGCTCCCCCACAGAGAGTATCCCCCCCTGTGCTCCCCCACAGAGAGTATCCCCCCCACGTGCTCGCCCACAGAGAGTATCCCCCCCACGTGCTCGCCCACAGAGAGTATCCCCCCCACTGTGCTCCCCCACAGAGAGTATCCCCCCCTGTGCTCCCCCACAGAGAGTATCCCCCCCTGTGCTCCCCCACAGAGAGTATCCCCCCCTGTGCTCCCCCACAGAGAGTATCGCCCCCCCCTGTGCTCCCCCACAGAGAGTATCCCCCCTTGTGCTCCCCCACAGAGAGTATCCCCCCCCCCTGTGCTCCCCCACAGAGAGTATCCCCCCCCTGTGCTCCCCCACAGAGAGTATCCCCCCCCCTGTGCTCCCCCACAGAGAGTATCCCCCCCCCCCTGTGCTCCCCCACAGAGAGTATCCCCCCCCCCTGTGCTCCACCACAGAGAGTATCCCCCCCCCTGTGCTCCCCCACAGAGAGTATCCCCCCCCTGTGTCTCCTGCTTATGACATCACCTGGGAATTGGTAAGCTAATTTTTTCATTGGAAATTGTGCAATTTGCATATAAATCCACAGATGTCATAAGGAGAAACAGACACATTTCAAACATATTTTTCTCTTATTTTATGCATTTGATGCAATTCTACTAACACCATGTATGGATCATTATTATCTACAGTCACAGTATAAGCAGTGTTTGTTTGGGTGATACAGTCACAATATAAGCAGTGTTTAGGTGATACAGTCACAGTATAAGCAGTGTTTGGTGATACAGTCACAGTATGAGCAGTGTTTAGGTGACACAGTCACAGTATAAGCAGTGTTTGGGAGATACAGTCACAGTATAAGCAGTGTTTGGGTGATACAGTCACAGTATAAGCAGTGTTTGGGTGATACAGTCACAGTATAAGCAGTGTTTGGGTGATACAGTCACAGTATAAGCAGCGTTTGGGTGACACAGTCACAGTATAAGCAGTGTTTGGGAGATACAGTCACAGTATAAGCAGTGTTTGGGTGATACAGTCACAGTATAAGCAGTGTTTGGGTGATACAGTCACAGTATAAGCGGTGTTTGGGTGATACAGTTACAGTATAAGCAGTGTTTGGGTGATACAGTCACAGTATAAGCAGTGTTTAGGTGATACAGTCACAGTATAAGCAGTGTTTGGGTGACACAGTCACAGTATAAGCAGTGTTTAGGTGATACAGTCACAGTATAAGCAGTGTTTGGGTGATACAGTCACAGTATAAGCAGTGTTTAGGTGATACAGTCACAGTATAAGCAGTGTTTGGGTGATACAGTCACAGTATAAGCAGTGTTTGGGTGATACAGTCACAGTATAAGCAGTGTTTAGGTGATACAGTCACAGTATAAGCAGTGTTTGGGTGATACAGTCACAGTATAAGCAGTGTGTAGGTGATACAGTCACAGTATAAGCAGTGTTTGGGTGATACAGTCACAGTATAAGCAGTGTTTAGGTGATACAGTCACAGTATAAGCAGTGTTTGGGTGATACAGTCACAGTATAAGCAGTGTTTAGGTGATACAGTCACAGTATAAGCAGTGTTTAGATGATACAGTCACAGTATAAGCAGTGTTTGGGTGATACAGTCACAGTATAAGCAGTGTTTGGGAGATACAGTCACAGTATAAGCAGTGTTTAGGTGATACAGTCACAGTATAAGCAGTGTTTGGGAGATACAGTCACAGTATAAGCAGTGTTTAGGTGATACAGTCACAGTATAAGCAGTGTTTAGGTGATACAGTCACAGTATAAGCAGTGTTTAGGTGATACAGTCACAGTATAAGCAGTGTTTGGGTGATACAGTCACAGTATAAGCAGTGTTTGGGTGATACAGTCACAGTATAAGCAGTGTTTAGGTGATACAGTCACAGTATAAGCAGTGTTTAGATGATACAGTCACAGTATAAGCAGTGTTTGGGTGATACAGTCACAGTATAAGTAGTGTTTAGGTGATACAGTCACAGTATAAGCAGTGTTTAGGTGATACAGTCACAGTATAAGCAGTGTTTGGGTGATACAGTCACAGTATAAGCAGTGTTTGGGAGATACAGTCACAGTATAAGCAGTGTTTAGGTGATACAGTCACAGTATAAGCAGTGTTTGGGAGATACAGTCACAGTATAAGCAGTGTTTAGGTGATACAGTCACAGTATAAGCAGTGTTTGGGTGATACAGTCACAGTATAAGCAGTGTTTGGGTGATACAGTCACAGTATAAGCAGTGTTTGGGTGATACAGTCACAGTATAAGCAGTGTTTAGGTGATACAGTCACAGTATAAGCAGTGTTTAGGTGATACAGTCACAGTATAAGCAGTGTTTAGGTGATACAGTCACAGTATAAGCGCTGTTTAGGTGATACAGTCACAGTATAAGCAGTGTTTAGGTGATACAGTCACAGTATAAGCAGTGTTTGGGTGATACAGTCACAGTATAAGCAGTGTTTAGGTGATACAGGCACAGTATAAGCAGTGTTTGGGTGACACAGTCACAGTATAAGCAGTGTTTAGGTGATACAGTCACAGTATAAGCAGTGTTTAGGTGATACAGTCACAGTATAAGCAGTGTTTGGGTGATAGTCACAGTATAAGCAGTGTTTAGATGATACAGTCACAGTATAAGCAGTGTTTGGGTGATACAGTCACAGTATAAGCAGTGTTTAGGTCCCTTTAACACAAAGTACTTTAGAGGAATGAGCTGCAGTGGTTAATGAAACGACCTTTGCCTGTAAAAAACAAGTTGAAAAAAAGCCTTAAATATTGACACACAGAGCCCTCTGATCCCCCCCCCTTACCTCCTGGCACACTCGGTACTGGTCGATGGCCCAGACTGTTGGCACATGGGTGGCAAGCAGCTGGTACTGGGTCAGGGTGGCATTACAAGCTCGGGCACAGATCAGCCTGGTCTTCCCTACTGCGTTATCACCAACTACAACACACTTAATGGTCTCAACGTTGGGTCTCTCATAATCCAGGTCAATATCCATTTAGCCAGACCTGCCAGGGAGAAGAGAACACCCACAATGCACCTCTCATCCCATCCCCTGCACACTGGAAATAAATCATACAGACACAGGGTATGGTACCCCGGGGAGGGGGGGCACACACCACCACGCCACCAGTCTGGATACGGGGGGACACCACCACGCCACCAGTCTGGATACGGGGGGACACCGCCTCGCCACCTTTCTCTCACCCCTTGTTTAAACCCATGTGCCTCTCTCCATGTGTCGCTCTCACCCTGTGTGTTTGTGTCTGTCTCTCACCCTGTGTGTTTGTGTCTGTCTCTCACCCTGTGTGTGTGTGTGTGTGTGTGTGTGTATGTGTATGTGTGTATGTGTATGTATGTGTATGTGTCTGTTTCTGTCTCTCACCCTGTGTGTGTGTGTGTGTGTGTATCTGTCTCTCACCCTGTGTGTGTGTGTGTCTGTCTCTCTCACCCTGTGTGTGTGTGTGTGTGTGTGTGTCTGTCTCTCTCATCCTGTGTGTGTCTGTCTGTCTGTCTCTCTCTCTCTCTCTCACCCTGTGTGTTTGTGTGTGTCTGTCTCTCACCCTGTGTGTGTCTCTCTCACCCTGTGCTTGTGTCTCTATCATCATGTGCTTGTGTCATTCTCACCCTGTGTGTGTGTGTGTCTCTCTCACCCTGTGTCTCTCACACTGTGTGTATGTGTCTCTCTCACCCTGTGTGTATGTGTCTCTCTCACCCTGTGTGTGTCTGTCTCTCTCTCACCCTGTGTGTGTCTGTCTCTCTCTCACCCTGTGTGTGTGTGTCTCTCTCTCACCCTGTGCTTGTGTCTCTCTCTCACCCTGTGCTTGTGTCTCTCTCACCCTGTGTGTATGTGTCTCTCTCACCCTGTGTGTATGTGTCTCTCTCACCCTGTGTGTATGTGTCTCTCTCACCCTGTGTGTGTGTCTCTCACCCTGTGTGTGTGTCTCTCTCACAAGGTGTCTCTCTCATCCTGTCTCTCTCACCCTGTGTGTCTCTCTCATCCCGTGTGTCTCTCTCACCCTGTGCTTGTGTCTCTCTCACCCTGTGTGTGTCTCTCTCACCCTGTGTGTGTGTCTCACCCTGTGCTTGTGTCTCTCACCCTGTGCTTGTGTCTCTCACCCTGTGCTTGTGTCTCTCACCCTGTGCTTGTGTCTCTCTCTCACCCTGTGTGTGTCTGTCTCTCTCTCACCCTGTCTCTCTCTCACCCTGTGTGTGTGTCTGTCTCTCTCTCACCCTGTCTCTCTCTCACCCTGTGTGTGTGTCTGTCTCTCTCTCACCCGGTGTGTGTGTCTCTCTCACCCTGTGGGTGTGTGTCTCTCTCTGTCTCTTACCCTGTGTGTGTGTCTCTCACCCTGTATGTGTCTGTCTGTTTTTCTGTCTCTCACCCTGTCTCTCTCACCCTGTGTGTGTCTCTCTCACCCTGTGTGTGTCTCTCACCCTGTGCGTGTGTCTGTTTCTCTCTCTCACCCTGTGTCTCTCTCTCTCACCCTGTGTCTCTCACCCTGTGTGTCTGTCTCCCTCTCTCACCCTGTGTGTGTGTCTCTCTCACCCTGTGTGTGTGTCTCTCTCACCCTGTGTGTGTCTCTCTCACCCTGTGTGTGTGTCGGTTTCTCTCTCTCACCCTGTGTGTGTGTCTCACCCTGTGTCTCTCACCCCGTGTGTGTGTCTGTCTCTCTCTCTCACCCTGTGTGTCTCTCTCACCCTGTGTCTCTCACCCTGTGTGTGTCTGTCTCTCTCTCACATTGTCTCTCTCACCCTGTGTGTGTCTGTCTCTCTCTCACCCTGTCTCTCTCACCCTGTGTGTCTCTCTCACCCTGTCTCTCTCTCTCACCCTGTGTGTGTGTCTGTCTCTCTCTCACCCTGTGTGTGTGTCTGTCTCTCTCTCAGCCTGTCTCTCTCTCTCACCCTGTGTCTCTCTCACCCTGTCTCTCTCTCACCCTGTGTGTGTGTCTCTCTCTCTCTCACCCTGTGTGTCTCTCTCACCCTGTGTCTCTCACCCTGTGTGTGTCTGTCTCTCTCTCACCCTGTCTCTCTCACCCTGTGTGTCTCTCTCACCCTGTCTCTCACCCTGTGTGTGTCTGTCTCTCTCTCACCCTGTGTGTGTCTTTCTCTCTCTCACCCTGTGTGTGTGTCTGTCTCTCTCTCACCCTGTCTCTCTCACCCTGTGTCTCTCTCACCCTGTGTGTGTGTCTCTCTCTCTCTCACCCTGTGTCTCTCTCACCCTGTGTCTCTCTCACCCTGTGTGTGTGTCTCTCTCTCTCTCTCACCCTGTGTCTCTCTCACCCTGTGTGTGTGTCTCTCTCTCTCACCCTGTGTCTCTCTCTCACCCTGTGTCTCTCTCTCTCTGTCTCTCTCACCCTGTGTCTGTCTCTCTCACCCTGTGTCTCTCTCACCCTGTGTCTCTCTCACCCTGTGTCTCTCTCACCCTGTCTGTCTCTCACCCTGTGTCTCTCTCTCACCCTGTCTCTCTCTCTCACCCTGTCTCTCTCTCACCCTGTGTATCTATCTCACCCTGTGTCTCTCTCACCCTGTGTGTGTCTGTCTCTCTCTCACCCTGTGTGTGTGTCTGTCTCTCTCTCACCCTGTCTCTCTCACCCTGTGTGTGTGTCTCTCTCTCTCTCACCCTGTGTCTCTCTCACCCTGTGTGTGTGTCTCTCTCTCTCTCACCCTGTGTCTCTCACCCTGTGTGTGTGTCTCTCTCTCTCACCCTGTGTCTCTCTCTCACCCTGTGTCTCTCTCTCTCTGTCTCTCTCACCCTGTGTCTCTCTCTCTCTCACCCTGTATCTCTCTCACCCTGTCTCTCTCACCCTGTGTCTCTCTCTCTCACCCTGTGTCTCTCTCACCCTATCTCTCTCTCACCCTGTCTGTCTCTCTCTCACCCTGTCTCTCTCTCACCCTGTCTCTCTCTCACCCTGTGTATCTATCTCACCCTGTGTCTCTCTCTCACCCTGTGTCTCTCTCTCACCCTGTGTGTGTGTCTGTCTCTCTCACCCTGTGTCTCTCTCACCCTGTGTCTCTCTCACCCTGTGGACCCCGTCTCACCCTGTGTCTCTCTCTCACCCTGTGTCTCTCTCTCACCCTGTGTGTGTCTCTCTCTCTCTCACCCTGTGTCTCTCTCTCACCCTGTGTGTGTGTCTGTCTCTCTCTCACCCTGTGTCTCTCTCTCACCCTGTGTCTCTCTCTCACCCTGTCTCTCTCTCACCCTGTGTGTGTCTCTCTCTCACCCTGTTGTGTGTCTCTCTCTCTCACCCTGTGTGTGTCTGTCTGTCTCTCTCTCACCGTGTCTCTCTCTCACCCTGTGTCTCTCTCACGCTGTCTCTCTCTCTCACCCTGTGTGTGTGTCTCTCTCTCTCTCTCTCACCCCGTGTCTCTCTCTCACCCCGTGTCTCTCTCTCACCCCGTGTCTCTCTCTCACCCTGTGTCTCTCTCTCACCCTGTGTCTCTCTCACCCTGTCTCTCTCTCACCCTGTCTCTCTCTCTCACCCTGAGTCTCTCTCTCACCCTGTCTCTGTCTCTCACCCTGTGTCTCTCTCTCACCCTGTGTCTCTCTCTCACCCTGTGTCTCTCTCTCACCCTGTGTCTCTCTCTCACCCTGTCTCTCTCTCACCCTGTGTATCTATCTCACCCTGTGTCTCTCTCACCCTGTGTCTCTCTCTCACCCTGTGTGTGTGTCTGTCTCTCTCACCCTGTGTCTCTCTCACCCTGTGTCTCTCTCTCACCCTGTGGACCCCGTCTCACCCTGTGTCTCTCTCTCACCCTGTGTCTCTCTCTCACCCTGTGTGTGTCTCTCTCTCTCTCACCCTGTGACTCTCTCTCACCCTGTGTGTGTGTCTGTCTCTCTCTCACCCTGTGTCTCTCTCTCACCCTGTCTCTCTCTCTCACCCTGTCTCTCTCTCACCCTGTGTGTGTGTCTCTCTCTCTCACCCTGTGTGTGTGTCTGTCTCTCTCTCACCGTGTCTCTCTCTCACCCTGTGTCTCTCTCACGCTGTCTCTCTCTCTCACCCTGTGTGTGTGTGTCTCTCTCTCTCTCTCTCACCCCGTGTCTCTCTCTCACCCCGTGTCTCTCTCTCACCCTGTGTCTCTCTCTCACCCTGAGTCTCTCTCTCACCCTGTGTCTCTCTCTCACCCTGTCTGTCTCTCACCCTGTGTCTCTCTCTCACCCTGTGTCTCTCTCTCACCCTGTGTCTCTCTCTCACCCTGTCTCTCTCTCACCCTGTGTCTCTCTCTCACCCTGTGTCTCTCTCACCCTGTCTCTCTCTCACCCCGTCTCTCTCTCTCACCCTGAGTCTCTCTCTCACCCTGTGTCTCTCTCTCACCCTGTCTGTCTCTCACCCTGTGTCTCTCTCTCACCCTGTGTCTCTCTCTCACCCTGTCTCTCTCTCACCCTGTGTCTCTTTCACTCTGTGTCTCTCTCACCCTGTGTCTCTCTCACCCTGTGTCTCTCTCACCCTGTGTGTGTGTGTCTCTCGCTCACCCTATGTCTCTCTCTCTCTCTCTCTCACCCTGTCTCTCTCACCCTGTGTCTCTCTCACCCTGTGTGTGTGAGTCTGTCTCTCACCCTGTGTCTCTCTCTCACCCTGTGTGTGTCTGTGTCTGTCTCTCACCCTGTGTCTCTCTCACCCTGTGTGTGTGTGTCTCTCTCACCCTGTGTCTCTCTCTCACCCTGTGTCTCTCTCACCCTGTGTCTCTCTCTAACCCTGTGTCTCTCTCTCACCCTGTGTCTCTCTCTCACCCTGTGTCTCTCTCTCACCCTGTGTCTCTCTTTCACCCTGTGTCTCTCTCACCCTGTGTGTGTGTCTCTCTCTCTCTCACCCTGTGTCTCTCTCACCCTGTGTCTCTCTCACCCTGTGTGTGTGTGTGTGTGTCTCTCTCTCTCACCCTGTGTCTCTCTCACCCTGTGTGTGTGTCTCTCTCTCTCTCACCCTGTGTCTCTCTCACCCTCTCACCCTGTCTGTCTCTCACCCTGTGTCTCTCTCTCACCCTGTGTCTCTCTCTCACCCTGTCTCTCTCTCACCCTGTGTATCTATCTCACCCTGTGTCTCTCTCACCCTGTGTCTTTCTCACCTTGTGTCTCTCTCACCCTGTGTCTCTATCTCACCCTGTGTATCTATCTCACCCTGTGTATCTATCTCACCCTGTGTATCTATCTCACCCTGTGTCTCTCTCACCCAGTGTCTCTCTCACCCAGTGTCTCTCTCACCCAGTGTCTCTCTCACCCAGTGTCTCTCTCACCCTGTGTCTCTCTCTCACCCTGTGGACCCCGTCTCACCCTGTGTCTCTCTCTCACCCTGTCTCTCTCTCACCCTGTCTCTCTCTCACCCTGTGTGTGTCTCTCTCTCTCTCACCCTGTGTCTCTCTCTCACCCTGTGTGTGTGTCTGTCTCTCTCTCACCGTGTCTCTCTCTCACCCTGTGTCTCTCTCACCCTGTGTCTCTCTCACCCTGTGTGTGTCTGTCTCTCTCTCTCTCTCTCTCTCTCACCCTGTGTCTCTCTCTCACCCTGTGTGTGTCTGTCTCTCTCTCACCCTGTGTCTCTCTCACCCTGCCTCTCTCTCACCCTGTGTGTGTCTCTCTCTCACCCTGTGTCTCTCTCACACCCTGTCTCTCTCACACCCTGTGTCTCTCTCTCACCGTGTCTCTCTCTCACCCTTTGTCTCTCTCTCACCCTGTCTCTCTCTCTCTCTCTCTCTCTCCCTGTGTCTCTCTCTAACCCTGTGTCTCTCTCTAACCCTGTGTCTCTCTCTAACCCTGTGTCTCTCTCTCTCCCTGTGTCTCTCTCTCACCCTGTGTCTCTCTCACCCTGTGTCTCTCTCTCACCCTGTGTCTCTCTCACCCTGTGTCTCTCTCTCACCCTGTCTCTCTCTCACCCTGTGTCTCTCGCACCCTGTGTCTCTCTCACCCTGTCTCTCTCTCACCCTGTCTCTCTCACCCTGTGTCTCTCTCTCACCCTGTGTCTCTCTCTCACCCTGTGTCTCTCTCACCCTGTGTCTCTCTCTCTCTCACCCTGTCTCTCTCACACTGTGTCTCTCTCACCCTGTGTCTCTCTCACCCTGTGTCTCTCTCTCTCTCACCCTGTGTCTCTCGCACCCTGTGTCTCTCTCTCACCCTGTGTCTCTCTCTCACCCTGTGTCTCTCTCTCTCTCACCCTGTGTCTCTCTCACCCTGTGTCTCTCTCTCACCCTGTGTCTCTCTCACCCTGTCTCTCTCTCACCCTGTGTCTCTCTCACCCTGTGTCTCTCTCTCTCTCACCCTGTGTCTCTCTCACCCTGTCTCTCTCTCACCCTGTGTCTCTCTCTCACCCTGTGTCTCTCTCTCTCTCACCCTGTGTCTCTCTCACCCTGTGTCTCTCTCTCACCCTGTCTCTCTCTCACCCTGTGTCTCTCTCTCTCTCACCCTGTGTCTCTCTCACCCTGTCTCTCTCTCACCCTGTGTCTCTCTCACCCTGTGTCTCTCTCACCCTGTGTCTCTCTCTCTCTCACCCTGTGTCTCTCTCACCCTGTGTCTCTCTCTCACTCTGTGTCTCTCTCTCACCCTGTGTCTCTCTCTCACTCTGTGTCTCTCTCTCACCCTGTGTCTCTCTCTCACTCTGTGTCTCTCTCTCACCCTGTGTCTCTCTCTCACCCTGTGTCTCTCTCACCCTGTGTGTCTCTCTCTCTCACCCTGTGTCTCTCTCACTCTGTGTCTCTCTCTCACCCTGTGTCTCTCTCACCCTGTGTCTCTCTCTCTCTCACCCTGTCTCTCTCTCACCCTGTGTCTCTCTCTCACCCTGTGTCTCTCTCTCTCTCACCCTGTGTCTCTCTCTCACCCTGTGTCTCTCTCACCCTGTCTCTCTCTCACCCTGTGTCTCTCTCTCACCCTGTCTCTCTCTCACCCTGTGTCTCTCTCTCACCCTGTGTCTCTCTCTCACCCTGTGTCTCTCTCACCCTGTCTCTCTCTCACCCTGTGTCTCTCTCACCCTGTGTCTCTCTCTCACCCTGTGTCTCTCTCACCCTGTGTCTCTCTCTCACCCTGTCTCTCTCTCACCCTGTGTCTCTCTCTCTCTCACCCTGTGTCTCTCTCTCACCCTGTCTCTCTCTCACCCTGTGTCTCTCTCACCCTGTCTCTCTCTCACCCTGTGTCTCTCTCACCCTGTGTCTCTCTCTCACCCTGTGTCTCTCTCACCCTGTGTCTCTCTCTCACCCTGTCTCTCTCTCACCCTGTGTCTCTCTCTCTCTCACCCTGTGTCTCTCTCTCACCCTGTCTCTCTCTCACCCTGTGTCTCTCTCTCACCCTGTGTCTCTCTCACCCTGTGTCTCTCTCACCCTGTGTCTCTCTCTCACCCTGTGTCTCTCTCACCCTGTGTCTCTCTCTCACCCTGTGTCTCTCTCACCCTGTGTCTCTCTCTCACCCTGTGTCTCTCTCACCCTGTGTCTCTCTCTCACCCTGTGTCTCCCTCACCCTGTGTCTCTCTCTCACCCTGTGTCTCTCTCACCCTGTGTCTCTCTCTCACCCTGTGTCTCTCTCACCCTGTGTCTCTCTCTCACCCTGTCTCTCTCTCACCCTGTGTCTCTCTCTCTCTCACCCTGTGTCTCTCTCTCACCCTGTCTCTCTCTCACCCTGTGTCTCTCTCACCCTGTGTCTCTCTCTCTCTCTCACCCTGTGTCTCTCTCACCCTGTCTCTCTCTCACCCTGTGTCTCTCTCACCCTGTGTCTCTCTCTCACCCTGTGTCTCTCTCACCCTGTGTCTCTCTCTCTCTCTCACCCTGTCTCTCTCTCACCCTGTGTCTCTCTCTCTCTCACCCTGTGTCTCTCTCTCACCCTGTCTCTCTCTCACCCTGTGTCTCTCTCACCCTGTGTCTCTCTCTCTCTCTCACCCTGTGTCTCTCTCACCCTGTCTCTCTCTCACCCTGTGTCTCTCTCACCCTGTGTCTCTCTCTCACCCTGTGTCTCTCTCACCCTGTGTCTCTCTCTCTCTCTCACCCTGTGTCTCTCTCACCCTGTGTCTCTCTCTCACCCTGTGTCTCTCTCTCACCCTGTGTCTCTTTCTCACCCTGTGTCTCTCTAACCTTGTGGACCCCGTCTCACCCTGTGGCCCCCGTCTCACCTCTCATCATCCCGGGCTTTAGGCGCTGTGTCCCTATCGGGCCCCTCACATACTGACCCCGTTACCCGTACGCTTCAGCCAATCACATGGCAGTATCTGTGAGACTCAGCTCCCTCAGCCAATCACAGCACGAGCAGCTGACTTGACCCCGCCCCCATCTTTCCTGTTTGAAGCACTGAGGGAGCGCTAGGAATGCTAGCGCCACGCCCCCAGCTGTGACAGCCAATCAGCAGACACGGAGAGTTTGACAACTGGCCCAAGGTTCTAAGCCTTCTCCCCGAACTAAACACAAAGAAACCCCGCCCCTTCCCCGCCTCCAGAGTACATATACCACGCCCAATTTAAAGGGACACTGGCAACGCCCACAACAGCCACGTGTATGTGATACACAGAGTGGAAGAGAGAGATAGAGATCTGTTAGAGAGAGCTATTATACACACACACAGAGAGAGAAAGAGATCTGTTATACACAGAGAGAGAGAAAGAGATCTGTTGGAGAGAGCTATTATACACACACAGAGAGAGATAAAGAGATTTGTTAGAGAGAGCTATTATACACAAACACAGAGAGAGAAAGAGATCTGTTAGAGAGAGCTATTATACACACACAGAGAGAGAGAAAGAGATCTGTTATACACAGAGAGAGAGAAAGAGATCTGTTGGAGAGAGCTATTATACACACACAGAGAGAGATAAAGAGATTTGTTAGAGAGAGCTATTATACACAAACACAGAGAGAGAAAGAGATCTGTTATACACAGAGAGAGAGAAAGAGATCTGTTGGAGAGAGCTATTATACACACACACAGAGAGAGATAGAGATCTGTTAGAGAGAGCTATTATACACACACAGAGAGAGAGAAAGAGATCTGTTGGAGAGAGCTATTATACACACACACAGAGAGAGAAAGAGATCTGTTATACACAGAGAGAGAGAAAGAGATCTGTTGGAGAGAGCTATTATACACACACAGAGAGAAAGAGATCTGTTATACACAGAGAGAGAGAAAGAGATCTGTTGGAGAGAGCTATTATACACACACACATAGAGAGAAAGAGATCTGTTAGAGAGAGCTATTATACACACACAGAGAGAGATAAAGAGATCTGTTAGAGAGAGCTATTATGCACACACAGAGAGAGATAAAGAGATTTGTTAGAGAGAGCTATTATACACAAACACAGAGAGAGATAGAGATCTGTTAGAGAGAGCTATTATACACACACAGAGAGAGAGAAAGAGATCTGTTAGAGAGAGCTATTATACACACAGAGAGAGAGAGAAAGAGATCTGTTAGAGAGAGCTATTATACACAAACACAGAGAGAGATAAAGAGATCTGTTAGAGAGAGCTATTATACACAAACACAGAGAGAGAGAGAAAGAGATCTGTTAGAGAGAGCTATTATACACAGAGAGAGAGAGAAAGAGATCTGTTAGAGAGAGCTATTATACACACACAGAGAGAGAGAGAAAGAGATCTGTTAAAGAGCGATCTGTTATACACAGAGAGAGAGAGAGATCTGTTAAAGAGTGATCTGTTATACACAGAGAGAGAGAGATATCTGTTAAAGAGCGATCTATTATACACAGAGAGAGATCTGTTATACACACAGAGAGAGAAAGAGATCTGTTAGAGAGAGATATGTTATACAGAGAGAGAAAGAGATCTGTTAGAGAGAGCTATTACACACACACACATACACACAGAGAAAGAGATCTGTTAAAGAGCGATCTGTGATACACAGAGAGAGAGAGAGATCTGTTATACACACAGAGAGAGAAAGAGATCTGTTAGAGAGAGATATGTTATACAGAGAGAGAATGAGATCTGTTAGAGAGAGCTATTATACACACACACACACACACACACAGAGAAAGAGATCTGTTAAAGAGCGATCTGTTATACACAGAGAGAGAGAGAGAGAGAGAGAGAGAGAGATCTGTTAAAGAGCGATCTGTTATACACAGAGAGAGAGAGAGATCTGTTAAAGAGCGATCTATTATACACAGAGAGAGAGAGATCTGTTATACACACAGAGAGAGAAAGAGATCTGTTAGAGAGAGATATGTTATACAGAGAGAGAAATAGATCTGTTAGAGAGATCTATTACACACACACACAGAGAAAGAGATCTGTTAAAGAGCGATCTGTGATACACAGAGATCTGTTATACACACAGAGAGAGAAAGAGATCTGTTAGAGAGAGATATGTTATACAGAGAGAGAAAGAGATCTGTTAGAGAGCTATTATACACACACACAGAGAGAGAAAGAGATCTGTTAAAGAGTGATCTGTTATACACAGAGAGCGAGAGAGAGAGAAAGAGATCTGTTATACACACAGAGAGAGAAAGAGATCTGTTAGATAGAGAGGTTATACAGAGAGAGAAAGAAAGAGATCTGTTAAAGAGCGATCTGTTATACACAGAGAGAGAGAGAGAGAGAGAGAGAGAGAGAGAGAAAGAGATCTGGTATACACACAGAGAGAGAAAGAGATCTGTTAAGAGAGAGATCTGTTATACAGAGAGAGAGAGAGAGAAAGAGATATGTTAGAGAGAGATATG
This sequence comes from Pelodytes ibericus, assembly GCA_036172795.1. Lineage (NCBI taxonomy): Eukaryota > Metazoa > Chordata > Amphibia > Anura > Pelodytidae > Pelodytes > Pelodytes ibericus. The sequence continues at coordinate 195,211,355 of CM069863.1, forward strand.
TTATAAAGAGAGAGATCGAGAAAGAGATCTGTTAGAGAGCGATCTGTTATACACACAGAGAGAAAGAGATCTGTTAGACAGATATCTGTTATACAGAAAGAGAGAGAAAGAGATCTGTTAGAGAGAGATATGTTATACAGAGAGAGAGAGAAAGAGATCTGTTAGAGAGAGACCTGTTATACAGAGAGAGAGAAAGAGATCTGTTAGAGAGCGATCTGTTATACACACAGAGAGAAAGAGATCTGTTAGAGAGAGATCTGTTATACAGAGAGAGAAAGAGATCTGTTATACACAGACAGATCTGTTAGAGAGAGATCAGTTAGAGAGAGATCTGTTATACACAGATAGAGAGAAAGAGATCTGTTAGAGAGAGATCTGTTATACACAGAGAGAGAGAAAGAGATCTATTAGAGAGAGATCTGTTAAACACACAGAGAGAGAAATATCTGTTAGAGAGAGATCTGTTATACACACAGAGAGAGAAAGAGATCTATTAGAGAGAGATCTGTTATACACACAGAGAGAGAGAAAGATCTGTTAGAGAGAGATCTGTTATACACACAGAGAGAGAAAAAGAGTTATGTTAGAGAGAGATCTGTTATACACACAGAGAGAGAGAGAAAGAGATCTGTTAGAGAGAAATCTGTTATACACACAGAGAGAGGGAGAAAGAAAGAGATCTGTTATACACAGAGAGAGATCTGTTATAAACAGAGAGAGAAAAAGATCTTTTATACAGAGAGAGATCTGTTATATACACACAGACAGAGAGATCTGTTATACAGAGAGAGAGATCTGTTATACACACACAGAGAGAGAAAAAGATCTGTTATACACAGAGAGAGAAAGAGATCTGTTAAAGAGCGATCTGTTATACACAGAGAGAGAGAGAGAGATCTGTTATACACACAGAGAGAGAAAGAGATCTGTTAGAGAGAGATATGTTATACAGAGAGAGAAAGAGATCTGTTAGAGAGAGCTATTATACACACACACAGAGAGAGAGAAAGAGATCTGTTAAAGAGCGATCTGTTATACACAGGGAGAGAGAGAGAGAGAGAGAGAGAGAGAGAGAGAGAGAGAGAGAGAGAGAGAGAGAGAGAGAAAGAGATCTGTTATACACACAGAGAGAGAAAGAGATCTGTTAGAGAGAGAGATGTTATACAGAGAGAGAAAGAAAGAGATCTGTTAGAGAGCGATATGTTATACACAGAGAGAGAGAGAGAGAGAGAGAGAGAGAGAAAGAGATCTGTTATACACACAGAGAGAGAAAGAGATCTGTTAGAGAGAGATCTGTTATAGAGAGAGAGAAAGAGATATGTTAGAGAGAGATATGTTATACAGAGAGAGAGAGAGAAAGAGATCTGTTAGAGAGTGATCTGTTATACACACACAGAGAATAAGATCTGTTAGAGAGAGATCTGTTTTACAGAAAGAGAGAGAAAGAGATCTGTTAGAGAGAGATATGTTATACAGAGAGAGAGAGAGAAAGAGATCTGTTAGAGAGAGACCTGTTATACAGTGAGAGAGAGAGAGATCTGTTAGAGAGAGATATGTATACAGAGAGAGAGAAAGAGATCTGTTAGAGAGCGATCTGTTATACACACAGAGAGAAAGAGATCTGTTAGAGAGAGATCTGTTATACAGAGAGAGAGAAAGAGATCTGTTAGAGAGAGATATGTTATACAGAGAGAGTGAGAAAGAGATCTTTTAGAGAGAGACCTGTTATACAGAGAGAGAGAGAGATCTGTTAGAGAGAGATATGTTATACAAAGAGAGAGAGAGAGAGAGAAAGAGATCTGTTAGAGAGTGATCTGTTATACACACAGAGAGAAAGAGATCTGTTAGAGAGAGATCTGTTATACAGAGAGAGAAAGAGATCTGTTATACACAGAGACAGAGACAGATCTGTTAGAGAGAGATCAGTTAGAGAGAGATATGTTATACACAGATAGAGAGAAAGAGATCTGTTAGAGAGAGATCTGTTATACACACACAGAGAGAGAAAGAGATCTATTAGAGATAGATCTGTTAAACACACAGAGAGAGAAAGATCTGTTAGAGAGAGATCTGTTATACACAGAGAGAGAGGGAGAAAGAAAGAGATCTGTTAGAGAGAGATCTGTAATACACACAGAGAGAGAAAGAGATCTATTAGAGAGAGATCTGTTATACACAGAGAGAGAGAAAGATCTGTTAGAGAGAGATCTGTTATACACACAGAGGGAGAAAAAGAGTTATGTTAGAGAGAGATCTGTTATAAACAGAGAGAAAGAGATCTGTTAGAGAGAAATCTGTTATACACACAGAGAGAGGGAGAAAGAAAGAGATCTGTTATACACAGAGAGAGATCTGTTATAAACAGAGAGAGAGAAAGATCTGTTATACAGAGAGAGATCTGTTATATACACACAGACAGAGAGATCTGTTATACAGAGAGAGAGATCTGTTATACACACACAGAGAGAGAAAGAGATCTGTTATACACAGAGAGAAAGAGATCTGTTATACACTGAGAGAGAAAGAGATTTGATATACACTGAGAGAGAAAGAGATTTGATATACACAGAGAGAGAGATCTGTTATACACCGAGAGAGAGAAAGAGATCTGTTAAACACAGAAAGAGATAGAGAAATAGATCTGTTAGAGAGAGAGAAAGAGATCTGTTAGAAAGCGATCTGTGATACACACACAGAGAGAGAAAGAGATCTGTTAGAGAGCGATCTGTTATACACACAGAAAGAAAGAGATCTGTTAGAGAGATCTGTTATACAGAGAGAAAGAGATCTGTTAGAGAGATCTGTTATACAGAGAGAGAGAGAGAGAGAGAAAGAGATCTGTTAGAGATAGATCTGTTATACAGAGAGAAAGAGATCTGTTAGAGAGATCTGTTATACAGAGAGAGAGAGAGAAAGAGATCTGTTAGAGAGAGATCTGTTATACACACAGAGAGAGAAAGATCTGTTAGAGAGAGATCTGTTATACACACAGAAAGAAAGAGATCAGTTAGAGAGATCTGTTATACAGAGAGAAAGAGATCTGTTAGAGAGATCTGTTATACAGAGAGAGAGAGAGAGAGAGAAAGAGATCTGTTAGAGATAGATCTGTTATACAGAGAGAAAGAGATCTGTTAGAGAGATCTGTTATACAGAGAGAGAGAAAGAGATCTGTTAGAGAGAGATCTGTTATACACACAGAGAGAGAAAGATCTGTTAGAGAGAGATCTGTTATACACAGAGAGAGAGAAAGAGATCAGTTAGAGAGAGATCTGTTATACACAGAGAGAGAGAGAGAGAGAGAGAGAAAGAGAGAGAGAGAAAGATATCTGTTAGAGATCTGTTATACACAGAGAGAGAAAGAGATCTATTAGAGAGAGATCTGTTATACACACAGAGAGAGAAAAATCTGTTAGAGAGAGATCTGTTATACACAGAGAGAAAGAGATCTGTTAGAGAGAGATCAGTTATACACACACAGAGAGAGAGAGAGAGAGAGAGAGAAAGAGATCTGTTAGAGAGATCTGTTATACACACAGAGAGAGAAAGAGATCTGTTAGAGAGAGATCTGTTATACACACATGGAGAGGGAGAAAGAAAAAGATCTGTTATACAGAGAGAGATCTGTTATATACACAGAGAGAGAGAGAGAGAGAGATCTGTTATACACAGAGAGAGAGAGAGATATCTGCTATACACACACACAGAGAGAGAAAGAGATCTGTTATACACAGATAGATAGAGAAAGAGATCTGTTATACACACGGAGAGATCTGTTATACACAGAGAGATAGAGAAAGATCTGTTATACACACAGAGAGATCTGTTATACACACAGAGAGAGAGAGAGCGTGTGTAATACAGAAAAATCTGTTATACAGAGAGATAGAGAGATCTGTTATACAGAGATAAAGATAGAGTTTAATACAGTGAGAGTGTATGTAATAGAGAGAACTGAATCAGACACAGACTGAAAGCCCTTAATATGTACAGCTCGGAGGAGAGAAGGGAGAGGGGGATAAAACATATCAGACTGAAAGCCCTTAATATGTACAGCTCGGAGGAGAGAAGGGAGAGGGGGATAAAACATATCAGACTGAAAGCCCTTAATATGTACGGCTCGGAGGAGAGAAGGGAGAGGGGGATAAAACATATCAGACTGAAATCCCTTAATATGTACAGCTGGGAGGAGAGAAGGGAGAGGGGATAAAATATATCAGACTGAAAGCCCTTAATATGTACAGCTGGGAGGAGAGAAGGGAGAGGGGATAAAACATTTCAGACTGAAAGCCCTTAATATGTACAGCTTGGAGGAGAGAAGGGAGAGGGGATAAAACATATCAGACTGAAAGCCCTTAATATGTACAGCTCAGAGGAGAGAAGGGAAAGGGGGATAAAACATATCAGACTGAAAGCCCTTAATATGTACAGCTCGGAGGAGAGAAGGGAGAGGGGATAAAACATATCAGACTGAAAGCCCTTAATATGTACAGCTCGGAGGAGAGAAGGGAGAGGGGATAAAACATATCAGACTGAAAGCCCTCAATATGTACAGCTCGTAGGAGAGAAAAGAGAGGGGATAAAACATATCAGACTGAAAGCCCTTAATATGTACAGCTCGGAGGAGAGAAGGGAGAGGGGATAAAACATATCAGTCTGAAAGCCCTTAATATGTACAGCTCAGAGGAGAGAAGGGAAAGGGGGATAAAACATATCAGACTGAAAGCCCTTAATATGTACAGCTCGGAGGAGAGAAAAGAGAGGGGATAAAACATATCAGACTGAAAGCCCTTAATATGTACAGCTCGGAGGAGAGAAGGGAGAGGGGATAAAACATATCAGTCTGAAAGCCCTTAATATGTACAGCTCAGAGGAGAGAAGGGAAAGGGGGATAAAACATATCAGACTGAAAGCCCTTAATATGTACAGCTCGGAGGAGAGAAAAGAAATGGGATAAAACATAGACTGAAAGCCCTTAATATGTACAGCTCGAAGGAGAGAAGGGAGAAGGGGATTTGTTGAGTACGAAAGTCTGTTTTATTATAGATGGAAAGAGGAAATAAAGTATAGTGCAGGGTTAAATTCAGTAAGATGGCCTCGTTACCTCTCTCTGGTGTTGGTCCTGTCTGGATTCAGGATGGTGAGAGTGGGATGTACGATACTGCTACACTGCAAACAAGTCTAGGGTTGGTGGGAGATACTGGGTAAGAAGTAGTGATTGGAGAGAAGGGAGAGGGGGATAAAACATATCAGACTGAAAGCCCTTCATATGTACAGCTCGGAGGAGAGAGGGGATAAAACATATCAGACTGAAAGCCCTTAAAATGTACAGCTCGGAGGAGAGAAGGGAGAGGGGATAAAACATATCAGACTGAAAGCAATTAATATGAACAGCTCGGAGGCGAGAAGGGAGAGGGGGATAAAACATATCAGACTGAAAGCCCTTAATATGTACAGCTCGGATGCGAGAAGGGAGAGGGGATAAAACATATCAGACTGAAAGCCCTTAATATGTACAGCTCGGATGAGAGAAGGGAGAGGGGATTAAACAGACTGAAAGTCCTTAATATGTACAGCTTGGAGGAGAGACGGTAGAGGGGATAAAACATATCAGACTGAAAGCCCTTAATATGTACAGCTCTGAGGAGAGAAGGGAGAGGGGATAAAACATATCAGACTGAAAGCCCTTAATATGTACAGCTCAGAGGAGAGAAGGGAAAGGGGGATAAAACATATCAGACTGAAAGCCCTTAATATGTACAGCTCGGAGGAGAGAAGGGAGAGGGGATGAAACATATCAGACTGAAAGCCCTTAATATGTACAGCTCGGAGGAGAGAAGGGAGAGCGGATAAAACATATCAGACTGAAAGCCCTTAATATGTACAGCTCGGAGGAGAGAAGGGAGAGGGGATAAAACATATCAGACTGAAAGCCCTTAATATGTACAGTTTGGAGGAGAGAAGGGAGAGGGGGATAAAACATATCAGACTGAGAGCCCTTTATGTGTACAGCTCGGAGGAGAGAAGGGAGAGGGGGATAAAACATATCAGACTAAAAGCCTTTAATATGTACAGCTCGGAGGAGAGAAGGGAGAGGGGATAAAACATATCAGACTGAAAGCCCTTAATATGTACAGCTCGGAGGAGAGAGGGGATAAACATATCAGACTGAAAGCCCTTAATATGTACAGCTCGGAGGAGAGAAGGGAGAGGGGGATAAAACATATCAGACTGAAATCCCTTAATATGTACAGCTCGGAGGAGAGAAGGGAGAGGGGATAAAACATATCAGACTGAAATCCCTTAATATGTACAGCTGGGAGGAGAGAAGGGAGAGGGGATAAAAAATATCAGACTGAAAGTCCTTAATATGTACAGCTTGGAGGAGAGAAAGGAGAGGGGATAAAACATATCAGACTGAAAGCCCTTAATATGTACAGCTCGGAGGAGAGAAGGGAGAGGGGATAAAACATATCAGACTGAAAGCCCTTAATATGTACAGTTTGGAGGAGAGAAGGGAGAGGGGGATAAAACATATCAGACTGAGAGCCCTTTATGTGTACAGCTCGGAGGAGAGAAGGGAGAGGGGGATAAAACATATCAGACTAAAAGCCTTTAATATGTACAGCTCGGAGGAGAGAGGGGATAAACATATAAGACTGAAAGCCCTTAATATGTACAGCTCGGAGGAGAGAAGGGAGAGGGGATAAAACATATCAGACTGAAAGCAATTAATATGAACAGCTCGGAGGAGAGAAGGGAGAGGGGGAAAAACAAATCAGACTGAAAGCCCTTAATATGTACAGCTCAGAGGAGAGAAGGGAGAGGGGGATAAAACATATCAGACTGAAAGCCCTTAATATGTACAGCTCGGAGGAGAGAAGGGAGAGGGGGATAAAACATATCAGACTGAAATCCCTTAATATGTACAGCAGGGAGGAGAGAAGGGAGAGGGGATAAAATATATCAGACTGAAAGCCCTTAATATGTACAGCTGGGAGGAGAGAAGGGAGAGGGGATAAAACATTTCAGACTGAAAGCCCTTAATATGTACAGCTTGGAGGAGAGAAGGGAGAGGGGATAAAACATATCAGACTGAAAGCCCTTAATATGTACAGCTCAGAGGAGAGAAGGGAAAGGGGGATAAAACATATCAGACTGAAAGCCCTTAATATGTACAGCTCGGAGGAGATAAGGGAGAGGGGATAAAACATATCAGACTGAAAGCCCTTAATATGTACAGCTCGGAGGAGAGAAGGGAGAGGGGATAAAACATATCAGACTGAAAGCCCTCAATATGTACAGCTCGTAGGAGAGAAAAGAGAGGGGATAAAACATATCAGACTGAAAGCCCTTAATATGTACAGCTCGGAGGAGAGAAGGGAGAGGGGATAAAACATATCAGTCTGAAAGCCCTTAATATGTACAGCTCAGAGGAGAGAAGGGAAAGGGGGATAAAACATATCAGACTGAAAGCCCTTAATATGTACAGCTCGGAGGAGAGAAAAGAGAGGGGATAAAACATATCAGACTGAAAGCCCTTAATATGTACAGCTCGGAGGAGAGAAGGGAGAGGGGATAAAACATATCAGTCTGAAAGCCCTTAATATGTACAGCTCAGAGGAGAGAAGGGAAAGGGGGATAAAACATATCAGACTGAAAGCCCTTAATATGTACAGCTCGGAGGAGAGAAAAGAAATGGGATAAAACATAGACTGAAAGCCCTTAATATGTACAGCTCGAAGGAGAGAAGGGAGAAGGGGATTTGTTGAGTACGAAAGTCTGTTTTATTATAGATGGAAAGAGGAAATAAAGTATAGTGCAGGGTTAAATTCAGTAAGATGGCCTCGTTACCTCTCTCTGGTGTTGGTCCTGTCTGGATTCAGGATGGTGAGAGTGGGATGTACGATACTGCTACACTGCAAACAAGTCTAGGGTTGGTGGGAGATACTGGGTAAGAAGTAGTGATTGGAGTGCAGCTTGCCTGGTTCGGAGTGAATATGGATTAGAGTGCTGCTTGGCTCTGAGTGAAGGGCATTAGAGTGCAGCTTACCTTGTTCTGAGTAATGGGGATTAGAGTGCTGTTTGCCTTGTTCTGAGTGATGGGGATTAGAGTGATGCTTGTCTGGTTCTGAGTGATGGGGATTAGAGTGCAGTTTACCTTGTTCTGAGTGATGGGGATTAGAGTGATGCTTGCCTTGTTCTGAGTGATGGGGATTAGAGTGATGCTTGCTTGGCTCTGAGTAATGGGGATTAGAGTGATGCTTGCCTTGTTCTAAGTGCTGGGGATTAGAGTGATGCTTGTCTGGTTCTGAGTGATGGGGATTAGAGTGATGCTTGTCTGGCTCTGAGTGATGGGGATTAGAGTGATGCTTGTCTGGTTCTGAGTGATGGGGATTAGAGTGATGCTTGTCTGGTTCTGAGTGATGGGGATTAGAATAATGCTTGCTTGGCTCTGAGTGATGGGGTTTAGAGTGCTCTGGGTCAGTGGGTGCCAATGTCCGACTGATGGTTAAAATGTTGATGCAGGGTTGAGTTGGGAGGTTAATCCTGGCAGTGCCGGCTCAGCAAAGTGAGGGGGGCAGTGTGTGCAGCTTTACAGTCACAATACAGAGAACAAACACTCAGCAAATGTACAACTACCCCAGTGTTAACCCCGTACTGACCCACTAACCATGCTTATCCCACAAATACCCCAGAATTAACCCAATATTGACTCACTTAAACTGAGTGCCCCACAACTTCCCCAGCATTAACCCCATACTGACCCAATAACTCTGTACTGACTCACTTAACCTGAATACCCCACAGCTACTTTAGCATTAACCCCTTATTGACCCACTATTACCCCAGCATTAACCCCTTTGCGAACTACTACCCCTGCATATTCCACAACTACCCCATTATTAACCCCGTACTGACCCACTAACCCTGCAAATCCCACAATAATACCAGCATTAACCCCGTAATGACCCACTAACCTGTGGAGATATGCTCCCTCCTTACATGTTGGAGAAGTCCCAGGTTACATTCTGGAAAGACTTGGCAGCACACGGTACCATTTACTAATGACCTTAAAATGGGTTTCTACCAGAGATACACAGTGGATTTTTTTACAGATTTGTTTGAAGTTTCTAAACCTCTCTAATATATCTATTGTGATGTTGAGATCTTTTTTCCCAGGAGTTGGAGTCTTTCCTTAAGATCTGAGGGGAAAATCAGCCTCAATTTGGAAAATACCAGTCTTGTTTTTGCAGAAAGTTCCTGACACGTAAAGATGTGATAACTCTGCATATGGGATGAAGTTTCCTCTAGTAGTGATCTGATCTATACTATGAATTCCATTTTGAGACCAGAATAAATCCTCCATATTGAATTCAATTGCCTCAGAAAATCTGGGAGCTTATTTTTTATTCCCAAAATGTTCTTAATATATTCCCATTCCTTAAGGGCCTGTTCTTGGACTAAATTATTTTGAAATCAGGATACCAGTGTTATTTAACTCTTGTGTATTCAAAACCACACTTTCTAAGTCCCCCAATTTAAGTGCTTCTATTTCTAGATTGTACCAACCCTCACGGATTACAGAATCCAATTGGGATCTATAAATGTGACTAATTACGCTAGCTAAGTAGTGCCGTAATATTATCGGGTAGCCAAACCCACCTTTGTCTGGTGTTTGGGCCAAGGCCTGTGCATTTAATCTAGGCATCTTCCCTCTCCAAACAAACGTGGAGACAGCGGTCTGAAGGATTGTCAGCCAGCTTCTAGGAATACTCAGAGGGATCATCTGGAATAAATAATTCCATTTAGGTATAATGTAAGAGTTAATCACATGGATCCTACCCCAGCTTGAAATTTCCATAAACTTCCAATCCTTGCTGATTTGTTTCTTTTAAAAGCCTTAGGAAGTTAACCTCAATCATGTTTCTGGGTTTTTTAGTAACTATAATACCGAGATAGTTTAGACTTGATTTGGCCCAGACAAAATCTTAACTATTCCGGCTGCTTTCTATATTGTCAGATGGGTCTCCATCAAGACACTCTTGTCGGTGTTCATCAGATAGTTGGACAACGTACTATATTTTTTTAACTCTTCCATCAGGTTGTTGAGAGAATTATTTGGATCTTTCATAGTAATCAAAATATCATCCGCGTAGAGTATAATTTTCTATTTATTATTAGAGGTACCAAAGCTAGCGACATTTTGATTATGTCTTATATTAATAGCCAAAGGTTCTATGGACAACATATCTAATAACAGAGAGAGTGGGCATCCTTGTCTGGTGCAGTTTCCCAGATGGAATCAATCCGAAGGGATGTTTGGGCCCACTGTTCTAGCGGAGGGATTTTTGTATAAAGACATAATAGCATCTAAAATATAGCCCTGGATACCAAAAGCTTTCAACACATACTGTAAGTTCTTCCAACTGACTCCGTCGAAAGCCTTTTCGGCATCGACAGCCATAGTCAGTGATAGAATTTTCCTCTTCTCCTTGTATTGTAACAAGACAACCTCCCTGGCATAAATCCAATTTGGATTATTGTATCTAAAGCCCCTTTTAGTCGATTTGCCAAAATTGCAGAGAAGATCTTAGTATCACCATTTCTTAATGAAATAGGTCTATAGCTCGAAACTGCTGTTGGATTTTTCCCTTGTTTTTAAATAGGAATAATATTTGTTCTGGTCATCTCCACAGGGAAAAAACCTGTCTGGACTATGCTGCTAAAGGTACCAGATAGTTGGTCACTGATAATGATTTATAGAACATATTAGTGAAGCCATCTGGTCCAGGACTTTAGAACGTATCCAAGTCAGAAATCGCCTTTTCAACCTCTACTTTCAGAATTGGATTGTTCAATAATCTCAGCTGGTTCTTGGAGATAGTGGGGATTTTGGTTCCAGCTAAATATTGCAATATCTGTTCTTCTGAGTTTTCCATATCCCTGGGAAGTGGGAATTGTCCCCCCGATAGTTTGTCAATTAATATGTGACATCCAGAGGACACAGGCCCAGGCTTTTAGTAAAAAAAAAGGGGGGGGGGTGGCAGAATTTTTTTCAGTAAGGGGCCCTGAAATTTCTAATGGCGGCCCTGATCATTAACAATTTAAAAAGAAGAGGGCCTAAAGGTACCCCCTGAGGTACTCCGCTCAATACCCTGGTCCAATTCGAGGATTTTCCATTTACAACAACCCTCTGCATTCTATCTTTTAGCCAACTTTCAATCCAAATACATACATTTGCCCCCAAACCTATTTCTCTCAATTTGTAGAGTAACCTTTTGTGTGGAACTGTATCAAATGGTTTCGCAAAATCCAAATAGATCACATCAATTGCCACACCTAGATCTATATTTTTACTGACTTCTTCATAGAATGTTATTAAGTTTGTTTGACAAGACCTGTCTTTCACAAAACCATGCTGACTTTTACTAATTATATTCTGGTTCAAGATGTATTCTTCAGTGTATACCTTTAGCAATCCTTCAAATAATTTCCCCACTATAGATGTCAGGCTCACTGGCTTATAACTACCCGGCAGAGATTTTGATCCCTTTTTAAGTATTGGAATGACATCCGCTTTTCAGTCTGTTGGCACTGTACCTGAACTGAAAGAATCCCTAAAGCTCATAAATAAATAGTGGTCTGGCCATAATTATGCTTATATCTCTAAGGACCCTTGGGTGTATACCATCTGGCCCTGGGGCCTAGTTTATCTTAACAGAGTTTAATTGCTTAAGCACTTTTTCCTGTGTCAGCCAATCCCATGTTTGCGGTGACTGTCCTGTAACTTCTGATAGCAGGGGCTCATCCATCTGTTCTTCCTTAGTATAAACAGAATAAAAAAAAGTACTGTATTTGCTTGAATATAAGACAAGGTTTTTTTCAGAACAAATGCTCTGAAAAAGACCACATACAAAAAACCTGGTCGTTCCGGCTTAATCATAGAAGTCCTGGCGGTAGTGCTGGGCAGCAGCGGAGGATGTCTGCGCGTATCGTGCAGACATCCTCCAGCTGCCTCCACTAGCCACCAGGGATATCTGGGGAGCCGGGGGATGTCAGCACGATAGTGCAGACATCCTCCATGCTGCCCGACTCTTCCGCCTATTATGACGGACCGGCTGTTCATCATAATAGACGGAAGTGTCGGACAGCATGGAGGATGTCTGCACGTATCGTGTAGACATCCCTCGGCTGCCCCCACTAGCCACCAGGAGGAGGGAAAGAGAAACAAGGGTAGGGAGGGGGGGAGAGAGAGACAAGGGGGTTGAGAGAGAGACGAGGGGGTAGAAGAGAGAGAGAAACATGTTTGGATGGAGGTGGGAGAGAGAGACAGAGGGAGAGGGAGTAGAAGAGAGAGAGAACTATGTTTGGATGGAGGGGGGAGAGAGAAATGTTTGGGGGGAGGGAGAGAAAAGTTTGGAGGGGGGAGAGAGAGGGACAACATTGGGGGGAGAGAGACAGTGCTTAAGGGAAGGGGGGAGAGAGAGAGCGTTTGCAGGGGGAGAGAGGCAGCATTGGGCAAGGCTGGGGAAGGGGGGGGGGGGGTGAGAGGGAGCATTAGCCAAGTCTGGGGGGTAGAGGCAGCATTGGTACATAAAAATAAAAACAAGAAATGCATTTTTTTAAATGATAATTTTTATTAAATATTAAAAAGCATTTTACATGTGAATATATACAAGTTAAACTTTTTTCCTATAGGGTAGTCTTATATTCAGGGTTTTAGTTTTTTCCTAAAGGAATATCGAAAGTTTGGGGGGTCGTCTTATAATCAGGGTCGTCTTATATTCGAGCAAATACGATATTTAAAATGTCTGCTTTCTCTCTGTCCTCACTCACCAAATTTCCAATTTGGGATAACAAGGGCCCAACATTTTCCATCTTTAGCTTTTTTCCATTTATATATTTATAAAACATTTTAGTTAGTTAGTTCATCACAGTTGGCCCTTATAAAATTAAGTGTTTTGGTGGCGTAGTTACCAATTTGCTTTTTTTGCATTAATCTCAAACGAAACCATGTTATGGTCACTATTCCCCAAGTGTTCTCTTACTTGGATGTCTAAGACAAGCTCAGCTCCCGCTGTCTCCCTGACGTAGCGCGTGGTACTGGTAATATTTCCAAGAATATTACCTTGGAGGACCTTTTCCTTTAGCTTCTTTCCTAGTTCCCTAAAATCATTTTTAAGGACAACCCTACTTACCATTAACTTTGTCATTAGTACCAATGTGTACTATGACCGCTGGATCATGCCCAGCCCCTCCTAATAATCTGCCTACCTGGTCCGCAACATGCCGGACCCGAGCACCTGGGAGACAACATACAGTTCGGCATTCGGGGTCCTGGCGACAGATTACCCTATCTACCTTCCTAATAATAGAATCCCCTACCACAACAACCTGTCTAGCCTTCCTAGTGTCCTGGCTCCCAACTGTGCTGGAGAGGCTACTCACCTGGCTGCTAGGAGAGTCCGCCTGCCCCAGAAATGCCTCTTCTGAGCTAATCCCCCCAGCATCCTCACACAAGCTGGCAAACATGTTGGGGTGAACCAGCTCAGAACAAGCCTCCCTAGCTCTCCGACCCCTACTGCCCCTTACACAGCTAACCCAGCTCTCTGCCCTAGAAACCTCTTCCCCTCCATCATCACCCTCCTCTACACTGGCCCCAGCCAATGCCTGCTCCGTGAGCAGTAAACTCCGCTGCATGTTGCTCACCTCTGCATCAGCGGTATGGACCCCGGGGAACTTACTGTAAGACAGCATACATGCTGCAAGACATGCACTGAGTGAGATTATCCAACCTGCTCACATCTGCAGCAGCGGTATGGACCCTGGGGAACTTACTGCAAGACAGCATACATGCTGCAAGACATGCACTGAGTGAGATTATCCAACCTGCTCACATCTGCAGCAGCGGTATGGACCCCGGGGAACTTGCTCCAAGACAGCATACATGCTGCAAGACATGCACTGAGTGAGATTATCCAACCTGCTCACATCTGCAGCAGCGGTATGGACCCCGGGGAACTTACTGTAAGACAGCATACATGCTGCAAGACCTGCACTGAGTGAGATTATTCAACCTGCTCACATCTGCAGCAACAGTATGGTCCCTGGGGAACTTGCTCCAAGACAGCATACATGCTGCAAGACATGCACTGAGTGAGATTATCCAACCTGCTCACATCTGCAGCAGTGGTATGGACCCCGGGTAACTTACTGCAAGACAGCATACATGCTGCAAGACATGCACTGAGTGAGATTATCCAACCTGCTCACACCTGCAGCAGCGGTATGGACCCCGGGGAACTTACTGCAAGACAGCATACATGCTGCAAGACATGCACTAAGTGAGATTATCCAACCTGCTCACACCTGCAGCAGCGGTATGGACCCTGGGGAATTTACTGAAAGACAGCATACATGCTGCAAGACATGCACTGAGTGAGATTATCCAACCTGCTCACATCTGCAGCAGCGGTATGGACCCCGGGTAACTTACTGTAAGACAGCATACATGCTGCAAGACCTGCACTGAGTGAGATTATCCAACCTGCTCACACCTGCAGCAGCGGTATGGACCCTGGGGAATTTACTGAAAGACAGCATACATGCTGCAAGACATGCACTGAGTGAGATTATCCAACCTGCTCACATCTGCAGCAGCGGTATGGACCCTGAGGAACTACAACACTCTGTTGCCTGTCACTCAGCCATTGTCTAATCCATTCAACAGTATTGAAATCCAAACACAAAGATTGCAGTTTATTGATAAGCCTTCTATGTGCGACATCAAAGCCAGCCCCACACCCAGCTCATACTTTAATGGGTGGCCGCGTTCCGCCCTTGCCAACCTCTCCTCGCACCTTCCCCCCCCCCCTCTATTTCTGTGTATTTAGGGGAGAGTGGTGAGAGGACCACTTGCTTTGCCCCTTTGCACATTGCACTACTAAATCATGTGACTTCCCAGAACTCCGTAAAAGAAAGTGGCAGCAGCAGGGTACTGGAGAAGGTCCTGAGTGCAAATCCCAGTGCTGGCTGCTGGGGTAAGTCCTGTTAGTGCAAAGTGGGTGCTGGAGCAAGTGCAGAACAGCCTTGCATAACAATAGAAAGGGCTGCATGACCTGCCAGTAAATATGGTAACTTGCACAGTGCAGTGCAATGGGTCATGTATCCTGTGTAGATTAGGATGTTCCCCACTCCCCTGTTACTCGTTATATAAGCTCCTGGGTTTTCTGATGTTCACATTGCTGGATTACGGATTTGCTGGGACTTGTTTTTCATTCACGGAGCCCTTTTCTGTTGAGGATCCTTGGGACTCTTTTCAGACAGCAGATCTCTCCAAGGGTTGAGTTAGCTGGGGATCCTGTCCTGCCATCAACTTCAGTTGCTCTTCTTCCTTCACTTTACTCTTTGCGCCTGTGTGTTTCGCTGCCTCCATCCAGACCGAGTCCTGAACCTCCCATTGGCCTTGCATGTCCTCATGTGGTTGTATTACTGAGGCCCATGCAGAGGCCTTCCACTGGAAGATGCACCAATTTCCAGACAATAACACAAGACGTCCAAGTTTGGTCAAAGCTCCCTGGAGTCCCCTCATCATCCTCCTGAACCAGTTCAGCGTCTCTGAAGTGACTCATTTCCCTTAGTCGTAGCACTGAGTCACACTGGAAGCAACGCCAGGAACCAATCCACAGAATCTGGATCCAGTAGGAGCTCTTCATCTGAAAGGAGTGCACCCTATGGGTGTAATACAGAAATGAAGACGGAACCACAGCGGCAACGGAGGCGCAATTGGACCCTGGAGGGCTCGAAGCAGGCAATGGGGGTTGCATTGTCAATCCTATGGGGCAGGTCGGTGTCATTATGACACACCGGTTGTATCCCTGCTGGGAGTTTTTCGGATGTGGTAAAGATGTTCTGAGTTTTGTTCTGACCCTCTTTCCGCTGCAATCGGTCTCTAGCACCCCGCTTATCTTTAATGGATTCCGGCATCGAGCGAGAGAACAGACCCCAACACCAGCAGACATTTTGTAACCTATTTCCCAAATAATGTCTTCTACACATCCACTAAGGGCTTTGAGGCTCCAGAGTGGTACAAGCAGAGGATGGGGTAAGGAACGTTTGCATTAATGTGGAGCCTCCGGTCCGCCTTTCAGAAGGCGGTGTGTGGCCGGTAACGCCAGACATCTTACACTGCGCCACTTATAGTAGATCAAACCGATTGCCTGATTATACCATGTGTGGCCACTAGATGTCAGGCTCATACCGAGACATACTCCTAATTCACGGACCCAGTCGATTGTCCTGATGCAGCTCTCGCCTCCAGCGCTCGATAACCTGATAAACCAATGTAACTAATTATTACAATGAACCCACACTGAGAATAATATGCATATGTAGGTCGGCTCGCTGGATTTACTATTCTAGTATGAGTTGCTTCTTAGTATCCTACTCTATGTCACTTTTTATGTTAAGGTAACTTTGCACACGTATGTCACTTTATATGTTAAGGTAACTTTGCACACGTATGTCACTTTATATGTTAAGTTAACTTTGCACACGTATGTCACTTTATATGTTAAGGTAACTTTGCACACGTATGTCACTTTATATGTTAAGGTAACTTTGCACACGTATGTCACTTTATATGTTAAGGTAACTTTGCACACATATGTCACTTTATATGTTAAGGTAACTTTGCACACGTATGTCACTTTATATGTTAAGGTAACTTTGCACACGTATGTCACTTTATATGTTAAGGTAACTTTGCACACGTATGTCACTTTATATGTTAAGGTAACTTTGCACACATATGTCACTTTATATGTTTTTTGATATGTTACTAATTTTATTTTCTTCGCAGATACATGGGACCAATTTACAAGCATGGTATAAATTACAAATGGGCTCTATTTAACATTTTTCTGTAATATTCATTTTTCACTCATTTATTTTTTTGTACCTGCCATAATTTCAGAAGGATAACATAGCTGTTCTTTATGATTTTAAGCTCAAATTCCCATTTGTTTTTAGTATTTATGTGTAAAGTTTCTAAACTTCTGTATAAATTTAATGGATTAAACAATAAGGGAAATTAGGAAACCTTGTAAAACTAAAAAAACCACAAAAAAAAACCACCCACAGACGAGCTGATGAGTTAGGGAGTGCGAGACCACAGAAGGAATCCATGTCCGGAAGAAGGCCGTCCAGCCGAAACGTGTTATGGTCGTCGCTAAATGGAAAAGGAGGAGCTTAATGTGGAATAGTAAGTGAACGGGAACTCTCCGGGAGTGCAGCACGGCAGTACTGATCTGATCCATAATGTGAGAGAACACTGAATGCTTTAATTAAATGTGTCTCATCCTAAATCTGTTGCCATGTCTTTCATACTTGTTGCCTTGGCTTTCTATAAACCGAACTAGAGTCCCCATTCATAAGAAATTCTTATGAATGGGGACTCTAGTTCGGTTTATAGAAAGCCAATAGCATTACATGTATTATATAAAACGAAAGTCAATAAACAAAATGTCTTTCGGTTTATAGACTTTCGGTTTATGTAAGACATGTAATGCTTTTGCTATTCTATAAACCGAAATAGAGTCCCCATCAATTGACCTATTCTTATGAATGGGGACTCTATTTCGGTTTATAGAAAGCCAATACATATTACATAGAGACCTATTCGTATGAATAGGCGTGTTACATTTTACTTCATTTTGCGGCCCTCTAGCCTTTTCCAGGACTTTTTAAGAGGCATTTTAGTGGCCAAAAGTCCAGGTCCCCACTGACTTCAATGGGGTTCGGGGTCAAGTTCAACCACCGAACCCGGACTTTTTTCCGAACATCCAGGTGTTCGCTCAACTCTAGTCGCTACGTTTATTTATTTAGCACCACTGAAATACCGAGTGCATCTAGAATGGGGATAAAGCCCAGCTACTTTTGGCCCAGGGAAAAATCAGCACGGAAGTACGTTTTGTTTTCTCTGTAAAAAGTGGAACCAGCAGTAAAGATCTGTCACTGAATGGTGGATTATGGCAATTACTCGGACAATGGCTGGCTTCTTTCTGGGGTCATAGTATGGAGATAGGATGAAGGTCTGGTTATCACCCAGAGCAGTTATGGAATTGTTGGCAAAGTTAGCAGTATATCTGATAAGATGAGTTCTGTTTATTGCTGGGTAGATGTAGTATGACGTTAAAAGTACATATAAGATATACAAAACACAAGGAGATAAGGTACTGTCTCTGGAGAAAGGTCATGGCTGAGCTAAAGAAATAAAACAGAGAGAGGATTAGTCCAGCAGTATGGAGCCATGGCTCCAGCAATTATAATCATTTAACAATGTAAAGTTGTATACATGAAAGCTGGAAATGCAGAGAATTTCAAACTTAATGTCAAAGTAGCAGAGTTGGAAAAATTCTCCAATTCATTGGATGATAAAAAAAGAATAATGACCAACACCAAGGACACAGTGAATCTCCACAATGTCCCATCTTCCGCGGGCAAACGATGGCCGTGTCCTCTTAGCAGGGATAACGATAAGTCGTTTGAGGAGAAGAGAGTGGACTTTCTTTCCAGCTTTATTAGATCAATTGTACCGATGGCTCGATTTCCTCAGATTAACAAACTGAAGATTTGTTTCCACCTTGGCTACTTCTGTCTTAAGCTTGACATTACCTTGACAATAGCCTGCAATTCCCTCTTTCATGAGATAAAGCCCTTGGAACAAGAGGTAACAAGGAAATAACCGAAACAGCAGGAATTCTGTGGCTTGGAGAACAAGGGTTTCTAATCCCAGGGTAATTAACCACTGGAGATAATCCGGGGCACTTCCACAACATGTTTGTATTCAGTGTGTTATACATTAATTGCACTCGTTTTATACAAATGACTGTTTTCCTGAACATAGTCTTGCTGGATCTTCAGCCAGTCACTTTGTATGTACCCATGTCTAGAGTGAATCTATCCGGAGAGGTACCTTTACACTGCCTGCCAATACCTTTAAGGCTTTTCATAGCCTGGATCCAAAATATCTGCAGAATCTCTTGCTCCTGTACATCTTCCCCAAACACTGAGATCCTCTGGTGCTAAATTATAACCCATATTCTGCCGTCGCCCCAAACGCTGGAATGGCTTGTGGAGGGATGGCAGAGGGAATGGCTTGTGGAGGGATGGCAGAGGGAATGGCTTGTGGAGGGATGGCAGAGGGAATGGCTTGTGGAGGGATGGCAGAGGGAATGGCTGGTGGAGGGATGGCAGAGGGAATGGCTGGTGGAGGGATGGCAGAGGGAATGGCTGGTGGAGGGATGGCAGAGGGAATGGCTTGTGGAGGGATGGCAGAGTGAATGGCTTGTGGAGGGATGGCAGAGGGAATGGCTTGTGGAGGGATGGCAGAGGGAATGGCTTGTGGAGGGATGGCAGAGGGAATGGCTTGTGGAGGGATGGCAGAGGGAATGGCTTGTGGAGGGATGGCAGAGGGAATGGCTTGTGGAGGGATGGCAGAGGGAATGGCTGGTGGAGGGATGGCAGAGGGAATGGCTGGTGGAGGGATGGCAGAGGGAATGGCTTGTGGAGGGATGGCAGAGTGAATGGCTTGTGGAGGGATGGCAGAGGGAATGGCTTGTGGAGGGATGGCAGAGGGAATGGCTTGTGGAGGGATGGCAGAGGGAATGGCTTGTGGAGGGATGGCAGAGGGAATGGCTTGTGGAGGGATGGCAGAGGGAATGGCTTGTGGAGGGATGGCAGAGGGAATGGCTTGTGGAGGGATGGCAGAGGGAATGGCTGGTGGAGGGATGGCAGAGGGAATGGCTTGTGGAGGGATGGCAGAGTGAATGGCTTGTGGAGGGATGGCAGAGTGAATGGCTTGTGGAGGGATGGCAGAGGGAATGGCTTGTGGAGGGATGGCAGAGGGAATGGCTTGTGGAGGGATGGCAGAGGGAATGGCTTGTGGAGGGATGGCAGAGGGAATGGCTTGTGGAGGGATGGCAGAGTGAATGGCTTGTGGAGGGATGGCAGAGGGAATGGCTTGTGGAGGAATGGCAGAGGGAATGGCTTGTGGAGGGATGGCAGAGGGAATGGCTTGTGGAGGGATGGCAGAGTGAATGGCTGGTGGAGGGATGGCAGAGGGAATGGCTTGTGGAGGGATGGCAGAGGGAATGGCTTGTGGAGGGATGGCAGAGGGAATGGCTTGTGGAGGGATGGCAGAGTGAATAGCTGGTTTAGGAATGGAAGGAAGCCAGGGCATTACTAAACATTTGTAGTGACTTTATGGCCAGTTGGTAACAATGAATCCTTTGGGAACTCATTTAGATTGAGAGTAAAGTATGATACTTACACTAATATATAAACACATTTATTGCAATTTAAACCAACTTTATTGGGAGTTTTACTGATCTATGATAAACTCAAAACAAATAAAAAAAATATATATATCTTTTAAATACACAGAAAAGAGGACAGAGTGTTTTAGGTGCACAATAGGGACACTTGGGAAGAATTTATTTGATGATGAACTGCTTTCTGTATTAAAATCCTCCCAGACAGCTTTGGATTTGGAGCGGTATAGACCAATTTCCTGCTGCAAAATGAAACAGCAGAATTAACACGGTCGCTGTGGCCAGAATTGACTTTTACACAGACACAGGAAGTTATTGATTATCTTAAGTATAAGCATAAACAGAAATGTCAGGTCTGTCAGAAGCAGGAATAACTCTTGAATTCCAAACTCTGGAATTATGGAATTTGCACAGCATATTCATGCTGGAATTTCTAGGTCAGTGCAACTATTTTCAGTTCACTACGTTGTTCCTTTACCATGTTATGAGTTAATTAAGGTGGTTAGACACCACATAAACTACGGAGTTGATGAGTCATTGTTCTACATCACCAATGAGGTCATGCTCTCCTTTTCAACAGCAAATTAGATTTCATATGTTATAGATTTCAAAAATTATTTTCAGCTCTCTGCATTTTTCCTTTCCTGAATTAGGAGTTAATTAAGGTTTGAGTAGAAACAAGACTTCCAATTTGCTACAAGATGGAGCAAGGAGACCGTTGAAGAGCTGAATGAGCATCGAACATCAGATCTCCTTCAAGAGTGTTACTGAAAGAAAGGAGCAGCAACAAAGATCAAAATGGTGGGCTTTGCAGGGTAGTAAAGCTAAATTATTAATTTATGTACAAATAAAAAACATATTCTTAGTGAATTGGTAAGTTTGCACCATGGGTGTCTGCAGTATATTCTCCAGGCGGGGTGGAAATATCCTTCCCCCGTTTCCCCTTTCCCACTACATTACCTACCTGTGTTGGCTCAGGAGATTGGTTTCCTGGTAGGAGGCACAGTTATGTATATGACATGGTAGAAGCAGCTAACAGACCAATGTGTACATGACCAACATGGGAACTTTACATAATAAAACCAGGTGAATGATAACAATACTTGCAATGTGTGCATACATATATAACACAGGAGTCTGTACAGAGCAGACATATAATAATACCAGGTGAATGATAACTATACTTGCAATGTGTGCATACATCTATTACACAGGAGTCTGTACAGAGCAGACATATAATAATACCAGGTGAATGATAACTATACTTGCAATGTGTGCATACATATATTACACAGGAGTCTGTACAGAGCAGACATATAATAATACCAGGTGAATGATAACTATACTTGCAGTGCATGCATACATATATTACACAGGAGTCAGTACAGAGCAGACATATAATAATGCCAGGTGAATGATAACTATACTTGCAGTGTGTGCATACATATATTACACAGGAGTCAGTACAGAGCAGACATATAATAATGGCAGGTGAATGATAACTATACTTGCAGTGCATGCATACATATATTACACAGGAGTCTGTACAGAGCAGACATATAATAATACTAAGTGAATGATAACTATCCTTTCAATGTGTGCATACATATATTACACAGGAGTCTGTACAGAGCAGACATATAATAATAACAGGTGAAAGATAAATATCCTTGCAATGTGTGCATACATATATTACACAGAAGTCTGTACAGAGCAGACATATAATAATACCAGGTGAATGATAACTATACTTGCAATGTGTGCATACATATATTACACAGGAGTCTGTACAGAGCAGACATATAATAATACCAGGTGAATGATAACTTTCCTTGCAATGTGTGCATACATATATTACACAGGAGTCTGTACAGAGCAGACATATAATAATACCAGGTGAATGATAACTATCCTTGCAATGTGTGCATACATATATTACACAGGAGTCTGTACAGAGCAGACATATAATAATACTAAGTGAATGATAACTATCCTTTCAATGTGTGCATACATATATTACACAGGAGTCTGTACAGAGCAGACATATAATAATACCAGGTGAAAGATAAATATCCTTGCAATGTGTGCATACATATATTACACAGAAGTCTGTACAGAGCAGACATATAATAATACCAGGTGAATGATAACTATCCTTGCAATGTGTGCATACATATGTTACACAGGAGTCTGTACAGAGCAGACATATAATAATACCAGGTGAATGATAACTATACTTGCAGTGTGTTCATACATATATTACACAGTAGTCTGTACAGAGCAGACATATAATAATACCGGGTGAATGATAACTATACTTGCAGTGTGTGCATACATATATTACACAGGAGCCTGTACAGAGCACAAATATAATAATACCGGGTGAATGATAACTATACTTGCAGTGTGTGCATACATATATTACACAGGAGTCTGTACAGAGCAGACATATAATAATACCAGGTGAATGATAACTATACTTGCAGTGCATGCATACATATATTACACAGGAGTCAGTACAGAGCAGACATATAATAATGCCAGGTGAATGATAACTATACTTGCAGTGTGTGCATACATATATTACACAGGAGTCAGTACAGAGCAGACATATAATAATGGCAGGTGAATGATAACTATACTTGCAGTGCATGCATACATATATTACACAGGAGTCTGTACAGAGCAGACATATAATAATACTAAGTGAATGATAACTATACTTGCAGTGTGTGCATACATATATTACACAGGAGTCTGTACAGAGCAGACATATAATAATACCAGGTGAATGATAACTATACTTGCAGTGTGTGCATACATATATAACACAGGAGTCTGTACAGAGCAGACATATAATAATACCAAGTGAATGATAACTATACTTGCAGTGTGTGCATACATATATTACACAGGGGTCTGTACAGAGCAGACATATAATAATACCAGGTGAAGGATAACTATACTTGCAGTGTGTGCATACATATATTACACATGAGTCTGTACAGAGCAGACATATATTAATACCAGGTGAATGATAACTATCCTTGCAATGTGTGCATACATATATTACACAGGAGTCTGTACAGAGCAGACATATAATAATTCCAGGATAATGATAACTATACTTGCAGTGCATGCATACATATATTACACAGGAGTCTGTACAGAGCAGACATATAATAATACCAGGTGAGTGATAACTATACTAGCAATGTGTGCATACATATATTACACAGGAGTCTGTACAGAGCAGACATATAATAATACCAGGTGAATGATAACTATACTTGCAGTGTGTGCATACATATATTACACAGGAGCTTGTACAGAGCAGACATATAATAATGCCAGGTGAATGATAACTATACTTGCAGTGCATGCATACATATATTACACAGGAGTCTGTACAGAGCAGACATATAATAATACTAAGTGAATGATAACTATCCTTTCAATATGTGCATACATATATTACACAGGAGTCTGTACAGAGCAGACATATAATAATACCAGGTGAAAGATAACTATCCTTGCAATGTGTGCATACATATATTACACAGGAGTCTGTACAGAGCAGACATATAATAATACTAAGTGAATGATAACTATCCTTTCAATGTGTGCATACATATATTACACAGGAGTCTGTACAGAGCAGACATATAATAATACCAGGTGAAAGATAACTATCCTTGCAATGTGTGCATACATATATTACACAGAAGTCTGTACAGAGCAGACATATAATAATACCAGGTGAATGATAACTATACTTGCAGTGTGTGCATACATATATTACACAGGAGCTTGTACAGAGCAGACATATAATAATGCCAGGTGAATGATAACTATACTTGCAGTGCATGCATACATATATTACACAGGAGTCTGTACAGAGCAGACATATAATAATACTAAGTGAATGATAACTATCCTTTCAATATGTGCATACATATATTACACAGGAGTCTGTACAGAGCAGACATATAATAATACCAGGTGAAAGATAACTATCCTTGCAATGTGTGCATACATATATTACACAGAAGTCTGTACAGAGCAGACATATAATAATACCAGGTGAATGATAACTATACTTGCAATGTGTGCATACATATATTACACAGGAGTCTGTACAGAGCAGACATATAATAATACCAGGTGAATGATAACTATCCTTTCAATGTGTGCATACATATATTACACAGGAGTCTGTACAGAGCAGACATATAATAATACCAGGTGAATGATAACTATACTTGCAGTGTGTGCATACTAGACATGATGAAGAAAGAGCATGCAAAGTGCAAACCAGCAGTATGTACAATGTATATACACACACACAATCCAATTCATGTAAAGTGAAGCCCAGCAGTATGTAGGATGTATATACACACACACACAATCCAATTCATGTAAAATGCAGCCCGGCAGTATGTAGGATGTATATACACACACACAATCCAATTCATGTAAAGTGCAGCCCGGCAGTATGTAGGATGTATATACTCACACACACAATCCAATTCATGTAAAGTGCAGCCTGGCAGTATGTAGGATGTATATACACACAGACACAATCCAATTCATGTAAAGTGCAGCCTGGCAGTATGTAGGATGTATATACACACAGACACAATCCAATTCATGTAAAGTGCAGCCTGGCAGTATATAGGATGTATATACACACACACACACAATCCAATTCATGTATAGTGCAGCCTGGCAGTATGTAGGATGTATATACACACAAACAATCCAATTCATGTAAAGTGCAGCTTGGCAGTATGTAGGATGTATATACACACACACACAATCCAATTCCTGTAAAGTGCAGCCCGGCAGTATGTAGGATGTATATACTCACACACACAATCCAATTCATGTAAAGTGCAGCCCGGCAGTATGTAGGATGTATATATACACACACAATCCAATTCATGTAAAGTGCAGCCCAGCAGTATGTAGGCTGTATATACACACACAGACACAATCCAATTCATGTAAAGTGCAGCCCGGCAGTATGTAGGATGTATACACACACACACAATCCAATTCATGTAAAGTGCAGCCCGGCAGTATGTAGGATGTATATACACACACACACAATCCAATTCATGTAAAGTGCAGCCCGGCAGTATGTGGGATGTATATACACACACACACAATCCAATTCATGTAAAGTGCAGCCCGGCAGTATGTAGGATTTATATACACACACACAATCCAATTCATGTAAAGTGCAGCCTGGCAGTATGTAGGATGTATATACACACACACACACACAATCCAATTCATGTAAAGTGCAGCCCGGCAGTATGTGGGATGTATATACACACACACACACACAATCCAATTCATGTAAAGTGCTGCCCAGCAGTATGTAGGATGTATATACACACACACACACACACAATCCAATTCATGTAAAGTGCAGCCTGGCAGTATGTAGGATGTATATACACAGACACAATCCAATTCATGTAAAGTGCAGCCCGGCAGTATGTAGGATGTATATACACACACACAATCCAATTCATGTAAAGTGCAGCCCAGCAGTATGTAGGATGTATATACACACACACAATCCAATTCATGTAAAGTGCAGTCCGGCAGTATGTAGGATGTATATACACACAGACACAATCCAATTCATGTAAAGTGCAGCCCAGCAGTATGTAGGATATATATACACACACACAGGGACAGGGACAGAGAGAATATCCTGAAGCTCCTGGTTATTCCCTAACACCACAGACATCCAGGATATGTAGACCCTTCTGCTTCAGAGGATACTCTCCTGTAATTCCTAACTGTTTAATTAGGGTTAAGACCTAACCTGGAGCTTCAGGTGGCCCTGATAATTATATCCCTGATCCAAAGTCTACACAACCAGGCTGCACTCCCTTTCATTTATAAAGAGGCCTGGAATAAGCCTGCTGGGTAATCTGCTGGACCCAGGACTAGTGTTGAGCGAACCCGAACCGCACTGTTCGGAATCGTTCCGAACATTACGGTGTCCGTACCCCAGACCCGAACACGTACATTCCACTGTAAGTCCGTGTTTGAGTTCGGGGTTCGACGATTTAATGGCGCATGTTGAAAGTGTTTGACTCGTTTGCCTTTAGAAGCCATCACAGCCATGCCTACTAATGGCATGGCTGTGATTGGCCAGTGCAGCTATATATAAGCTGGAGTCACCTACACGCACATCACACAAGCTCTTCTTAGTGTAGGGAGAGGATGCTGTGAGGGACAGATTAAAAAAAATTCTGGTGTTGAATCTGCAAACTACAGCGATTATTCAAATTACAGTGATTATTTTAGTGGGTGCTATACTACATATTTGTACCTTTCCCTGAGCCCAGTGCCACAGAGAGTGCAGTGCACTTGCAACTGCATGTGTGCCAGGCACATGACTTTAATCCTGTTCTTTTAGCTCAGTGGGCAACATCTAGGCATTTTTAAATACTACAATTTGTTGGTGTTAAATATTACATATGCGTCCTGCACTTCATATCTGAGAGTCAAATAGAACTGTCAAATACTGTGCTTACAGCGCACTTTGAAAAATTCTAATTGTTTTGGGTGCTAAATAGTACATTTGCGTCTTGCGGTGCACTTCATATCTGAGAGTCAAATAGAACAGTCCAATACTGTGCTTACAGCGCTCTTTGAAAAATTCGAATTGTCTTGGGTGGTAAATAGTACATTTGCATCTTGTGGTGCACTTCATATATGAGAGTCAAATAGAACAGTCCAATACTGTGCTTACAGCGCACTTGAAATATTCTAATTGTTTTGGGTGGTAAATAGTACATTTTCGTCTTGCGGTTCATTTCTTGCAGTCCAAAAAAACAAAAAAAAAATTCTTGACTATTGGCGGTTACATTGTCGCCTGACATAAACCATCTGTTACTTTGGTGGGTGACGGCAAAGAATGAGGAGAGTGTCAAATAAGGGACGTGGCCCTGGTAGTGGTGCTGCTGGTGTTGGTGGAGCTCCTGTTGCAAGTATGGGATGTGGTCGATCTGTGCCAGCTACACGCACAAGTGAAACACCTTCCTCAGGTGCTAGTACGCGAAGAACCTTCAGCGTTATTTGGTAGGCTCGAATGCCGCTCTTAGAATGGTGAGGCCAGAACAAGTACAGGCGATAGTAGATTGGGTGGCTGACAGTGCCTCCAGTTCCTTCACATTGTCTCCCACCCGGTCCCCTGCTGAAAGCTCAGAGTTGACACCTGCAGCCCATGGCCATCTGTCTTTCACCTCACCCCCTTGCAATTCAGCCAAGCAGTCTGAGCCACAAGTCATGCAGCAGTCTCTTTTGCTTTTTGATGACTCTGCTGGCGGGGTCATCAAACCTAGCCTTGCCCCAGAAGTGGAAGAGATTGAATGCACTGATGCACAACCACTTGTGTGTCAGGATGTGGACATGCGAGGACCACCGCAGCACGTCTCTGATGATGACGAAACACATGTCCCGGCAAGGAGGGCAGGGTTGAGGAGTGGGTGGAAGATGATGTGGAGGATGATGAGGTCCTAGACCCCACATGGAATCAAGGTCATGCAAGTGACATGTCCAGTTTGGAGGAAGAGGCGGTGGTCGCAAAGAGGCACCAGCGCAGCATAAGTGGGAGCAGGGTGCAAAACCGGAGCGGCCGTCCCCTAGAGAGTACGCCTGCTAAAGCCCACCGCACCCAGGGGCCGAGCACACCAAAGCCAGCTCCAAGGAGTTCCCTGACATGGCAGTTCTTTAGACAATGTGCTGACGACAAGACACGAGTGGTTTGCAAGCTGTGCAATCAGAACCTGAAGCGAGGCATAAACGTGCTAAACCTGAGCACAACCTGCATGACCAGGCATCTACATGCAAAGCACGAGCTGCAGCGGAGTAAGCATCTCAAAACCCAAGAAAGGTCTCGGGCTCCTCCTTCTTCCTCTTCTGCTCCTGTCTTGGCCTCTTCCTCCAGCTCTGGAGTCACAGTGGCAACTGCCACCACGCAAATAGAGGAAGTGGCAGCAACGCCACAACATCCGCCACCATCCCCAAGCATCTCCACACTGTCCCATGGAAGCGTTCAGCTGTCCATCTTCCAAACACTGGAGAGAAAGAGTAAGTATGGCCCTACCCACCCGCGAACACTGGCCCTGAATGCCAGC
This sequence comes from Pelodytes ibericus, assembly GCA_036172795.1. Lineage (NCBI taxonomy): Eukaryota > Metazoa > Chordata > Amphibia > Anura > Pelodytidae > Pelodytes > Pelodytes ibericus. Next base: position 195,239,853 of record CM069863.1, read on the forward strand.
ATTTCCATATTCCTGGCCTTTGAAATGCTGTCATTCCGTCTGTTGGAGACGGACAGTTTTAAAAACCTGATGGCGGTGGCTGTCCCACAGTACTTGGTTCCCAGCCGCCACTACTTTTCCCGGTGAGCCATCCCTTCCCTGCACAAGAAATTGGCAGACAAAATCAGGTGTGCACTGCGCAACGCCATCTGTGGCAAGGTCCACATAACCACAGATACGTGGACCAGTAAGCACGGGCAGGGATGCTATATCTCCCTAACTGCACACTGGGCAAATGTAGTGTCGGCTGGGCCTGAGGCAGATAGCAGTTTGGCGCATGTCTATCTGCCACAGAGGATTGCAGGGCATTTCTCTTTGCCTCCTGTTGCCTCCTCCTCCTACTCAGCTTCTTCCTTCTCCTCTACCACCTCCTCATCCGGTCAGCGTAACACCTTCACCACCAACTTCAGCACAGCCAGGGGGAAACGACAGCAGGCTCTTTTAAAACTCATTTGTTTGGGGGGAAAAAAACCACAGCGCGCAGTAGCTGTGGACGGGCATGGAACAACGAGTGGTTGTTGCCACTGAGCCTCAAGCCATGGTGGTGTGCTAGAATGGGCGAAATCTCGTAGCAGCTCTGGGCCTAGCCGGTTTGACGCACATCCCTTGCCTGGCGCATGTGCTGAATTTGGTGGTGTAGAAATTCCTGAAAAACTACCCAGATATATCAGAGCTGCTGCAGAAAGTGCGGGCCGTCTGTGCGCACTTCCGGCGTTCTCACCCTGCTGCTGCTTGCCTGTCTGCGCTGCAACGTAACTTAGGCCTTCCCACTCACCGCCACATATGCGACGTGCCCACAAGGTGGAACTCCACCTTGCACATGCTGGAAAGATTGTGCGAGCAGCAGCAGGCGATAGTGGAGTATCAGCTGCAGCACGCACGGGTCAGTCGCTCTGTGGAACAGCACCACTTCACAACCAATGAGTGGGCCTCCATGCGAGACCTGTGTGCCATTTTGCACTGTTTCGAGTACTCCACCAACATGGCCAGTGCCAATGACGCCCTTCTCAGTCTTACTATCCCGCTTGTATGTCTCCTTGAAAAAATGCTTAGGGCGATGATGGAAGAGGATGTGGCACAGGAGGAGGAGGAGGAGAAAGAAGAGGGGTCATTTCCACGGTTATCAGGCCAGTCATTCACAAGTGGCTTGGGGGGTGGGTTCCTGCTCCAGCATAGGCCACGTACACAACAGTCAAGCCAGGGCACAGTTTTTGAGGAGGATGAGGATGATGATGATGAGGAGGAACCGTGTTCACAGCAGGGTGGCACCCAACTCAGCTCGTGGGCATCACTGGAGCGTGGCAGGGGGGATACGGAGGACACAGATGATACACCTCCCACAGAGGACAGCTTGTCCTTGCGTCTGGGCAGCTTGGCACACATGAGCGACTACATGCTGCAGTGCCTGCGCAATGACTGCCGAGTTGCCCACATTCTAACTTGTGCTGATTACTGGGTGGTCACCCTGCTGGATCCCCGTTACAAGGACAACATGCCGTCCTTAATTCCATCACTGAAGCATGATCATAAGATGCACGACTACCAGCTCACGCTGGTAGACGCGCTGCTGAGGGCATTCCAAAATTACACCGGGGGCTCAATGGAAGCACAAGGCGAAGGCAGTGGTCGCCAACGTAGCTGGGGCACCGTCAGCACCTCAGAAGGCAGGGTTAGCATGGCCGAAATGTGCTTTGTCAGCACGCCACAACAAGCAGCAACACCATCTGATATGCAACGTCTTAGCAGAAGGCAGCATTTCAGCAACATGGTGGAACGGTACGTATGCACATGCCTACACAGACTGACTGATGGGTCTGCCCCATTCAACTTCTGGGTCTCCAAATTGGGCACATGGCCTGAGCTTGCCCTTTATGCCTTGGAGGTGCTGGCCTGCCCTGCAGCCAGTGTATTGTCTGAACATGTGTTTAGCATGGCAGGGGGCGTTATCACAGACAAGCGCAGCCTTCTGTCTACAGGCAACGTGGACAAGCTCACGTTTATTAAGATGAACCAGGCATGGATCCCACCAGACTTCTCTGTACCTTGTGCAGAATAGACATTTATACCGGCCTCACCCAGTCATTGTTATACTCAAGTGCATTTATTCTTTGTTTTCTGTTGTTATATGTCCCAATATTTTGGGGTAATTCTGTTGATCCTCCTGGCAGCCATGGTTTAGATTTAGATTTATGTTCTTCCAAAGCTAAAATCAAAGATTCCATCTAGTGCTATTTTATGGCTCAGCTGTATTTGTAATTTGTATGTATTTTATGCTATTTGAAGTTATTTCCCTATCCACATTTGCTTGCAGGGCACTTGTCCTACTCTTACCCACATTTTACTTCCTTTTGCAGCCCTCTAACCCTTTCCAGGACTTTTTTAGAGGCATTTTAGTGACCAAAAGTTCGTCTCCCCATTGACTTCAATGGGGTTCTTGTTCGTGGTCAAATTCGAGCACGGACCTGGACATTTTTCCTAAGTTCGGTCGAACCTCTCGAACCCGAACATCCAGGTGTCCGCTCAACTCTACCCAGGACTCATCTAACACCACTGTAACCAGAATAGAAATTAAAATAGGATTCATTCTTATTCATATTCTATTATTATTTAATGTGATACAAAGCCTGTCCAGACGGTTAGACTTCCTTACCTGGGTAATATAAAGATTATATCATACTGTATTATACAGGATTGTTTAATGCTTCCCTCCCTGTGTAATGTAATGATTATATCATACTATATTATATAGGCTTGTTTAATGCTTCCCTCCCTGTGTAATGATAATATCATACTGTATTATATAGGCTTGTTTAATGCATCCCTCCCTGTTCAATGTAATGATTATATCATACTCTATTATAGAGGCTTGTTTAATGCTTCCCTTCCTGGTTAATATAATGATTATATCGTACTATATTATATAGGCTTGTTTAATGCTTCCCTCCCTGTATAATGATAATATCATACTGTATTATATAGGCTTGTTTAATGCTTCCCTCCCTGTGTAATGATTATATCATACTGTATTATATAGGCTTGTTTTAATGCTTCGCTCCCTGTGTAATGATTATATCATACTGTATTATATAGGCTTGTTTAATGCATCCCTCCCTGTGTAATGTAATGATTATATCATACTGTATTATATCAGCTTGTTTAATGCTTCCCTCCCTGTGTAATGATAATATCATACTGTATTATATCAGCATTTTTAATGCCTCCCTCACTGTGTAATATAATGATTATATCATACTGTATTATATAGGCTTGTTTAATGCTTCCCTCCCTGGTTAATATAATGATTATATCATACTTTATTATATAGGCTTGTTTAATGCTTCCCTCCCTGTGTAATGATTATATCATACTGTATTATATAGGCTTGTTTTAATGCTTCCCTCCCTGTGTAATGATTATATCATACTGTATTATATAGGCATGTTTAATGCTTCCCTTCCTGGTTAATATAATGATTATATCATACTGTATTATATAGGCTTGTTTAATGCATCCCTCCCTGTGTAATGTAATGATTATATCATACTGTATTATATCAGCTTGTTTAATGCTTCCCTCCCTGTGTAATATAATGATTATATCATACTGTATTATACCAGCTTGTTTAATGCTTCCCTCCCTGTGTAATGATAATATCATACTGTATTATATCAGCATTTTTAATGCCTCCCTCACTGTGTAATATAATGATTATATCATACTGTATTATATAGGCTTGTTTAATGCTTCCCTCCCTGGTTAATATAATGATTATATCATACTTTATTATATAGGCGTGTTTAATGCTTCCCTCCCTGTGTAATATAATGATTATATCATACTGTATTATATAGGATTGTTTAATGCTTCCCTCCCTGTGTAATATGATTATATCATACTGTATTATATAGGCTTGTTTAATGCTTCCCTCCCTGTGTAATATAATGATTATATCATACTGTATTATATAGGCTTGTTTAATGCTTCCCTCCCTGTATAATGATAATATCATACTGTATTATATAGGCTTGTTTAATGCTTCCCTCCCTGTGTAATGATTATATCATACTGTATTATATAGGCTTGTTTAATGCTTCCCTCCCTGTGTAATGATTATATCATACTGTATTATATCAGCGTGTTTAATGCTTCCCTCCCTGTGTAATGATTATATCATACTGTATTATATAGGATTGTTTAATGCTTCCCTCCCTGTATAATGATAATATCATACTGTATTATATAGGCTTGTTTAATGCTTCCCTCCCTGTGTAATGATTATATCATACTGTATTATATAGGATTGTTTAATGCTTCCCTCCATGTGTAATATAATGATTATATCATACTGTATTATATAGGCTTGTTTAATGCATCCCTCCCTGTGTAATGTAATGATTATATCATACTGTATTATATAGGATTGTTTAATGCTTCCCTCCCAGTGTAATATAATGATTATATCATACTGTATTATATATGATTGTTTAATGCTTCCCTCCCTGGTTAATATAATGATTATATCATACTGTATTATATAGGATTGTTTAATGCTTCCCTCCCTGGTTAATATAATGATTATATCATACTGTATTAAATGAGCAGGTTTAATGCTTCCCTCCCTGTGTAATGATTATATCATACTGAATCTATAGGCTTGTTTAATGCTTCCCTCCCTGTGTAATATGATTATATCATACTGTATTATATAGGCTTGTTTAATGCTTCCCTCCCTGTGTAATATAATGATTATATCATACTGTATTATATAGGCTTGTTTAATGCTTCCCTCCCTGTGTAATGATTATATCATACTGAATCTATAGGCTTGTTTAATGCTTCCCTCCCTGTGTAATATGATTATATCATACTGTATTATATAGGCTTGTTTAATGCTTCCCTCCCTGTGTAATGATAATATCATACTGTATTATACCAACTTGTTTAATGCTTCCCTCCCTGTGTAATATAATGATTATATCATATTGTATTATATAGGCGTGTTTAATGCTTCCCTCCTGTGTAATATAATGATAATTTCATACTGTATTATATCAGCTTGTTTAATGCTTCCCTCCCTGTGTAATATAATGATTATATCATACTGTATTATATAGGCTTGTTTAATGCTTCCCTCCCAGTGTAATATAATGATTATATCATACTGTATTATATCAACTTGTTTAATGCTTCCCTCCCTGTGTAATATAATGATTATATCATACTGTATTATATAGGCTTGTTTAATGCTTCCCTCCCTGTGTAATGATTATATTATACTGTATTATACCAACTTGTTTAATGCTTCCCTCCCTGTGTAATGATAATATCATACTGTATTATATCAGGGTGTTTAATGCTTCCCTCCCTGTGTAATATAATGATTATATCATACTGTATTATATAGGCTTGTTTAATGCTTCCCTCCCTGTGTAATATAATGATTATATCATACTGTATTATATAGGCTTGTTTAATGCTTCCCTCCCTGTGTAATATAATGATTATATCATACTGTATTATATAGGATTGTTTAATGCTTCCCTCCCTGTGTAATATGATTATATCATACTGTATTATATAGGCTTGTTTAATGCTTCCCTCCCTGTGTAATATAATGATTATATCATACTGTATTATATAGGCTTGTTTAATGCTTCCCTCCCTGTATAATGATAATATCATACTGTATTATATAGGCTTGTTTAATGCTTCCCTCCCTGTGTAATGATTATATCATACTGTATTATATAGGCTTGTTTAATGCTTCCCTCCCTGTGTAATGATTATATCATACTGTATTATATCAGCGTGTTTAATGCTTCCCTCCCTGTGTAATGATTATATCATACTGTATTATATAGGATTGTTTAATGCTTCCCTCCCTGTATAATGATAATATCATACTGTATTATATAGGCTTGTTTAATGCTTCCCTCCCTGTGTAATGATTATATCATACTGTATTATATAGGATTGTTTAATGCTTCCCTCCATGTGTAATATAATGATTATATCATACTGTATTATATAGGCTTGTTTAATGCATCCCTCCCTGTGTAATGTAATGATTATATCATACTGTATTATATAGGATTGTTTAATGCTTCCCTCCCAGTGTAATATAATGATTATATCATACTGTATTATATATGATTGTTTAATGCTTCCCTCCCTGGTTAATATAATGATTATATCATACTGTATTATATAGGATTGTTTAATGCTTCCCTCCCTGGTTAATATAATGATTATATCATACTGTATTAAATGAGCAGGTTTAATGCTTCCCTCCCTGTGTAATGATTATATCATACTGAATCTATAGGCTTGTTTAATGCTTCCCTCCCTGTGTAATATGATTATATCATACTGTATTATATAGGCTTGTTTAATGCTTCCCTCCCTGTGTAATATAATGATTATATCATACTGTATTATATAGGCTTGTTTAATGCTTCCCTCCCTGTGTAATGATTATATCATACTGAATCTATAGGCTTGTTTAATGCTTCCCTCCCTGTGTAATATGATTATATCATACTGTATTATATAGGCTTGTTTAATGCTTCCCTCCCTGTGTAATGATAATATCATACTGTATTATACCAACTTGTTTAATGCTTCCCTCCCTGTGTAATATAATGATTATATCATATTGTATTATATAGGCTTGTTTAATGCTTCCCTCCTGTGTAATATAATGATAATTTCATACTGTATTATATCAGCTTGTTTAATGCTTCCCTCCCTGTGTAATATAATGATTATATCATACTGTATTATATAGGCTTGTTTAATGCTTCCCTCCCAGTGTAATATAATGATTATATCATACTGTATTATATCAACTTGTTTAATGCTTCCCTCCCTGTGTAATATAATGATTATATCATACTGTATTATATAGGCTTGTTTAATGCTTCCCTCCATGTGTAATGATTATATTATACTGTATTATACCAACTTGTTTAATGCTTCCCTCCCTGTGTAATGATAATATCATACTGTATTATATCAGGGTGTTTAATGCTTCCCTCCCTGTGTAATATAATGATTATATCATACTGTATTATATAGGCTTGTTTAATGCTTCCCTCCCTGTGTAATATAATGATTATATCATACTGTATTATATAGGCTTGTTTAATGCTTCCCTCCCTGTGTAATGTAATGATTATATCATACTGTATTATATCAGCTTGTTTAATGCTTCCCTCCCTGTGTAATATAATGATAATATCATACTGTATTATATCAGCTTGTTTAATGCCTCCCTTCCTGTGTAATATAATGATTATATCATACTGTATTATATAGGCTTGTTTAATGCTTCCCTCTCTGTGTAATATAATGATTATATCATACTGTATTATACCAACTTGTTTAATGCTTCCCTCCCTGTGTAATGATTATATCATACTGAATCTATAGGCTTGTTTAATGCTTCCCTCCCTGTGTAATATAATGATTATATCATACTGTATTATACCAACTTGTTTAATGCTTCCCTCCCTGTGTAATGATAATATCATACTGTATTATACCAACTTGTTTAATGCTTCCCTCCCTGTGTAATGATTAAATCATACTGTATTATACCAACTTGTTTAATGCTTCCCTCCCTGTGTAATGATAATATCATACTGTATTATATAGGCTTGTTTTAATGCTTCCCTCCCTGTGTAATATAATGATTATATCATACTGTATTATACAAACTTGTTTAATGCTTCCCTCCCTGTGTAATATGATTATATCATACTGTATTATACCAACTTGTTTAATGCTTCCCTCCATGTGTAATATAATGATTATATCATACTGTATTATATAGGCTTGTTTAATGCTTCCCTCCCTGTGTAATATAATGATTATATCATACTGTATTATACCAACTTGTTTAATGCTTCCCTCCCTGTGTAATATAATGATTATATCATACTGTATTATATAGGCTTGTTTAATGCTTCCCTCCCTGTGTAATATAATGATTATATCATACTGTATTATACCAACTTGTTTAATGCTTCCCTCCCTGTGTAATGATAATATCATACTGTATTATACCAACTTGTTTAATGCTTCCCTCCCTGTGTAATGATTATATCATACTGTATTATATATGCTTGTTTTAATGTTTCCCTCCATGTCTTGATTATATAATACATACTGGTAGTGATGTGTGTAAAAAGCCTGTATGATATGCCAGGGGCGTCACTAGGGTTATTATCACCCGGTGCGGAAACTCATGGTGTCACCCCCTGGATTTCCTCCAATACAATGCCAAACACATGCCTTAGTAATATCAGTTAAATGGCTTATTAACTATGCCACACACAGGAGCCCCATAACTATGACACACACAGGAGCCCCATAACTATGACACACACAGGAGCCCCATAACTATGACACTCACAGGAGCCCCATAACTATGACACCCACACAGGAGCCCCATAACTATGACACACACAGGAGCCCCATAACTATGACACACACAGGAGCCCCATAACTATGACACACACAGGAGCCCCATAACTATGACACACACACAGGAGCCCCATAACTATGACACACACAGGAGCCCCATAACTATGACACACACAGGAGCCCCATAACTATGACACTCACAGGAGCCCCATAACTATGACACCCACACAGGAGCCCCATAACTATGACACACACAGGAGCCCCATAACTATGACACACACAGGAGCCCCATAACTATGACACACACAGGAGCCCCATAACTATGACACACACACAGGAGCCCCATAACTATGACACACACAGGAGCCCCATAACTATGACACACACAGGAGCCCCATAACTATGACACACACAGGAGCCCCATAACTATGACACACACACAGGAGCCCCATAACTATGACACACACAGGAGCCCCATAACTATGACACACACAGGAGCCCCATAACTATGACACACACAGGAGCCCCATAACTATGACACACACAGGAGCCCCATAACTATGACACACACAGGAGCCCCATAACTATGACACACACAGGAGCCCCATAACTATGACACACACACAGGAGCCCCATAACTATGACACACACAGGAGCCCCATAACTATGACACACACAGGAGCCCCATAACTATGACACACACAGGAGCCCCATAACTATGACACACACAGGAGCCCCATAACTATGACACACACAGGAGCCCCATAACTATGACACACACAGGAGCCCCATAACTATGACACACACACAGGAGCCCCATAACTATGACACACACAGGAGCCCCATAACTATGACACACACAGGAGCCCCATAACAATGACACACACAGGAGCCCCATAACTATGACACACACACAGGAGCCCCATAACTATGCCACACACACAGGAGCCCCATAACAATGACACACACAGGAGCCCCATAACTATGACACACACACAGGAGCCCCATAACTATGCCACACACACAGGAACCCCATAACTATGACACACACAGGAGCCCCATAACAATGACACACACAGGAGCCCCATAACTATGACACACACACAGGAGCCCCATAACTATGCCACACACACAGGAGCCCCATAACAATGACACACACAGGAGCCCCATAACTATGACACACACACAGGAGCCCCATAACTATGCCACACACACAGGAACCCCATAACTATGACACACACAGGAGCCCCATAACAATGACACACACAGGAGCCCCATAACTATGACACACACAGGAGCCCCATAACTATGACACACACAGGAGCCCCATAACTATGACACACACAGGAGCCCCATAACTATGACACCCACAGGAGCCTCATAACTATGCCACACACACAGGAGCCCCATAACTATGACACACACAGGAGCCCCATAACTATGACACACACATTAGCCCCATAACTATGCCACACACACAGGAGCCCATTAATTATGCCACACACAGGAGCCCCATAACTATGACACACACAGGAGCCCCATAAATTATGTCACACCAGAGCCCCATAAATTATGCCACACCAGAGCCCCGCTATTTATGCCTCACCTCTGCCCAATTAATTATGCCACACACACACACACACACACACACACACACACACAGGTGCCCCATTATTATGTCACACACAAAGGTGCCCCATAATTATGCCACACACACACACACAGGTGCCCCATAATTATGCCACACAAAATAGTCCCTTAATTACGCCACACATGGGGCTCAATAAATATGCCACACACAAGCGCCCCATAATTATGCACACATGGGACCGCCATTAATTATGCAACACACAAGAGCCCCACGAGGTGACAATTGTATAATTATAGATACCAGGAATATTGTGCCAGACAGATACCAGGAATATTGTGCCAGACAGAGCCCAGGAATATTGTGCCATTCAGATACCAGGAATATTGTGCCAGTCAGATACCAGGAATATTGTGCCAGTCAGAGCCCAGTAATATTGTGCCAATCAGAGCCCAGTAATAGTGTGCCAGTCAGAGCCCTGTAATAGTGTGCCATTCAGAGCCCAGGAATATTGTGCCAGTCAGAGCCCAGGAATATTGTGCCATTAAGATACCAGGAATAGTGTGCCAGTCAGAGCCCAGTAATAGTGTGCCAGTCAGAACACAGTAATAGTGTGCCAGTCAGAGCCAAGTAATATTGTGCCAGTCAGAGCCCAGTAATATTGTGCCAGTCAGAACCCAGGAATAGTGTGCCATTCAGAACCCAGGAATAGTGTGCCAGTCAAAGCCCAGTGATATTATGTCAGTCAGAACCCAGTAATATTGTGCCAGTCAGAGCCCAGTAATATTGTGCCAGTCAGAGCCCAGTAATATTGTGCCAGTCAGAACCCAGGAATAGTGTGCCAGTCAGAACCCAGGAATAGTGTGCCAGTCAAAGCCCAGTGATATTATGCCAGTCAGAACCCAGTAATATTGTGCCAGTCAGAGCCCAGTAATATTGTGCCAGTCAGAACCCAGTAATAGTGTTCCAGTCAGAACCCAGTAATAGTGTTCCAGTCAGAACCCAGTAATAGTGTGCCAGTCAGTGCCCAGTGATATTATGCCAGTCAGAACCCAGTAATATTGTGCCAGTCAGAGCCCAGTAATATTGTGCCAGTCAGAGCCCAGTAATAGTATGCCAGTCAAAGCCCAGTAATAGTATGCCAGTCAGAACCCAGTAATAGTGTGCCACTCAGATACCAGGAATATTGTGCCAGTCAGAGCCCAGTAATAGTGTGCCAGTCAGTGCCCAGTAATAGTGTGCCAGTCAGTGCCCAGTAATAGTGTGCCACTCAGAGCCCAGGAATATTGTGCCAGTCAGATGCCCAGTAAGATTGTGCCAATCAGTGCCCATGAATATTATGCCAGTCAGATGCCAAGTAATTTTGTGCCAGTCAGTGCCCAGGAATATTATGCCAGTCAGATGCCCAGGAATATTGTGCCAGTCAGTGCCCAGTAATAGTGTGCCAGTCAGAGCCCAGTAATAGTGTGCCAGTCAGATACCAGGAATATTGTAACAGTCAGAGCCCAGTAATATAGTGCCAGTCAGTGCCCAGGAATATTGTGTCAGTCAGTGCCCAGTAATAGTGTGCCACTCAGAGCCCAGGAATAGTGTGCCAGTCAAATGCCCAGTAATATTGTGCCAGTCAGTGCCCATGAATATTATGCCAGTCAGATGCCAAGTAATTTTGTGCCAGTCAGTGCCCAGGAATATTGTGCCAGTCAGTGCCCAGTAATAGTGTGCCAGTCAGAGCCCAGTAATAGTGTGCCAGTCAGATACCAGGAATATTGTAACAGTCAGAGCCCAGTAATATAGTGCCAGCCAGAGCCCAGTAATATAGTGCCAGTCAGAGCCCAGTAATATAGTGCCAGCCAGAGCCCAGTAATATAGTGCCAGCCAGAGCCCAGTAATATTGTGCCACTCAGAGCCCAGTAATATAGTGCCAGCCAGAACGCAGTAATATAGTGCCAGCCAGAGCCCAGTAATATAGTGCCAGTCAGAGCCCAGTAATATAGTGCCAGCCAGAACCCAGTAATATAGTGCCAGTCAGAGCCCAGTAATATAGTGCCAGCCAGAGCCCAGTAATATTGTGCCAGTCAGAGCCCAGTAATATAGTGCCAGCCAGAGCCCAGTAATATAGCGCCAGCCAGAGCCCAGTAATATTGTGCCAGTCAGAACCCAGTAATATAGTGCCAGCCAGAACCCAGTAATATAGTGCCAGCCAGAACCCAGTAATATAGTGCCAGTCAGAACCCAGTAATATAGTGCCAGCCAGAACCCAGTAATATAGTGCCAGCCAGAGCCCAGTAATATTATGCCAGTCAGAGCCCAGTAATATAGTGCCAGCCAGAGCCCAGTAATATAGTGCCAGCCAGAACCCAGTAATATAGCGCCAGCCAGAGCCCAGTAATATTGTGCCAGTCAGAACCCAGTAATATAGTGCCAGCCAGAACCCAGTAATATAGTGCCAGCCAGAACCCAGTAATATAGTGCCAGTCAGAACCCAGTAATATAGTGCCAGCCAGAACCCAGTAATATAGTGCCAGCCAGAGCCCAGTAATATTATGCCAGTCAGAGCCCAGTAATATAGTGCCAGCCAGAGCCCAGTAATATAGTGCCAGCCAGAACCCAGTAATATAGTGCCAGCCAGAGCCCAGTAATATAGTGCCAGTCAGAACCCAGTAATATAGTGCCAGCCAGAACCCAGTAATATAGTGCCAGCCAGAGCCCAGTAATATAGCGCCAGCCAGAACCCAGTAATATAGTGCCAGTCAGAGCCCAGTAATATAGTGCCAGCCAGAACCCAGTAATATAGCGCCAGCCAGAGCCCAGTAATATTGTGCCAGTCAGAACCCAGTAATATAGCGCCAGCCAGAACCCAGTAATATAGCGCCAGCCAGAGCCCAGTAATATTGTGCCAGTCAGAACCCAGTAATATTGTGCCAGTCAGAACCCAGTAATATAGTGCCAGCCAGAACCCAGTAATATAGTGCCAGCCAGAGCCCAGTAATATAGAGCCAGCCAGAACCCAGTAATATAGCGCCAGTCAGAGCCCAGCAATATAGTGCCAGCCAGAACCCAGTAATATAGTGCCAGCCAGAACCCAATAATATAGCGCAAGAAAGAGCCCAGTAATATTGTGCCAGCCAGAACCCAGTAATATAGTGCCAGCCAGAGCCCAGTAATATAGTGCCAGCCATAACCCAGTAATATTGTGTCAGTCAGAGCCCAGTAATATTGTGCCAGCCAGAACCCAGTAATATAGTGCCAGCCAGAGCCCAGTAATATAGTGCCAGCCAGAACCCAGTAATATTGTGTCAGTCAGAGCCCAGTAATATAGTGCCAGCCAGAGCCCAGTAATATAGTGCCAGCCAGAGCCCAGTAATATAGTGCCAGCCAGAACCCAGTAATATAGTGCCAGCCAGAACCCAGTAATATTGTGTCAGTCAGAGCCCAGTAATATAGTGCCAGCCAGAACCCAGTAATATAGTGCCAGCCAGAACCCAGTAATATTGTGCCAGTCAGAGCCCAGTAATATAGTGCCAGCCAGAACCCAGTAATATAGTGCCAGTCAGAGCCCAGTAATATAGTGCCAATCCACCCCCCCCCCCCCATCACTTACCAAATCGCTGCTTCTCCCGGACGGACGACTCCTCCGTGTCACATCCGGTCGCTGTGATTTTTATTTTTTTTTCACCCGGCGGCCGCATCCAGAGGATACGGCCGCCTGAAAAAAAAAAAAAAAAAAGGTAAGCAGCGCGGGGGGTGCCGGCAGCACCGGTGGCACCCCCCTTTGTACATCCTACATACTGCCGGGCTGCACTTTACATGAATTGGATTGTGTGTGTGTATATACATCCTACATACTGCCAGGCTGCACTTTACATGCACTTTACATGCATTGGATTGTGTCTGTGTGTATATACATCCTACATACTGCCGGGCTGCACTTTACATGAATTGGATTGTGTCTGTGTGTATATACATCCTACATACTGCCAGGCTGCACTTTATATGAATTGGATTGTGTGTGTGTGTGTGTGTATACATCCTACATACTGCCGGGCTGCACTTTACATGAATTGGATTGTGTGTGTGTGTATATACATCCTACATACTGCCGGGCTGCACTTTACATGAATTGGATTGTGTGTGTGTGTCTGTGTATATACATCCTACATACTGCCAGGCTGCACTTTACATGAATTGGATTGTGTCTGTGTGTATATACATCCTACATACTGCCAGGCTGCACTTTACAAGAATTGGATTATGTCTGTGTGTGTATATACATCCTACATACTGCCGGGCTGCACTTTACATGAATTGGATTGTGTGTGTGTGTGTATACATCCTACATACTGCAGGGCTGCACTTTACATGAATTGGATTGTGTCTGTGTGTATATACATCCTACATACTGCCGGGCTGCACTTTACATGAATTGGATTGTGTGTGTGTGTATATACATCCTACATACTGCCAGGCTGCACTTTACATAAATTGGATTGTCTGTGTGTGTGTATATACATCCTACATACTGCCAGGCTGCACTTTACATAAATTGGATTGTCTGTGTGTGTGTATATACATCCTACATACTGCCGGGCTGCACTTTACATGAATTGGATTGTGTGTGTGTGTGTATATACATCCTACATACTGCTGGGCTGCACTTTACATGAATTGTATTGTGTGTGTGTGTGTATATACATCCTACATACTACCAGGCTGCACTTTACATGAATTGGATTGTGTGTGTGTGTATATACATCCTACATACTGCCAGGCTGCACGTTACATGAATTGGATTGTGTGTGTGTATACATCCTACATACTGCCAGGCTGCACTTTACATGAATTGGATTGTGTGAGTGTGTGTATATACATCCTACATACTGCCGGGCTGCACTTTACATGAATTGGATTGTGTCTGTGTGTATATACATCCTACATACTGCCGGGCTGCACTTTACATGAATTGGATTGTGTGTGTGTGTATATACATCCTACATACTGCCGGGCTGCACTTTACATGAATTGGATTGTGTGTGTGTGTAAATACATCCTACATACTGCAGGGCTGCACTTTACATGAATTGGATAGTGTCTGTGTGTATATACATCCTACATACTGCCGGGCTGCTCTTTATATGAATTGGATTGTGTGTGTGTGTGTGTGTGTATATACATCCTACATACTGCCGGGCTGCACTTTACATGAATTGGATTGTGTGTGTGTGTATATACATCCTACATACTGCCGGGCTGCACTTTACATGAATTGGATTGTGTGTGTGTGTCTGTGTATATACATCCTACATACTGCCAGGCTGCACTTTACATGCACTTTACATGCATTGGATTGTGTGTGTGTGTATATACATCCTACATACTGCCGGGCTGCACTTTATATGAATTGGATTGTGTGTGTGTGTGTGTGTATACATCCTACATACTGCCGGGCTGCACTTTACATGAATTGGATTGTGTGTGTGTGTATATACATCCTACATACTGCCGGGATGCACTTTACATGAATTGGATTGTGTGTGTGTGTCTGTGTATATACATCCTACATACTGCCAGGCTGCACTTTACATGAATTGGATTGTGTCTGTGTGTATATACATCCTACATACTGCCAGGCTGCACTTTACAAGAATTGGATTATGTCTGTGTGTGTATATACATCCTACATACTGCCGGGCTGCACTTTACATGAATTGGATTGTGTGTGTGTGTATATACATCCTACATACTGCAGGGCTGCACTTTACATGAATTGGATTGTGTCTGTGTGTATATACATCCTACATACTGCCGGGCTGCACTTTACATGAATTGGATTGTGTGTGTGTGTATATACATCCTACATACTGCCAGGCTGCACTTTACATAAATTGGATTGTCTGTGTGTGTGTATATACATCCTACATACTGCCAGGCTGCACTTTACATAAATTGGATTGTCTGTGTGTGTGTATATACATCCTACATACTGCCGGGCTGCACTTTACATGAATTGGATTGTGTGTGTGTGTGTATATACATCCTACATACTGCTGGGCTGCACTTTACATGAATTGTATTGTGTGTGTGTGTGTATATACATCCTACATACTGCCAGGCTGCACTTTACATGAATTGGATTGTGTGTGTGTGTGTATATACATCCTACATACTGCCAGGCTGCACTTTACATGAATTGGATTGTGTGTGTGTGTGTATATACATCCTACATACTGCCGGGCTGCACTTTACATGAATTGGATTGTGTCTGTGTGTATATACATCCTACATACTGCCGGGCTGCTCTTTACATGAATTGGATTGTGTGTGTGTGTATATACATCCTACATACTGCCGGGCTGCACTTTACATGAATTGGATTGTGTGTGTGTGTATATACATCCTACATACTGCAGGGCTGCACTTTACATGAATTGGATAGTGTCTGTGTGTATATACATCCTACATACTGCCGGGCTGCTCTTTATATGAATTGGATTGTGTGTGTGTGTGTGTATATACATCCTACATACTGCCGGGCTGCACTTTACATGAATTGGATTGTGTGTGTGTGTATATACATCCTACATACTGCCGGGCTGCACTTTACATGAATTGGATTGTGTGTGTGTGTCTGTGTATATACATCCTACATACTGCCAGGCTGCACTTTACATGAATTGGATTGTGTGTGTGTGTGTGTGTATATACATCCTACATACTGCCGGGCTGCACTTTACATGAATTGGATTGTGTCTGTGTATATACATCCTACATACTGCCAGGCTGCACTTTACATGAATTGGATTGTGTGTGTGTATATACATCCTACATACTGCCGGGCTGCACTTTACATGAATTGGATTGTGTGTGTGTGTATATACATCCTACATACTGCCGGGCTGCACTTTACATGAATTGGATTGTGTGTGTGTGTCTGTGTATATACATCCTACATACTGCCAGGCTGCACTTTACATGAATTGGATTGTGTCTGTGTGTATATACATCCTACATACTGCCAGGCTGCACTTTACATGAATTGGATTGTGTGTGTGTGTATATACATCCTACATACTGCCAGGCTGCACTTTACATTAATTGGATTGTGTGTGTGTGTCTGTGTGTATATACATCCTACATACTGCCAGGCTGCACTTTACATGAATTGGATTGTGTCTGTGTGTATATACATCCTACATACTGCCGGGCTGCACTTTACATGAATTGGATTGTGTCTGTGTGTGTATGCATCCTACATACTGCCGGGCTGCACTTTACATGAATTGGATTGTGTCTGTGTGTGTATACATCCTACATACTGCCTGGCTGCACTTTACATGAATTGGATTGTGTCTGTGTGTATATACATCCTACATACTGCCGGGCTGCACTTTACATGAATTGGATTGTGTCTGTGTATATACATCCTACATACTGCCAGGCTGCACTTTACATGAATTGGATTGTGTCTGTGTATATACATCCTATATACTGTCAGGCTGCACTTTACATGAATTGGATTGTGTCTGTGTGTATATACATCCTACATACTGCCGGGCTGCACTTTACATGAATTGGATTGTGTGTGTGTGTGTATATACATCCTACATACTGCCGGGCTGCACTTTACATGAATTGGATTGTGTGTGTGTGTGTATATACATCCTACATACTGCCGGGCTGCACTTTACATGAATTGGATTGTGTGTGTGTGTATATACATCCTACATACTGCCAGGCTGCACTTTACATGAATTGGATTGTGTGTCTGTGTGTATATACATCCTACATACTGCCAGGCTGCACTTTACATGAATTGGATTGTGTGTGTGTATATACATCCTACATACTGCCGGGCTGCACTTTACATGAATTGGATTGTGTCTGTGTGTATATACATCCTACATACTGCCGGGCTGCACTTTACATGAATTGGATTGTGTGTGTGTGTATATATACATCCTACATACTGCCAGGCTGCACTTTACATGAATTGGATTGTGTGTGTGTATATACATCCTACATACTGCCGGGCTGCACTTTACATGAATTGGATTGTGTGTGTGTGTATATACATCCTACATACTGCCGGGCTGCACTTTACATGAATTGGATTGTGTGTGTGTGTGTATATACATCCTACATACTGCCGGGCTGCACTTTACATGAATTGGATTGTGTGTGTGTGTCTGTGTATATACATCCTACATACTGCCAGGCTGCACTTTACATGAATTGGATTGTGTGTGTGTGTGTATATACATCCTACATACTGCCGGGCTGCACTTTACATGAATTGGATTGTGTGTGTGTATATATATCCTACATACTGCCGGGCTGCACTTTACATGAATTGGATTGTCTGTGTGTGTATATACATCCTACATACTGCCGGGCTGCACTTTACATGAATTGGATTGTGTGTGTGTGTATATACATCCTACATACTGCCAGGCTGCACTTTACATGAATTGGATTGTGTGTGTGTGTATATACATCCTACATACTGCCGGGCTGCACTTTACATGAATTGGATTGTGTGTGTGTATATACATCCTACATACTGCCGGGCTGCACTTTACATGAATTGGATTGTGTCTGTGTGTGTATACATCCTACATACTGCCGGGCTGCACTTTACATAAATTGGATTGTCTGTGTGTGTGTATATACATCCTACATACTGCCGGGCTGCACTTTACATGAATTGGATTGTGTGTGTGTGTGTATATACATCCTACATACTGCTGGGCTGCACTTTACATGAATTGTATTGTGTGTGTGTGTGTATATACATCCTACATACTGCCAGGCTGCACTTTACATGAATTGGATTGTGTGTGTGTGTGTATATACATCCTACATACTGCCAGGCTGCACTTTACATGAATTGGATTGTGTGTGTGTGTGTATATACATCCTACATACTGCCGGGCTGCACTTTACATGAATTGGATTGTGTCTGTGTGTATATACATCCTACATACTGCCGGGCTGCTCTTTACATGAATTGGATTGTGTGTGTGTGTATATACATCCTACATACTGCCGGGCTGCACTTTACATGAATTGGATTGTGTGTGTGTGTATATACATCCTACATACTGCAGGGCTGCACTTTACATGAATTGGATAGTGTCTGTGTGTATATACATCCTACATACTGCCGGGCTGCTCTTTATATGAATTGGATTGTGTGTGTGTGTGTGTATATACATCCTACATACTGCCGGGCTGCACTTTACATGAATTGGATTGTGTGTGTGTGTATATACATCCTACATACTGCCGGGCTGCACTTTACATGAATTGGATTGTGTGTGTGTGTCTGTGTATATACATCCTACATACTGCCAGGCTGCACTTTACATGAATTGGATTGTGTGTGTGTGTGTGTGTATATACATCCTACATACTGCCGGGCTGCACTTTACATGAATTGGATTGTGTCTGTGTATATACATCCTACATACTGCCAGGCTGCACTTTACATGAATTGGATTGTGTGTGTGTATATACATCCTACATACTGCCGGGCTGCACTTTACATGAATTGGATTGTGTGTGTGTGTATATACATCCTACATACTGCCGGGCTGCACTTTACATGAATTGGATTGTGTGTGTGTGTCTGTGTATATACATCCTACATACTGCCAGGCTGCACTTTACATGAATTGGATTGTGTCTGTGTGTATATACATCCTACATACTGCCAGGCTGCACTTTACATGAATTGGATTGTGTGTGTGTGTATATACATCCTACATACTGCCAGGCTGCACTTTACATTAATTGGATTGTGTGTGTGTGTCTGTGTGTATATACATCCTACATACTGCCAGGCTGCACTTTACATGAATTGGATTGTGTCTGTGTGTATATACATCCTACATACTGCCGGGCTGCACTTTACATGAATTGGATTGTGTCTGTGTGTGTATGCATCCTACATACTGCCGGGCTGCACTTTACATGAATTGGATTGTGTCTGTGTGTGTATACATCCTACATACTGCCTGGCTGCACTTTACATGAATTGGATTGTGTCTGTGTGTATATACATCCTACATACTGCCGGGCTGCACTTTACATGAATTGGATTGTGTCTGTGTATATACATCCTACATACTGCCAGGCTGCACTTTACATGAATTGGATTGTGTCTGTGTATATACATCCTATATACTGTCAGGCTGCACTTTACATGAATTGGATTGTGTCTGTGTGTATATACATCCTACATACTGCCGGGCTGCACTTTACATGAATTGGATTGTGTGTGTGTGTGTATATACATCCTACATACTGCCGGGCTGCACTTTACATGAATTGGATTGTGTGTGTGTGTGTATATACATCCTACATACTGCCGGGCTGCACTTTACATGAATTGGATTGTGTGTGTGTGTATATACATCCTACATACTGCCAGGCTGCACTTTACATGAATTGGATTGTGTGTCTGTGTGTATATACATCCTACATACTGCCAGGCTGCACTTTACATGAATTGGATTGTGTGTGTGTATATACATCCTACATACTGCCGGGCTGCACTTTACATGAATTGGATTGTGTCTGTGTGTATATACATCCTACATACTGCCGGGCTGCACTTTACATGAATTGGATTGTGTGTGTGTGTATATATACATCCTACATACTGCCAGGCTGCACTTTACATGAATTGGATTGTGTGTGTGTATATACATCCTACATACTGCCGGGCTGCACTTTACATGAATTGGATTGTGTGTGTGTGTATATACATCCTACATACTGCCGGGCTGCACTTTACATGAATTGGATTGTGTGTGTGTGTGTATATACATCCTACATACTGCCGGGCTGCACTTTACATGAATTGGATTGTGTGTGTGTGTCTGTGTATATACATCCTACATACTGCCAGGCTGCACTTTACATGAATTGGATTGTGTGTGTGTGTGTATATACATCCTACATACTGCCGGGCTGCACTTTACATGAATTGGATTGTGTGTGTGTATATATATCCTACATACTGCCGGGCTGCACTTTACATGAATTGGATTGTCTGTGTGTGTATATACATCCTACATACTGCCGGGCTGCACTTTACATGAATTGGATTGTGTGTGTGTGTATATACATCCTACATACTGCCAGGCTGCACTTTACATGAATTGGATTGTGTGTGTGTGTATATACATCCTACATACTGCCGGGCTGCACTTTACATGAATTGGATTGTGTGTGTGTATATACATCCTACATACTGCCGGGCTGCACTTTACATGAATTGGATTGTGTCTGTGTGTGTATACATCCTACATACTGCCGGGCTGCACTTTACATGAATTGGATTGTGTCTGTGTGTGTATACATCCTACATACTGCCGGGCTGCACTTTACATGAATTGGATTGTGTCTGTGTATATACATCCTACATACTGCCGGGCTGCACTTTACATGAATTGGATTGTGTCTGTGTATATACATCCTACATACTGCCAGGCTGCACTTTACATGAATTGGATTGTGTGTCTGTGTGTATATACATCCTACATACTCCCGGGCTGCACTTTACATGAATTGGATTGTGTGTGTGTGTGTATATATACATCCTACATACTGCCAGGCTGCACTTTACATGAATCGGATTGTGTCTGTGTGTATATACATCCTACATACTGCCAGGCTGCACTTTACATGAATTGGATTGTGTGTGTGTGTATATACATCCTACATACTGTCAGGCTGCACTTTACATTAATTGGATTGTGTGTGTGTGTCTGTGTGTATATACATCCTACATACTGCCAGGCTGCACTTTACATGAATTGGATTGTGTCTGTGTGTATATACATCCTACATACTGCCGGGCTGCACTTTACATGAATTGGATTGTGTGTGTGTGTATATACATCCTACATACTGCCAGGCTGCACTTTACATGAATTGGATTGTGTGTGTGTGTATATACATCCTACATACTGCCGGCTGCACTTTACATGAATTGGATTGTGTGTGTCTGTGTATATACATCCTACATACTGCCGGGCTGCACTTTACATGAATTGGATTGTGTGTGTGTGTGTATATACATCCTACATACTGCCAGGCTGCACTTTACATGAATTGGATTGTGTGTGTGTGTGTATATACATCCTACATACTGCCGGGCTGCACTTTACATGAATTGGATTGTGCGTGTGTATATACATTGTACATACTGCCGGGCTGCACTTTACATGAATTGGATTGTGCGTGTGTATATACATTGTACATACTGCCGGGCTGCACTTGCTCTTTCTGTTGCTAATGGAAGACACTTGTGTCCCT
Organism: Pelodytes ibericus; assembly: GCA_036172795.1. NCBI lineage: Eukaryota > Metazoa > Chordata > Amphibia > Anura > Pelodytidae > Pelodytes > Pelodytes ibericus. The sequence continues at coordinate 195,262,228 of CM069863.1, forward strand.
GGAATCATGGCACATGTTATTAGCATTCAGTATACTGGACCCCAGGAGCTCACATGTCAGTATAATAACCCTATCATGATGGTCCAGCGTGTGTTTTTGTGCTGAATACATTAAGCTCTAAGAGTGAAATCATTTTTCCTGTTTATTGACACATTATTCTCATGTCGCTGGCTATTCATATGATTCTCTGCAGTTTACATCAGATTAGATTCTCTTTTTTTCTCTTGTTTCGCGGTTTTCCTTTCTCTTTGAAAGGTGGGATTATATTTTAATGGTGTCATTTCTGTCATGGCGTGCCCCCCAATGGATTTTGCAACTATTGGTAAATAGCAAGTTCTGTTAGTGAGGTAGAAAGTATTGTGGGTTTGATTAGTTTCCATTTCTTCATCAGATGCTAACTGACATTGAGTCATTCTCCGGATGGTTCTCCGTCACATTGTACTAGCGCTTTAACAAAATGTTTTGTATAACTTTATTGACATTTTGCATTAAGGTCACATTGAACCTGCAGATCGTTCTGTCTTCAATTAATGATCCTCCAGCAAACTGCTGCCATGTTTTCTTTGCATGAAAGACAATAGCCGTGTTATTTGAGATGTCTACAGCCTTTCCGTCAAATTTCAGAACTGAGTGGATCAATGTCTGATACACCTTTCTGGGGTTTATTATTAATTTACGAGCAGAAATCATTCTAATATTAAACGGTTCTCTGTAAATATAAGGAAGGATATTAATTCCTGTAATATTCTTCCACATATACCATCCCGGACCATTAGAAAACCCTCGAAAAACATGATTCTCAAAACGGAAGATGCTGGCCTGGGGATGATCCCTTTGAAGGGTCTGCATTAAAGACCCCCAGTCCTGATGTTCCAGAGGAAGAATAATTTCATCAATGTCATTGAGCATGACAAACTTACTGCGATACATATTCCTGTAAACACAGTCATTCAGAGTGGCTGTTTGTCCATAGTACCCCACCTGGCTGGTGGAGTTTGCAGTATAATGCCATTCTTTGGATGTTCGCAGGAACTTGTCTATTGGCCAAGGCACGACCTCCAGGATGCCCTCGTTCTTGTAGTATTGTAAGACTTTATCCACACTCTCATGACACCTGTTAACGTAGATAGTGACTCTGTCGGCTCCTAGTAGTTTATACATTTCGATGCTCTGGATTGTCTGTAGAACATTTTTGTAATCTCCGTACATGGTGGAGATACAGACGGTGAAGTTTACGGAGGGCTCCTGGGGAGGTCGGTTTTTGATTTCAAACCATGGAAGTTCAGTTCTGTTCCTGATCTGGGACCAATGGACAGAAATGTAATGATAATCACAGAGGGGAGGTTCTGTACATAGGAGGTCGGCTGTCCCATATGCAAATCCAAACTGTTGTCTATGAAGATCTATTTGAGCTTTGACCATAATAGAGGAGTTGTGTGTACAGTGGAACCAGCAGTAAAGATCTGTCACTGAATGGTGGATTATGGCAATTATTCGGACAATGGCTGGCTTCTTCCTGGGGTCATAGTATGGAGACAGGATGAAGGTCTGGTTATCACCCAGAGCAGTTATGGAGCTGTTGGCAAATTTAGCAGTATATCTGATAAGATGAGTTCTGTTGGGCTCTTTGTGCAGTGGTATGGAGACAAATTTACTGTCCAGAGTACCTACAGATCTGCTGGAAATGTGGGAAGACTGTTGTTTTCTTTCACGGGTTGTGTTTGGCACTTGGTAGGCTTGCTTGGAGACATGTCCATCACCCATGGCACTCACAGTGCTGCGGGAAAGCTTTGAAAGATATCTTATTGCACTTTTTGTTTTTGGCATTTTGTTTAGTGGTGTGGGGATAGGTATATCACCCAGGGCCGATGCAGAGCTGTTGGAATGGTTAGAAGGATCTTTTATTAGACCTATACCTTTTAATGTTTGGTATAAAGGTGTAGAGACCGGTTTGCCACCCAGTGAAGTTACACCACCATGGAAAGGGACGTATTTTTTGGTTCCGCTATTTTGTTTTGCCAGTTGGTAGATATAACATGAGATTAAGATAACGCAAACCACCAAATTATACACGTAGAAAACGGCTTTCATGTGTCGTCTTGCACATCTGGGTAATTGGCTGCAAAAAAATGAAACCTTTTATTAGGGACAGGAAATGTATATTCTCACGTGTTAATCAATGTATCCTTCCCTGGACCAATACCAGCAACTGACTCCTATCCTTTCCAAGGACATTGGACGTCTTTGAATACTGTTTGCAATATTCGAAGGGCCCTGGCCCAAAGTCTTTAGCAGTGGGCCCCTCTAGCCATGCACCTATATTGGCTTGCATCATATTGCACCCACAGCACTTGGCTTGCATCATATTGCACCCACAGCACTTGGCTTGCATCATATTGCACCCACAGAACTTGGCTTGCATCATATTGCACCCACACAATTTTGCATGCCACAGTGTCATTTTGCCCCACAGAACATACCACAGCATCACTTTGCAAATTAAAATAAGCCACTGTCAGGTATCAATTAACATGCCACTGCCACTTTGTCATTAACATATGCAACAGTCAGGTTTCCTATTAAATATGCCACAGCTTGCTCTTTAAAATAAAAAAGGGGGTAGATTCTGGCGCTTAATCCTATACAAAGCAGCACCAGCCTGTGTGTTTCTCTGTGTACACACGTGGTGAAATAGACAGACAAAATGACCCAAAAAATAGGAGTGGTAGGTGCGCTAAGTGAACCCTTAATGCAAATAAAAATAAATGTAATATTTGCCTGAGGAATGATGGTGTTGCTGTACACCTTGCAGATGATCCTCAGTATGTATACAGTGTATATATAAGAAAAAAACAGAAAAAAGCACATAGATCATAGCATAATTCTGTTATATATTAGTGTGGTATTTGGAGGTAGATGATTCCACTCTCTATATATGTGAGCGTCTGACTGAAAGAAAGGAAGACCCCACAAGTCTATAGAAGAGCTTTGATCATCTGCTGGTTTTGTGTCTGTGGCTGGCACATAGTGTGTTATTGGTTGGCCTTTGCTGTATCTGTGGCTGGTAGGCTGTGTGTTATTAGTTGGCTTTTGTCTGTCTGTGGCTGGCACATAGTGTGTTATTAGTTGGCCTTTGCTGTGTCTGTGGCTGGCACATTGTGTGTTATTAGTTGGCCTTTGCTGTGTCTGTGGCTGGCACATTGTGTGTTTATTGGTTGGCCTTTGCTGTGTCTGTAGCTGGCACATTGTGTGTTATTAGTTGGCCTTTGCTGTGTCTGTAGCTGGCTCATTGTGTGTTTATTAGTTGGCCTTTGCTGTATCTGTGGCTGGTAGGCTGTGTGTTATTAGTTGGCCTCTGCTGTGTCTGTGGCTGGCACATTGTGTGTTATTAGCTGACCTTTGCTGTGTCTGTGGCTGGCACATTGTGTGTTTATTAGTTGGCTTTTGCTGTGTCTGTGGCTGGCACATTGTATGTTAATTAGTTGTCTTTTGCTGTGTCTCTGGCTGTCAGACTGTGTGTTATTAGTTGGCCTTTGCTATGTCTGTGGCTGGCAGACTGTGTGTTATTGGTTGGCCTTTGCTGTATCTGTGGCTGGTAGGCTGTGTGTTATTAGTTGGCTTTTGTCTGTCTGTGGCTGGCACATAGTGTGTTATTAGTTGGCCTTTGCTGTGTCTGTGGCTGGCACATTGTGTGTTATTAGTTGGCCTTTGCTGTGTCTGTGGCTGGCACATTGTGTGTTTATTGGTTGGCCTTTGCTGTGTCTGTAGCTGGCACATTGTGTGTTATTAGTTGGCCTTTGCTGTGTCTGTAGCTGGCTCATTGTGTGTTTATTAGTTGGCCTTTGCTGTATCTGTGGCTGGTAGGCTGTGTGTTATTAGTTGGCCTCTGCTGTGTCTGTGGCTGGCACATTGTGTGTTATTAGCTGACCTTTGCTGTGTCTGTGGCTGGCACATTGTGTGTTTATTAGTTGGCTTTTGCTGTGTCTGTGGCTGGCACATTGTATGTTAATTAGTTGTCTTTTGCTGTGTCTCTGGCTGTCAGACTGTGTGTTATTAGTTGGCCTTTGCTGTGTCTGTGGCTGACAGACTGTGTGTTATTAGTTGGCTTTTGTCTGTCTGTGGCTGGCAGACCGTGTGTTATTATTTGGCTTTTGTGTGTCTGTGGCTGGCACATTGTGTGTTTATTAGTTGGCTTTTGCTGTGTCTGTGGCTGGCACATTGTGTGTTATTAGTTGGCCTTTGCTGCGTCTGTGGCTGGCACATTGTGTGTTTATTAGTTGGCCTTTGCTGCGTCTGTGGCTGGCAGACTGTGTGTTATTAGTTGTCTTTTGTCTGTCTGTGGCTGGCAGACTGTGTGTTATTATTTGGCCTTTGCTGTGTCTGTGGCTGGCTCATTGTGTGTTATTAGCTGACCTTTGCTGTGTCTGTGGCTGGCTCATTGTGTGTTATTAGTTGGCTTTTGCTATGTCTGTGGCTGGCAGACTGTGTGTTATTAGTTGGCCTTTGCTGCATCTGTGGCTGGCAGACTGTGTGTTATTATTTGGCTTTTGTGTGTCTGTGGCTGGCACATAGTGTGTTATTAGTTGGCTTTTGCTGTGTCTGTGGCTGGCAGACTGTGTTATTATTTGGCCTTTGCTGTGTCTGTGGCTGGCAGACTGTGTGTTATTAGCTGACCTTTGCTGTGGCTGGCAGAAATTTTGTGAGTATAAAATGATGTTTTAAGATCTTCTTTCATGTGAACCAAGGTGAATGACGAACTGTCGTAAGATTCTAACCAACATGTCCGCTCCCTATTAGAGCTATACAGAGCAAAAGGGCTCAATACTTTACATTTTCTTTCATTAAAACAATTCTAGTTAAAATGTCTACACTTATGCTTATGCTACATTTTTCCTTTCATTTCAAAATCCAAAATTCTTCCCTCATACACACACTCGTATGTCTATACCCTTTGTGTGGCCCCAGAATGATTGGCTGTATGGCTACTGCTCATGTACTGGAGTGTACAAAATCAATGCATAGATCTACTATTTATTAATACCGCACATGAGTATACTCTTTCACATTATTTTTTATATTATTATTGTGTGCGTGCGTGTGTGCGTGCGTGTGTGTGTGTGCGTGTGTGTGTGTGCGTATGTGTGTGCGCGTGTGTGTGTGTATTCTGGGCTGGTGTTCCCCTGTGTTTGGTCTATATTGCAGTCCGAGGTGTCTGATTTCCCATCTTGTTTATTAATTCGGGTTATACTCTTTTATAACTGGAGCTTATAACTTGCTGCTCATCCCACTCTCTTTTTTTTCTACTTACCAAATCCTTTGCATCCTGGCAGCTCTTCCTCTTCGGCTCCAAGACTTGCTGGGTACCAGATCCCTGTATCTTGTACCTGGGTATTTCCTACAAAAGAGTTAGAGAAAATGTATTTATAGCGATTTATGGTTGTGACACCACTGCTGCTGCTGTTGGAGAGACCATTTATTTGTTAGTTATTTAGTATACACAGTTTGGGGCCTTATATAATGGCTGATAACTTAGCTGGAGTAAGAGAATGGCTGTGCTTCTCTGCACGGAGTCATAGACAGGGCACAGATTTCCCCAGCCACAGCACAAGTCCAGGTATTGGTGGCACAAGAAGCAGGAGATCTAGAAGATCAAGACCTCCTCGTATCTCTGCCAGAGACCAGTGTGGGTTTCCTGCACCTCTAACAGCTTGAGGTCCCACTAATGTGTGCCTCCTTGCCTACCATGAGGTCTCATGAAGGCCAAAGAAACGATGGCACTGACAGCCATCATGGCGAAGCCTTCCAGCTCTCAGTCGCAGAGCATCATAACTTACAAACTCAACCGGTTTATTCAGAAAAATGGTTGCCACCAGCCGCAGTAGTTGCATGGGATACCTAGTGGACCGGTAAAGGGAACAGGCTGGCACACTGAAGGATACATTTTAGAAAAACAATGAAGAGGAAAGACTGACATGTAATGCAAATGACGATAGAAAAAAAAAATGTATATAATAGAATACCAAATCTAATAAAAACATGTGATACATATTCTGCATGCATGCCTTGGGGATATCTGGTCTCCAGTTTAAACATCCAGTAGGTGTCTTATTGGCAGGGTGTTCGATGTAAATTCCCACCTCTAGGGCCACTCCTTATTTTCTCTAAGATGGTAACTAGAAAATGTTTGGTATTGGCATTGACACAATTGTAAATATGTTTAGCCACTGACGTGTTTGTTTTATTTTCAATGTCATTTAAGTGTTCTCTGATTCTACATTTTATTTTCTCCCTGTGCCACCCACGGATTGTTTTCTGCACTTGTTGATGGTTATTTAACATATACAACATTGGAGGGGTTGCAGTTGGTATATTCCTTAATTGTAGCATTGTTGTCTCCACTATATGAAGACATAGATTTTGGTTTTGTAGTGTGTTTACAGGTTTTACAGATTTTATGGCCACAGGGAAAGGTACCTGTAGTATTAAGCCAGTTAACCCTCATATTTTGTTGATGATGGTGTGTATATAAACTCGGTGACAGAATACTGCCAAGGGTCTTCGTTCTTTTTGCTGATAATCTGACTCCCGGCTTTAGAGCTTAATTGTATAGTTTGTCAGCTGTCAAGATGGGTAAGTGTATTTTTATTATATCAGTGATCTGGGTGAATTGTAAGCTATACGGGGTAACAAAGGATGTCTGCAGGTGTGTATCGAGTTTAAATCTATCTTTCTCATATTTATTTTTGTTGTGTTTAGATGTATTATCTTTGTCTTCAGATTTGTGAGTGTGATTAAACTCACTAGGTTTGGTTGTAATTGCTAAGTAAAGCAGTGCGATCTTTAGACATGGCAATGCTAAATGCCCTGTCTAACATCCATCTCTTGGATCTCCTGTGCTAAAAGTCGATTGTTAAGATCAAGACGTTGGCGTTTGAAAACTGACAAATTTGAACAGTTTCTTCTTAAGGTGATGAAAAGACCCACTGGTATGTTTTTTAAACACAGATTGGGAGTGGCAACTTGAAGCATGTAAAACTGCGTTGCCCGCAGAGGGGCTTTCTGTATGATGCAGTATCTATGTTCTTAGAGCCAAGGTTGCCCTTTAAGGTGAGATCCAAAAAGTCAATGCTAGTATGTGAATGATTCATAGTGAATCCTAAATTTAAGTCATTGTGATTTGATATATTAGATGATATCATTCAGTTGGGAATCTGATCCCTGCCACACAAATAACAGATCAATGTACCGCCCATACCAGGCGATACATTGGCGAAATGCAAGCAATCATATAGATATTGGCGTATGCAGGGGCAAAGCGTGACCCCCATAGCTGGACCTTGGCATTGTAAATAATAGATGTTATCAAACATTAAATAATTATGTGTGAGAAGGAACTCTGTGGTTTCCAAAAGATCCTGCTTTAGGTCCACTGAATAATTGCTATCTCTGTTAAGCCCTGCTTCAAGGGCATTGATACCAAGTTATGTGGAATACAAGAATAGAGTGAGCTGACATCCATCCGCCTCCTCATCCTATGCGTCACTTAGTATAAACTGAAAGAGAATACCCTGCACTCCAACCCTCTCTCAGATGGATAATTCTGTTGATCCTCCTGGCAGCCATGCTTTAGATTTAGATTTATGTTCTTCCAAAGCTAAAATCAAAGATTCCATCTAGTGCTATTTTATGGCTCAGCTGTATTTGTAATTTGTATGTATTTTATGTTATCTGAAGTTATTTCCCTATCCACATTTGCTTGCAGGGCACTTGTCCTACTCTTACCCACATGTTACTTCCTTTTGCAGCCCTCTAGCCCTTTCCAGGACTCTTTTAGAGGCATTTTAGTGGCCAAAAGTTTGTGTCCACTTTGACTTCAATGGGGCTCGGGGTCAAGTTCGAGCACGGACCCGGACATTTTTCTGAAGTTCGTCCGAACCCGCCGAACCCGAACATCCAGGTGTCCGCTCAACTCTAGTTGTAGGTAAATGTCTAGCCGCTCTGATGACCCCTCTCCCAGACTGCCTATGCTAGAAATAATGGGGCGGCCTGGGGGGTTAACTAGGCTTTTATGTACTTTAAGCAGGCAGTAGAATTGGGGTTATTGGATCTGCATTGAGTAGATATTCTGACTCTATGGTACTTAGACACAGGGGAATTCCTAGGTATTCTAAGTGTCCTCTTAATTGGGTAAGAAATTTCTGAGCCGGATTATTTGATAATTTGATGTAAGTTTTATGGTTACAGATTTGTCTCTCTACCTCTTTGTCTATTCTGTTTAGTAAGACCACAGCGCCCCTTTGTCAGCTTGTTTGATGATATGATCATTTATAGGTAGACAGAGCTTGGGGGGGGGGGGGGGGGTTACTTTGTATCCTGTTTTTCTGATCTTCTTTTGGGGATGATATGTGTAGGATTTTATCTTATATCTGGTCCACACTTCTATCTTCTTCTGGAATTGGACCTAGTGACTTCTGCCAACCATTGCCATCCCCTGACAACCATCGCGACGAAGAAGATATTCTTTGAAAATTACATTTTCCACCTGAAATACGAGGTTAGAAAAATTCAGTATTAAACCACTATTATTACTGGAAGCGATAAATAAACCTTTATTGTAATACAATTCCCATTTAGGGAGAGTCGGATCTAGACTTTGTGGTCTTAGGCCCTCACGGACTCGTATTATTAAATAAAATATATGCAAGAGATAATAACAATGAACTGATATACATTTCATATCTAAAGATAAGACTTAAATCCCAGGATCTAGGGAGTCACATTAACAATATACACGTTATATGCTAAGCAACTAGCAAATGCGTTTATCTGAGTGAAGTCTAAAGTACAATATAAACATATGTTAAAGTTTGTACTTATTCCCCAGGTAATCATTGTAGCTGCATCTCTGGGTGGATCAGCCTCTGGATCAGTCGGTTCCTGATGGTTCTGTAGGAAGTTACTGGGTCTAATACACCACATTGCCTGGCTGGATGGGGGTCACCTCTTCCCTCTTCCTCAATCATTGCCAGGGTGTCTAGCTACCTGAATAACCTTAGCAAGCCCCTCCTAGAGTCCCACCTTCCAGCCCCCAAACTGAACTAGTTACTGTGGAGGACACAAACAAACACATCCTTTGTTTGACAGTAACCCTTCCACTGCTGGTAAATGTCAGTTTAAAGAAAGGGAATTATATGGTGGTAAAGCACAGAATATCACCAATCAGGGTGTCAGGCCATCTATGTGCCCAATCAGACACACTCAGCCAGCACACACTGACTCACAGACACACTCAGCCAGCACACACTGACACACAGACACACTCAGCCAGCACACACTGACACACAGAACTCTGCCAGCACACACTGACACACAGAACTCTGCCAGCACACACTGACACACAGAACTCTGCCAGCACACACTGACACACTCAGCCAGCACACACTGACACACAGAACTCTGCCAGCACACACTGACACACAGAACGCTGCCAGCACACACTGACACACTCAGCCAGCACACACTGACACACTCAGCCAGAAGGAGATGGTTTCAAAGCTGGCGATTCTGTGCTGCCCGTTTGCTCTTCCTCACAGTTCCGGAGCGGCACTGTACAGAAACGTAACTGCGTGTGATCCACCAGATCTCACACAAAGAATCTCAGTAAAGGTGGAATGCAGTCCCTTAAAGTGCCGACCCCTATGGAACCAAAGTTAGTGTAATGGGGGGCCCAATGGCAGCATCAAGCTCCCCTGTCACATCAAAGGCTAGTAGTTGAGTTAGGCAGCCTGCGAGGCCCCCGTGTGTGTGTGCGGGAGGCCCCCGTGTGTGTGTGTGTGTGTGTGCACGCCGGGCCCCCGTGTGTGTGTGTGTGTGTGTGTGTGCGCGCCGGGCCCCCGTGCGTGTGTGCGCGGGAGGACCCCGTGTGTGTGTGCGGGAGGCCCCCGTGTATGCGCGCCGGGCCCCCGTGTGTGTGTGTGTGCGCGCCGGGCCCCCGTGTGTGTGGTGTGCGCGCCGGGCCTGTGTGTGTGTGTGCGCGCCGGGCCTGTGTGTGCGCGTGTGGGCCGGGCCCCCGTGTGTGTGTGGTGTGCGCGCCGGGCCCCCGTGTGTGTGTGTGTGTGCGCGCCGGGCCCCCGTGTGAGCGTGGCCTTAGGGAACCACCTAACTTGCCTAATTAGAGAACCGCCTCTAAATTTAGGAATAGGTAATCATGAGTCACCTTCTGTGTGACTGATTCTCTACTCTATATGTTTAACCAAACGACCTCTGATTTGTTCTCATCCCTTATCTATGATGCCAGAATATTACTACAATATAAGTATCATAAAATAACAGCAGATAAGGCAAACGCACGATCCCGGGCAGGAAACCAAGGATTAGGAATATATTCTGACCTTTTAGACTCCAGTATTTCAAACCAAGTACAATGTCTCCTGTAACAAACTCCCAACATGGCCAAATGTACAACATTCAACTAGCTGTAACATAGAGAAACCAAAACCACAACAAAGACCAAAGAATAAGGACATTCAAAGAAAAGCTTTACGTTTAGAGACAACCAAAAAAATGAATAAATTCCTAAACATCGGGGGAGGGGGTAAATCATGGGCACTTACACAGGGATAGATGGCACTTACTCCCCACCCCCCCATGAAATACACACGGGCATTAACCAGCAGAGGGTCAGGTGCAGTTGCAGGATATGATAGAATCTGAGTAATAATCTTCAATGTCCCCCATTAATAAAAAGACTGCCGTTATGGGGAATACCAAGGTCAATGGGTGCACTACTATCACTTCCAAAAAATGCCGAACTGTATGTTGTCTCCCGGGTGCTCGGGTTCGGCATGTTGCGGAACGGGTAGGCAGATTATTGGGAGGGGCTGGGCATGATCCAGCGGTCATAGTACACATTGGTACTAATGACAAAGTTAATGGTAGGTGGGGGGTCCTTAAAAATGATTTTAGGGAACTAGGAAAGAAGCTTATGGCATCGATTGAACATTTAGACTGGGAATGATTGTTTTCTGGACTAAACACAGAAGACAAGTGGAATTCATTTAAACACACATTACAAAAGTACACATCCCAATATATACCTTTGGGAAACAAATACAAAAGACACAAATCAAAACAAATGTGGCTTACAGGTAACGTGAAACAGGAAATACAAAAGAAAATGGCATTCAAACATTATAAAAACATGGGATCAGCATTATCATTTATGGAGTACAAAGAGGCCAACAAAGCCTGCAAAAAGGCAAAATAACACTGGCATATTATTGGGCAAATTGTCTGTGTTTTATTAATGACAAAATAATACTGGCATATTTATTGGAAAACTGGTTTATTTTAATTGGCAAAGTGATGCTGTGGCATGGTATGTGGGGCAAAATATGGGGGACACTGGCTAGTTCTGTGGGGCATTGACACTGTGGCATGACAAATCTTGTAGGTGCAATATGAGTGCAAGCCAAGTGCTGTGGGTGCAATATAGGCGTATGGCAAGTTCTGTGGGTACTCTATGGTGCTGTGTTAAGTCCTTTAGGTGCAATGTGGGTGCAGAGAAAGGGAATAAAAACAAGGAATGCAATTTTTCAATAACATTTTTATTACAAATGAAAATAGTTGAATATAATATTAAAAATTTTAAATAAGTATAGATGCAACTAGTGAGAGAGAGTGAGAGTGATAGTGAGAGAGAGAGCGAGAGAGAGATGTCTGTGCGTATGTATTGTTTTAGAATTGTACAATTGTCATCTTGTGGGGCTCCTGTGTGTCGCATAATTAATGGCAGTCCCATGTGGGGCATATTTATTGGGCACCATGTGTGGCATAATTAATTGGGCTCCGAGGTGTGGCATAATTTGTAGGGCTCCTGTGTGTGTCATATTTATGGGGCTCTTGTGTGTGTCATAGTTATGGGGCTCTTGGGTGTGTCATAGTTATGGGGCTCCTGTGTGTGTCATAGTTATGGGGCTCCTGTGTGTGTCATAGTTATGGGGCTCCTGTGTGTGTGGCATAGTTATGGGGCTCCTGTGTGTGGCATAGTTATGGGGCTCCTGTGTGTGTCATAGTTATGGGGCTCTTGTGTGTGTCATAGTTATGGGGCTCCTGTGTGTGTCATAGTTATGGGGCTCCTGTGTGTGGCATAGTTATGGGGCTCCTGTGTGTGTGGCATAGTTATGGGGCTCCTGTGTGTGTCATAGTTATGGGGCTCCTGTGTGTGTGGCATAGTTATGGGGCTCCTGTGTGTGTCATAGTTATGGGCTCTTGTGTGTGTCATAGTTATGGGGCTCCTGTGTGTGTCATAGTTATGGGGCTCCTGTGTGTGTCATAGTTATGGGGCTCCTGTGTGTGTCATAGTTATGGGGCTCCTGTGTGTGTCATAGTTATATACTGTATATATATATATATATATATATATATATATATATATATATTCAAATATATAAATAACATAGAAAGGTCATACCAAGATGCCTCTATACCACCCGGGTAATGAGCCACAGTCCAGCTCATACCCACAAACCACAATAACACCCACAGGACCAGTTTCCTGATGATAGCCATTCCTATCCTAAATATTATCTCCCAACGCCCATTACCTCCTAAACCCCTGCAGCTGTGACAAACCAAGAAACCCCCCAAATTCCCCAAACTATGTAGGGAGGGTGGAAGGGACAACTATCACTTTGCCTGTCCGTCAAAATCTGGATGATTCTAAGATGGAGGGGTCTACTTATATGACCCCTCCATCAGCTGTGACGCATTACAAAAGCTTAACCCTTTCCTGGGTCCCACCTCCTCACCCTGTCAAGGCTCCTTGCACTTGGGCAGTTCCAGGGGCATCATGACAATTTATTGGCACCCACAATATTGGCTTTCTTAAAAAAAAAAAAAATGACTAAAAGCAGAATATAAAATATGAAGCCCTGGAGCGAGAGTTAGTGAAGCTCGGCAGTGGTGTAGAAGCGACTCTATGTCACAGCTGAGTTCAGTGATCTTTCTCCATCCCTCACCAATGCCGTGCTATAGTCCATTCTCCCTCCTGACATTCACAACTCTCATCACTTTTATATTTCTGATCCATTCTGTGTGCAGCACTCATTTATTACAATCTAATAATACTAATGGGTCCCTGTTCTTAATATTTTCTTTTATATTGTGGTTCTGCACACCAATTCCTTAAAACATGACAAAATGGCAGATTCTGTTAGCCGCCATATTGCTGCACAATTTATTAACTCGTCCTCTCAGGGCTGTCTCAATATTGGATTTCCACACTGAACATTGTATCTAATTCCCTCTGTTTAAAGTTTTTGGAATATTTGTCATTAACAGCAACTCTCTGCATTTCATCTTCCAACTACTTCCCTATGGCATTGCAATATTAATTTATACAGTAACCTGCTATGTTGTCTTGTATCAAAAACTAGTTAGTGAAAACAGTTAGTGAGGAATGGGGTGACCTGGCAAGGTGGGAACTAACGCATGAACTCACTATCTATTGGAAACACAAATGAAACTACTCACTTCATGTATTATTTGCTATATATCTTTAAAACCAAGCTTGGAGCGTGTATTCTGGACTCTTTAACTTATTTGATGTTTTTTAAAATACATTTTTTTATCTCTTTAGATAAAAACAGAGCTTTTAAGCTGCAACCTACATTTTGAGAGCTCTGGGAGTCTCCCCAGTAGTTTTGTAGTGAGCTCTGTAGGTAGTGGGTTTAAACTATTTTTAAATGATGTCCAATGCCCAATTCACTCAGCCCAGTCCTTTCCAATAGTAGGGAATGGGTGTGTGTCAAACCCCCCTGTTACTAGCACCTCTACATAAAAGTAATAAAAACAGATTTATATTTTACAAGCAGTGAAAAAACCCATCAGACTTCTAATACAAGCCTCAAATAAAGTAAAGTATTTACAAGATGTTTCCTCACCTGTCTCTGACCAAATTTAGGGTCTGTATTGGGTGGGCTTTAGCACATTTGGTATCACTCTCTCTGAGATGGTTTCCACCTGTATTAGTGTATTGGGTGGTCCCGGTGTTCGGTATTGGGGTCTCCAGCTATATCAGTGTATTTGGGTGCTGTAAATAGGTGGGATTAGGTGACATATCGAGGATTCCCGCAATCATGTGTGGAATGACTGGTCTCAGGACCCTGCGGTCTCAGGAATTCTCTTAAATCCCACTGGATGGTGAGAGGACTCTCTCTAGAATTCTCTGATTAAATCCCACTGGATGATGAGATGACTCTCTCAGGAATTCTCTTAAATCCCACTGGATGGTGAGAGGACTCTCTCAGGAATTCTCTTAAATCCCACTGGATGATGAGATGACTCTCTCAGGAATTCTTTTAAATCCCACTGGATGGTGAGAGGACTCTCTCAGGAATTCTCTGATTAAATCCCACTGGGTAAAGAGATGGTCCAAGGCGAATTAATACACAGTGTATTACACATGGGGAACAAAGTCTACTCTTGGGAATACCCAGTGCTGATTTTATCTCAGGACACACCTTACAGGACAAGCAGAGTTTCAGCTTCACAGAGGCCCTTCCTTCATTGCTGGAGAGTTGATTAATATTGACTGACTTTTATTATTGCTGATATTTTGTTCTAAATCCAAATGTTTAAAGTCAATTTCAGTACTTATCATTCATCAGGAACTGAATATTGCTTTAATGAGCTTTTTACATATATACTCTGTATAGACAGAGAAGAGCAGATATAGATATAGTAACCACAGGACATGTGAGCTGACATGGTGAGAAGACATTGCTGTAGATTGTACCATATTTCCTGATTTGTGATCTTTATGGTTGATTTGTTTGGAAGACATTTTGGCAGGATGACTACTCCTTGGTAGTCAATGTGGTCTAAAGAGATGAATGGATGGGAAGGTCACCCTTTCTACATTAATGAGCAGTAATACAAGATATGGGGAGGCTACAAGCTTTCTAGAGTAATGAGCAGTAGTATGAGGAGCTTACAAGCTTTCTAGATTAATGAGTAGTAATACAAGGTATGGGAGGTCAAGAGCTTTCTAGATTAATGAGTAGTAATACAAGGTGTGGGAGGTCACAAGCTTTCTAGATTAATGAGTAGTGATACAAGGTATGGGAGGTCAAGAGCTTTCTAGATTAATGAGCAATAGTACGAGGTATGGGAGGTCAAGAGCTTTCTAGATTAATGAGTAGTAATACAAGGTGTGGGAGGTCACAAGCTTTCTAGATTAATGAGTAGTAATACAAGGTATGGGAGGTCACAAGCTTTCTAGAGTAATGAGCAATATTACAAGGTGTGGGAGGTCACAAGCTTTCTAGATTAATGAGCAGTAGTATGAGGAGCTTACAAGCTTTCTAGATTAATGAGTAGTAATACAAGGTATGGGAGGTCACAAGCTTTCTAGAGTAATGAGCAATATTACAAGGTGTGGGAAGTCACAAGCTTTCTAGAGTAATGAGCAATATTACAAGGTGTGGGAGGTCACAAGCTTTCTACATTAATGAGCAGTAATACAAGATATGGGGAGGCTACAAGCTTTCTAGAGTAATGAGCAGTAGTATGAGGAGCTTACAAGCTTTCTAGATTAATGAGTAGTAATACAAGGTATGGGAGATCAAGAGCTTTCTAGATTAATGAGTAGTAATACAAGGTATGGGAGGTCACAAGCTTTGTAGAGTATTGAGCAATATTACAAGGTATCCACATCCACATGCCATCAAGTAGACCACCCAAGGAGTTCCCATCCGGTTTCATGTGAAGGGAAGTCTTGTTATTTTTTGTGTTTGCCGGTGGCCAGCCTTACGCCTGTCACAATGGTGGAAACCATGAGGTTTGTCACCTGACCAAGTTATAGGCATCTTTTTTAAACCTCTCTCAAAGTTCTCAAAGAAACACATCTATCTATAGTTCTTGCCTTTTTATACATAACTGGGCGTTAGCGGGTGAAGCAGCCCTTGGGGTCATGTTAAAGGATGCTTGATTAGAAAGGGTGTGTCTGATGTCTTTAGCCCCCCATTACACAGCAAGCCCCACATACAAATATGCAGTATAAATATGATTCGTGTTGATATAAACATTATATGTAATAAATCTCCCTGAGAAGAAGTAGACAGGACAAAAAGTGTTACATATATAAACATTATTAGCATTAATATTAATTGTTATTAACACTATTGTTACACAAAGCAAAGCATGGGGAATTTGGAGTTAAAGCCTATAGGTTTTCTTATTTGTAATTGTTCTGGCCAGCGGAGATGCTGGGATTCAGAGAAGCTGGGATTCAGAGATGCTGGGATTCAGAGATGCTGGGATTCAGAGATGCTGGGATTCAGAGATGCTGGGATTCAGAGATGCTGGGATTCAGAGATGCTGGGATTCAGAGATGCTGGGATTCAGAGATGCAGTGATGCAGTAATGCTGGGATTCAGAGATGCTGGAATTCAGAGATGCTGGGATTCAGAGATGCTGGGATTCAGAGAAGCTGGGATTCAGAGATGCTGGGATTCAGAGATGCTGGGATTCAGAGAAGCAGTGATGCAGTAATGCTGGGATTCAGAGATGCTGGGATTCAGAGATGCTGGGATTCAGAGATGCTGGGATTCAGAGATGCTGGGATTCAGAGAAGCAGTGATGCAGTAATGCTGGGGTTCAGAGATGCTGGGATTCAGAGATGCTGGGATTCAGAGAAGCAGTGATGCAGTAATGCTGGGATTCAGAGAAGCAGTGATGCAGTAATCAGTGGTGTATCTTGATTTTGTGCTGCCCTAGGCAGACAAAATCCGGGCACCCCCCTACCCAAGCTGCACACCCACGTTACACACCTAAGACATGCCCCATCATTCAGACTCACATCAAGCTTACACTCCCATCACACTCAGTCACACACTCCTACTCCCATCACACTCAGTTACACACTCCTACTCCCATCACGCACACTCTGACTCCCATCACACTCAGTCACACACACTGTCTCCCATCACACACACTCTGACTCCCATCACACTCAGTCACACACACTGTCTCCCATCACACACAGGTCACACACACTGTCTCCCATCACACTCAGTCACACACAGTCTCTCATCACGCTCAGTCACACACACTGTTTCCCATCACACACACTCTGACTCCCATCACACTCAGTCACACACACTGTCTCCAATCACACACACTCTGACTCCCATCACACTCAGTCACACACACTGTCTCCCATCACACACACTCTGACTCCCATCACACTCATTCACACACACTGTCTCCAATCACACACACTCTGACTCCCATCACACTCATTCACACACACTGTCTCCCATCACACACACTCTGACTCCCATCACACTCAGTCACACACACTGTCTCCCATCACACACACTCTGACTCCCATCACACTCAGTCACACACACTGTCTCCAATCACACACACTCTGACTCCCATCACACTCAGTCACACACACTGTCTCCCATCACACACACTCTGACTCCCATCACACTCATTCACACACACTGTCTCCAATCACACACACTCTGACTCCCATCACACTCATTCACACACACTGTCTCCCATCACACACACTCTGACTCCCATCACACTCAGTCACACACTGTCTCCCATCACACACACTCTGATTCCCATCCCACTCATTCACACACACTGTCTCCAATCACACACACTCTGACTCCCATCACACTCAGTCACACACACTGTCTCCCATCACACTCAGTCACACACACTGTCTCCCATCACACACACTCTGACTCCCATCACACACACTGTCTCCAATCACACACACACACACACACACACACACACACACACACACACACACACACACACACACACATCCCATCAGCACTTACCTTTCTCTGGCAGGCAGGCAGCATAGTCCCTCCATGCTGCCTGTTCGGCTTCCCGGCGATTGTGCCGACAGGTCACGTGACCGGGCGCGCGTATGACGTCAGCGCGACCGTCACGTGACTGTCGGGACTTCCGTGTCGGCACACTGCACGGGGAGCCGAACAGGCAGCACGGAGGTTTCTCTGTGCTGCCTGTTCGGCTCCCCGTGCAGCCTGGCAGGCAGAGCGTTGGTGAGGGGGGATCTTGCGATCGCTTCTCACCTCCGTCTCTGCCTGCAAGCGCGGTGGGGTTTTTTTTTTTTTTTAAAGGGCCAGATTTTTTTTTTTGATTTTTTTTTTTTTTTTAATTTTTTTTTTTTCAGTGCTGGGGGGCGCTGCCGCCCCCCAAAATTTGCCGCCATAGGCATCCGCCTAGGATGCCTCGCGGTAAATACAGCACTGGCAGTAATGCTGGGATTCAGAGATGCTGGGATTCAGAGATGCTGGGATTCAGAGATGCTGGGATTCAGAGATGCTGGGATTCAGAGATGCTGGGATTCAGAGATGCTGGGATTCAGAGATGCTGGGATTCAGAGAAGCAGTGATGCAGTAATGCTGGGATTCAGAGATGCTGGGATTCAGAGATGCTGGGATTCAGAGATGCTGGGATTCAGAGAAGCTGGGATTCAGAGATGCTGGGATTCAGAGATGCTGGGATTCAGAGATGCAGTGATGCAGTAATGCTGGGATTCAGAGATGCAGTGATGCAGTAATGCTGGGATTCAGAGAAGCAGTGATGCAGTAATGCTGGGATTCAGAGATGCAGTGATGCAGTAATGCTGGGATTCAGAGATGCTGGGATTCAGAGATGCTGGGATTCAGAGATGCTGGGATTCAGAGAAGCAGTGATGCAGTAATGCTGGGATTCAGAGATGCAGTGATGCAGTAATGCTGGGATTCAGAGATGCTGGGATTCAGAGATGCTGGGATTCAGAGATGCTGGGATTCAGAGATGCAGTGATGCAGTAATGCTGGGATTCAGAGATGCTGGGATTCAGAGAAGCAGTGATGCAGTAATGCTGGGATTCAGAGATGCTGGGATTCAGAGATGCTGGGATTCAGAGATGCTGGGATTCAGAGATGCTGGGATTCAGAGATGCTGGGATTCAGTGATGCTGGGATTCAGAGATGTTGGGATTCAGAGATGCTGGGATTCAGTGATGCTGGGATTCAGAGATGCTGGGATTCAGAGATGCAGTGATGCAGTAATGCTGGGATTCAGAGATGCAGTGATGCAGTAATGCTGGGATTCAGTGATGCAGTGATGCAGTAATGCTGGGATTCAGAGATGCAGTGATGCAGTGATGCTGGGATTCAGAGATGCAGTGATGCAGTAATGCTGGGATTCAGAGATGCTGGGATTCAGAGATGCTGGGATTCAGTGATGCTGGGATTCAGTGATGCAGTGATGCAGTAATGCTGGGATTCAGTGATGCAGTGATGCAGTAATGCTGGGATTCAGTGATGCAGTGATGCAGTAATGCTGGGATTCAGTGATGCAGTGATGCAGTAATGCTGGGATTCAGTGATGCAGTGATGCAGTAATGCTGGGATTCAGTGATGCAGTGATGCAGTAATGCTGGGATTCAGAGATGCTGGGATTCAGAGATGCTGGGATTCAGAGATGCTGGGATTCAGTGATGCAGTGATGCAGTAATGCTGGGATTCAGAGATGCTGGGATTCAGTGATGCAGTGATGCAGTAATGCTGGGATTCAGTGATGCAGTGATGCAGTGATGCTGAGATGCTACAGTTTGTCCATTACAATATTTCTCAGCCAGATGCCCCTTAAAATACCGCAGCCAATTTCTCCATTAGTATGCCACTGGTAGTTTGCCCATTAATAAGCCACAGCTAGTTTGCCATGAACTATAAGAGAGCTAGTGTGGAAGAGAGCTAGTGGGGTGGTTTAAACCAGGCAGGACGTTGTCCACATATAATTATATTTTGAGGACTTCCTCTCCAAGGGGATACACCTCAATAAGACTATTCTGTCTCACTTTGATCGCTAAAATTCACACAGTGAGGATATATAATAATGGGGATAGTGAACATCCCTGTCTTGTTCTGTTTGTTAATGGAAGCCTATTTGAGAAAATGTAAGGCCCTATTGCCTTAGCCGAGGGGGACCCATACACTGTACCTATCGTGGAATGCATCCAACCTCTTACTCCAAAAACCTCATAAAACATCAAGCCCCGACTGACTCTGACTAAGGTGTTTTTGGCATTAAGCGACAGGGTCAGCAGGGCCTATTTTCTTTGTGTGAAGAATCAAATATATCTCTTCTTCTGTTATTATTGGCCATTCTCCCTGGAATGAAACCAATCTGATCTGTGTGAATCAAACTTGACAAAAGAGGATTCATTCATGTAACTAAAATAGAGGCAAACAATTTGACAATAGACCTGGAGCTTTTGACATTGGTGGGATCCTTTCCGGTATTTAATATATATATATTTAATATTTTAGCATTCAACATTTTTGGCAGTAAACCACCGGCAGTCACAGCATGATTAAAGGTATTAGTCAAGTATGGAACAAAACTATACTTCCTGCGTTTATAATATTCATTACTAAAGCCACCTGTCCCCAAGGTCTTGTGTCTCTTCAGTATTAGGCTTATTTAAGGCCAATCTCTGTACCTCAGTTATTTTAGGAGTGATTTCATTCGGAATTAATTATGTTTTTTCTAGTTCAGATGCCTTAGGAGATACATTATATAACTCTTCATAAAAATGATTAAAGACCCCCCCCCCCCCCCCCCCCGATTTCTTCTGGGGATCTACATATCTTGTCTCCAAGGACTATCCTCTGAACTCTATTATCTGCCCTCTTTTTCCTTACTTTGTTTGACAAAGATGTGTCTGCTCTATTTTGTTTAAAGTAATATTTTATTCTAAGGGTGTATATTGTAACGGCTACAACGAGAGGGGGTATCAGCCGTTGGGGATGTCCTTCTGCCTGGCAAGATGCTGTGCAGTAGTGGAGTTGCTTTATCCCATCTGCTGAATCCAAGTAGAGAGTAGGGCAGAGCTCTTAAAAGAGCTCGTGATTTATGCTGGGCAGGTTCCCTTTCAAGAACGAGACAAGGCTACGTTTTGATGTGTGAAGTAAAAAAATGACTCCACTGAGCGTTTGCTGCTTTTATGCAGGATTTTACAGTATTGTCACCCCCCACTGGACCTTGTGGGGCAACCAACAATGCAAGTACAGCAGACAATCAGGCACCATGTTACAATAGAAACACACCCAGTAATACAGTACATTCCTCCCCTCTGCCTGGGAGATAATGGAGTTAAACTTTGTATCAGCTCAATTACCTCCAAGCTAAAAAATATACTTTTCCACATTTATTATAACTTAAAAACTATGCATGGGATTTCAACAAAACTTACATTTACATAATCACTCCATTCATGGGAACAACATATCAAAAAATGGCACGAATTGGACCAGGGGTTCAGAAGTTAGTAACAATGTGGATATGACCGACTGTTCGTATGTAGGAAACCACAGATATAGTCTCTGTTCTCAGTTCTTATGCAGCAAATATATAGCTTAACGAGGGGTTTTGTTACCTGCATATTTTTATCTCTGCTCTTTGGGATTTTGTTTTTTATAAAGACATTGTAAAGCTGAATGTCTAACTCATTCAGTGGGAGACCGGATTCTTTTTTCATTTTACTTTGTATCTGCTTTGTATGTACCCCATAATATAATATCCTTAATCTATTTTTGCTAAGTACGCTCTATCTTCTTTGTTCTCTAGAGAATGAGTCGTGCAGTCTCCACATTGTATTTGGATGTTTCTTTTTTCCTTTGACAATCTCGATTATAAGACGACCCTGATTATAAGACGACCCTGATTATAAGACGACCCTGATTATAAGACGACCCTGATTATAAGACGACCCTGATTATAAGACGACCCTGATTATAAGACGACCCCGATTATAAGACAACCCTGATTATAAGACGACCCTGATTATAAGACGACCCCGATTATAAGACGACCCTGATTATAAGACGACCCCCCAAACTTTGGATATTCCATTAGGAAAAAACTAAAAGCCTGAATATAAGACTACCCTATAGGAAAGAAGTTCAACTTGTATATATTCACATGGAAATTGCTTTTTTAATAAAAAATTATGATATCAAAACATGTATTTCTTGTTTTTATTTATTTTTATGTGCCAATGCTGCCTCTCTCTCTCCCCCCCCTTAGTGTTGTCTCTCTCCCCCCTTGCCTCTGTTTCTGCACCCCCCCCCCCCTTATCTGTCTCTTCCCCCTCCTCCCCTTGTCTCTGTTTCTTAACCCCTTCCTCCCCTTGTTGCTGTCTCTTCCCCATCCCTCCCCTTGTTGCTCTGTCCCCCCCCCTCCCCCCCTTCCCTCCCCCTCACCTTTGTCATGATCCCTGGTGGCTAGTGCAGTGGTGTATCTTGGTTTTGTGCTGCCCTAGGCAGACAAATTTTGGGCACCCCCCCCTACCCACGATGCACACCCAGGACATGCCCCATCACCCCATTACATACACATTGACAATATTATTTGCCATTAATATGCCCCAGCCAATTTGCCCAATAATATGCAAGTATTATTTGACTTTAATAAGTCACAGCCAATTTCCCCAATAATATGCCAGTATTATTTGCCATTTAATATGCCCCTGCCAATTTGCCCAATATTATGCCAGTATAATTTGCCATTAATATTCCCAGCCAATTTGTCCAATAATATGCCAGTGTTATTCTGCCATTTACCTGTAGTATGCCCCAGCCAATTTCCCCAATATTAAGCCAGTATTATTTGCCATTTAATTTGCCCAATAATATGTTAGTGTTATTTGCCATTAATAAGCCCCAGCCAATTTGCCCAATAATATGCCAGTGTTATTTGCCATTTAATATGCCCCTGCCAATTTGCCCAATAATATGCCAGTGTTATTTGCCATGTAATGTGCCCCTGCCAATTTTCCCAATAATATGCCAGTGTTATTTGCCATGTAATATGCCCCAGCCAATTTGCCCAATAAAATGCCAGTGTTATTTGCCATGTAACGTGCCCCTGCCAATTTGCCCAATAATATGCCAGTGTTATTTGCCATTTAATGTGCCCCTGATAATTTGCCCAATTATATGCCAGTGTTATTTGCCATTTAATATGCCCCTGCTAATTTGCCCAATAATATGCCAGTGTTATTTGCCATTTAATGTGCCCCTGCTAATTTGCCCAATAATATGCCAGTGTTATTTGCCATTTAATATGCCCCTGCCAATTTGCCCAATTATATGCCAGTGTTATTTGGCATGTAATGTGCCCCTGCTAATTTGCCCAATAATATGCCACTGTTATTTGCCATTTAATATGCCCCTGCCAATTTGCCCAATTTATGCCAGTGTTATTTGCCATTTATTAAGCCCCAGCTAATTTCCCCAAATCCCCCCATTTCCCCATCACTTACCTTTCCCTGGTGGCTAGTGGCAGGCAGCATGGTCTTCTCCATGCTGCCTGTTCAGCTCCCAGGCGATTGTGCCGACAGGTCACGTGACCGGGCGCGCGTATTACGTCAGCGCGCCCGTCACGTGACTGTCGGCACTTCAGTGTCACACTGCATGGGGAGCCGAACAAGCAGCACGGAGGTTTCTCTATGCTGCCTGTTCGGCTCCCCGTGCAGCCTGGCAGGCAGAGCGATGGTGAGGGGGGGGATCCGTCTCTGCCTGCAAGCACGGCCTTTTTTTTTTTAAAGGGTCGGGTTTTTTTTTTTTAATTGTTTTTTTTTTCAGTGCTGGGGGGCGCTGCCGCCCCCCAAAATTTGCCGCCCTAGGCATCCGCTTAGGATGCCTCGCAGTAAATACAGCACTGGGCTAGTGGGGGCAGCCGGGGGACATCCTCCATGCTGCCCAACACCTCCGCCTATTATTACGGACAGCTGGTCCATCATAATAGACGGAGGTGTCGGGCAGCATGGAGGATGTCTGCACGTATCGTGCAGACATCCCCCGGCTGCCCGATTCTCCCTGGTGGCTAGTGAGCGCAGACCTCCCCTGCTGCCGCCCGGCACGACCGCCGGGACTTCTGTGACGAAAGCGGAAGTTCCCGGCTTCTTCATAGAAGCCCCGGCGGTTGTGCCGGGCGGAAGCAGGGGAGTCTGCGCTCATCGCGCAGACATCCCCTGCTGTTAGAGAGGGGGATCCAGGTCCCCTGCAGCTCTGCTGGGGACCTGGATCCCTGTCTTATAATCTGACCTCAATTTGAGGTCAGATTATAAAACGACCTCGAATGTAAGACGAGGGACATTTTTCAGAATTTTTTTCTGAAAAAAACCTCGTCTTATAATCGAGCAAATACGGTATACCTGATATTTTAGTGTTCAGCACCAACTCAGGACCTCCAGGAACAGATCAGCTCTATAATGTGAATCATGGGGCCACGAATAGAAAGTATAGTGCCTGGATACAGAATTATTTACTAGCTTATTTAATGTTCTTGAATCTTTCAGAATTATATTACTTATTTTATTATTGTTAGTTTTTGTCTCATCTAACTGAGGCTCCACTACACAGTTTAAATCTCCTGTGCGAATGTGTGCACCAACTTTCACTCAATCCACCTTCTCCAGGATTGTTTTTCATCAGACCCACTGTTGAGGTATTTGGAAGATATACATTGATCAATGTGTACATTGTGCATTCTAGAATTCTATATCTACCTTCTGTTTCTAGGAAATGTACTGCCACTTGAAGTGTTTTCTCAGAAATGATTGTCATGCCCCATTTCTTTTCTCTTTCTTCTCTAAACACTAAATGAAATTGTTTTGAATACCATCTTAATCTGTCTTGTCCTCTCCAGTGGGTTTTCTGAACCATAGCTATTTGAATTCTCTCTTTACTTAAAAAAAACTACACAATGACCATCTCTTTTGGGGGCTATTTATTTATGGAGATTAATAGAAGCAAGTTTCAACATCTACTAAAGATGTACTCTATTACTGAGATAAACTGGAGCCCTCCGGCTGCTGACAGGCTCAAATTGACGTGAGGGAGTTGGCGTGAGCGAATTGACGTGAGGGAGTTGGCGTGAGCGAATTGACGTGAGGGAGTTGGCGTGAGGGAGTTGGCGTGAGGGAGCTGGCGTGAGCGAGTTGTTCACATTGAATTTAGGTAATGTAGATAATTTTTCGAGCTGGTGCTGCCGAAATGATCTGTTATCTGTAAGTATCCGTTATCCGAGCATTTCGGATCAGGGGTACTCAACCTGTACCTAATTTCGTGCACATTTTCCATTAATAGATTTTAGATAGAGTTGAGTGGACACCTGGATGTTCGGGTTCGGCAGGTTCGGCCGAACTTCGAAAAAATGTCTGGGTCCGTGCTCGAACTTGACCCTGAACAAATCCCATTGAAGTCAATGTGGACACAAACTTTTGGCCACTAAAATGGGTCTAAAAAAGTCCTGGAAAGGGCTAGAGGGCTGCAAAATCAAGTAAAATGTGGGTAAGAGTAGGACAAGTGCCCTGCAAGCAAATGTGGCTAGGGAAATAACTTCAAATAACATAAAATACATACAAATTACAAATACAGCTGAGCCATAAAATAGCACTAGATGGAATCTTTGATTTTAGCTTTGGAAGAACATAAATCTAAATCTAAAGCATGGCTGCCAGGAGGATCAACAGAATTATCCATTTGAGAGAGGGTTGGAGTGCAGGGTATTCTCTTTCAGTTTATACTAAGTGACCCATAGGTTCAGGAGGCGGTGACCGTGGCGGTGTAGGTGGAAGCGCCGCTGGAGGAGGAGGAGGAGGTAGCCAGAATTTTTCAAAGAGTGCTGTAAGCACAGTATTGGACTGTTCTTTTTGACTCTCAGATATGAAGTGCACCGCAAGACGCAAATGTACTATTTAGCACCCAAAACAATTAGAATTTTTCAAAGTGCACTGAAAGCACAGTATGTGACAGTTCTATTTGACTCTCAGATATGAAGTGCAGGACGCATATGTAATATTTAACACCAACAAATTGAAGTATTTAAAAAATGCCTAGATGTTGCCCACTGAGCTAACAGAACAGGATTAAAGTCATGTGCCTGGCACACATGCAGTTGGAAGTGCACTGCACTCTCTGTGGCACTGGGCTCAGGGCAGGGTACAAATATGTAGTATAGCACCCACTAAAATAATCACTGTAATTTGAATAATCGCTGTAGGATTATGCCCCTCAATATGCCAGGATTATGCCTCTCAATGTGCCAGGACTTAGCCACCCAATATGCCAGGATTATGCCACTCAATATTCCAGGATTTTCCCACACAATATGCCAGGATTATGTCCCTCAATATGCCAGGATTATTATGCCACTCAATATGCCAGGAATTAGCCACCCAATATGCCAGGATTATTATGCCACTCAATATGCCAGGATTTTTTCACACAATATGCCAAGATTTTGCCCCTCAATATGCCAGGATTATTCCACTCAATATGCCAGTATTTTCCCACACAAAATGCCAGGATTATGCCTCTCAATATGTCAGGATTATGCCTCTCAATATGCCAGGACTTAGCCACCCAATATGCCAGGATTATGCCTCTCAATATGTCAGGATTTTGCCCCTCAATATGCCAGGACTTAGCCACCCAATATGCCAGGATTATTATGTCACTCAATATGCCAGGATTATGCCCCTCAATATGCCAGGATTATGCCCCTCAATATGCCAGGATTTTGCCACTCAATATGCCAGGATTATTATGTCACTCAATATGCCAGGATTATGCCCCTCAATATGCCAGGATTATGCCCCTCAATCTGCCAGGACTTAGCCACCCAATATGCCAGGATTATTATGTCACCCAATATGCCAGGATTATTATGCCTCTCAATATCCCAGGATTATGCCCCTCAATATGCCAGGATTATGCCCCACAATATGCCAGGATTATGCCTCTCAATGTGCCAGGATTATGTCCCTCAATATGCCAGGATTATGTCCCTCAATATGCCAGGATTATGTCCCTCAATATGCCAGTATTTTCCCACTCAATATGACAGAATTATGCCCCTCAATATGCCAGGATTATTATGCCCCTCAATATGCCAGGATTATTATGTCACACAATATGCCAGGATTATTATGTCACACAATATGCCAGGATTATGCCCCTCAATATGCCAGGATTATGCCTCTCAATATGCCAGGATTATGCCTCTCAATGTGCCAGGATTTAGCCACCCTCCTCCTCCCCCCTTCCCCCTTACTTACCTCCTTGCTGCTGCTCTGTCTCCCGGTTCTCCCAGGTCCGTGGCTGTGAGGGAAGCGTTGTGCGTTTCCATCCAGCCAATGCGCATTCAATAAAGTTTGTTTAAAAAAAAGGTTTTGTAACGGACCGTCTACCGGACGAAGTAGACCCTCTGTCCGTTATGGGAAATCACCTCCTTAGCCCCCAATTACAGCTCAGCATTCACCCAGCAAGTCTTTCCTGGACCCTTGCTCTTTGTACCCAAATAGACAGGACATCTAGCAGTTAGGTACAGCAAGATTGAACTACTTTATTTTACAAACAACACAGACTTATATAAAGACATACACATGACATCACAGACATTAGTATACAATGGGGGGGATGGAACTAAACATAGTTCTCCAACTAACTGGGGCTAGGAAAACATTAGACATTCAGACTGCAAACCAAATAGGAATTAACATAGAGTGAGTAGACCTAATTACAATACACACAGTAATGTACACAACATAATCAGTTTACCAGTTAATACAGAACAATGGATGTTGGAGTAAACTATTGGAGTCACTGTCACATTATAAACCTTCAGAGTGGTCTACTCACAGAATTAAACGTTACACATAAACCAATATACTTACAGAATATAACTAACTAACAATTTTAACGTATAGAGTTATGGTACATAAGCCAGGGTCCATAATCTACAGGGAGTTGTTTGGCCCTCAGGCCCCTCCAAGATCCCCAGTCAGGCAGGCTGTCAGAATTCACTTCGTGACATATCTCTTTTCGGGTGGAGACTGACACCGAGGAGCCCCCACACGGGGTGACTCCTAAGTCAGTCTGTATAGTGGTCTCCCCATGGCCATTCACTAGTTTTCAGTCCCCACACTTTGTTTGTTCAAAAATAGCACTTACCCGACCAACCTCCACCTCTCCCGAAACATACATTCTGAGTGCTGGGGAGAAAGACCAAATGTTCCTTCTCCCAGAAATCCTTTCAGCCGCTGGGGAGCAGATAGGGTGGCAGGGTTAGCTGGGCTTGATACTATGGGGGTATCCCATTTAGTCCCTGGGAACACTGATGCCAGCACTTCCACGGATGTAGCCTGGTTGGAGCCTGGTTGCTGGAGGGGGAGACCGACTGTCTCCGCTTTGGATACACAGCTCTGCTTCTGGAGGGGGAGACCGATTGTCTCCCCTTTGGACAAACCACCATGCTGCTGTGGGGGGAGACTGACTTTCTCCCCTTTGGCTAAACAGCCCTGTTGCTGGGGGACAGGACCGACTGTCCCTACCCCCTGTGCTGTAAGTGCAGAGAGCACGGTCCCATCTGCACTGTTGTGGGGCTTACTGTCTCCCCCTGGTACGTTAAGGGGAGATGGGGTAACAAGCTCATCTCCCATACATACTACTATCCGCTGAGGAGGGAGACCGACTGTCCCCGCTCCCAATACAGTATCCTGCTCCTGGGGAAAGGAGACTGGGCTCTCTATTCCCTGCTGGACACTCTGCCGCTGGGGAAAGGAGGCTGGGCTCTCTATTCCCTGCTGTATCTGCCGCTGGGGAGGGAGGACAAGGCTCTCCTCTCCCAATAAAACACTCTGCCACTGGGGAGGGAGGACAAGGCTCTCCTCTCCCAATAAAACACTCTGCCGCTGGGGGACAGGACCGACTGTCTCTGCCCCCTGTAACTCACCTGCCGCTGGGGAAAGGAGACTGGGCTCTCTGTTCCCTGCAAATCACACTGCCGCTGGGGGATGGAGACGATGCTCTCCTCTCCCTGTGGGGCCAGTGGAGAGACCTCGGTCCCATCTCCACTTGCCGGCTGGAGGTCCTCCCAGTACATCTCTACGATATCCTCCCAGCTGAAGGGCTCTGGACCTGGGTCTGCCACGATGCTCTCCTGCTGGGTATCCTCAATGGAGTGGAACAGGTGTTTGTAATCCTGATCCAGTTCCCATTCCAGGGATACTAGGTGTGTCAAGTCTGGTCTCACTTCATGGGGGTCATCCCAGACTTGCATACCCTCCCTCCAGTCAAAAATATCTTGGAACCGGGTGTCGTCAGTGCTCCCAAAGTCAGGTTCTGTGAAAGCCTCCCACAGCAAGCCAGGGCCATTAAACTCTTCTCCCTCCGGGTTATCATGCTCCACTGTCCAGG
Source organism: Pelodytes ibericus (assembly GCA_036172795.1). Taxonomy (NCBI): domain Eukaryota; kingdom Metazoa; phylum Chordata; class Amphibia; order Anura; family Pelodytidae; genus Pelodytes; species Pelodytes ibericus. The sequence continues at coordinate 195,291,540 of CM069863.1, forward strand.
GTGTATACCGAACTGTATACCACCAGAGTGCCTAGTAGGCATCCTCTAGCCATAGCTCCTGCCAAACCCGGTGCTCGAGTTCCTTTACCCATTTCTCCATGGGCTGCTCTCCCAGGAAGGGCATCCGCAGTGCTAGTCGCGTCTGCTGTCGCTGCTCCTCGCTGGGAAGTCCCTCGCCCCGCTGATACTGTACGTTATCCAGTGCCTGGTACTAGATGCCTTTCCTTATTGCATCCCGGCTATCCAGGTCTTCCTCCTCATATGGAACTGCTGTTTGGTTCCAGCCTGGTTCCATCCTGCTTCTGTCAGGGTCGCTGTACTGAGACATGCGTTGCCCTCAAATTATAAATCCAGGAAATGGTGTTGCCTTGTAGCTGTCCTTCTGGGCTGTGAGAACCATCCCACTGCTACCACCAATGTAACGGACCGTCTACCGGACGAAGTAGACCCTCTGTCCGTTGTGGGAAATCACCTCCTTAGCCCCCACTTACAGCTCAGCATTCACCCAGCAAGTCTTTCCTGGACCCTTGCTCTTTGTACCCAAATAGACAGGACATCTAGCAGTTAGGTACAGCAAGATTGAACAGCTCCTTTATTTGTGTAATATAGAAACATAGAATGTGTCGGCAGATAAGAACCATTCGGTCCATCTAGTCTGCCCAATTTTTTTTTGAGTACTTTTATTAGTCCCCCGTTCCTGGTCTTATAGCTAGGATAGCCTTGTGTCTATCCCACGCATGCTTAAAATTCTTGACTGTGTTTACCTCTACCACTTCTGCTGGCAGGCTATTCCATACATCCACTACCCTCTCAGTAAAGTAATACTTCCTGATATTACTTTTAAATCGTTTCCCCTCTAATTTAAGACTATGTCCTCTAGTTGTGGTAGTTTTTCTTCTTTTAAATATACTCTCTTCCTTTACTGTGTTGATTCCCATTATGTATTTAAATGTTTCTATCATATCCCCCCTGTTACGTCTTTCCTCCAAGCTATACATGTTAAGATGCTTTAACCTTTCCTGGTAAGTTTTATCCTTCAACCCATGAACCAGTTTAGTAGCCCTTCTCTGAACTATCTCCAAAGTATCAATATCTTTCTGGAGATACGGTCTCCAGTACTGCGTACAATACTCAAAGTGAGGTCTCACCAGTACTGCGCACAATACTCCAAGTGAGGTCTCACCAGCGCTCTGTACAATGGCATGAGCACTTCCCTCTTCCTACTGCTAATACCTCTACCTATGCAACCAAGCATTCTGCTAGCATTTCCTGCTGCTCTATTGCATTGCTACCTACCTTCAAGTCCTCTGAAATTATTACTTCTAAATCCCTTTCCTCAGATGTTGAGGTTAGAACTTTACCAAATAGTCTATATTCTGCTTTTGGGTTTTTACGCCCAAGGTGCATAATCTTGCACTTGTCCACATTAAATGCCAGTTGCCACTGCTCTGACCATTTTTCTAGTTTAGCTAAATCATTTGCCATTTGGCTTATCCCTCCATGAATATCAACCCTGCTGCAAATCTTTGTATCATCAGCAAAAAGACATACTTTGCCAACAAGACCTTCTGCAATATCGCTAATAAAAATATTATAGAGAACAGATCCCTGAGGTACCCCACTAGTAACAAGACCTTGCATCGAATATACCCCATTGACTACAACCCTCTGTTGCCTGTCACTCAGCCATTGTCTAATCCATTCAACAATATTGAAATCCAAACTCAAAGATTTCAGTTTATTGATAAGCCTTCTATGTGCGACAGTGTCAAAAGCCTTACTGAAATCTAGGTAAGCAATGTCTACTGCACCACCCTGATCTATTATTTTAGTCACCCAATCAAATAAATCAATAAGATTAGCAACACAGACTTATAAAAGACATACACATGACATCACAGACATTAGTATACAATGGGGGGAAGGAACTAAACAGTCCTCCAACTAACTGGGGCTAGGAAAACATTAGACATTCAGACTACAACCCTAATTACCATACAGTGAGTAGACACACAGTAAGAAACATAATGTACACAACATAATCAGTTTACCAGTTAATCCAGTTACTACAGAACAATGGATGTTGGAGTAAACTATTGGAGTCACTGTCACATTATAAACCTTCAGAGTGGTCTACTCACAGAATTAAACATTACACATAAACCAATACACTAACAGAATATAACTAACTAACAATATTAACGTATAGAGTTATGGCACATAAGCCAGGGTCCATAATTTACAGGGAGGTGTTTGGCCCTCAGGCCCCTCCAAGACCCCCAGTCAGACAGGCTGTCAGAATTCACTTCGTGACAAGTTTAAACAAACTTTATTGAATCCGCATGGGCTGGAGGGGAGCGCACAACGCTTCCCTCACACCCGCGAACCTGCACCTGGAGACAGAGCAGCAGCAAGGAGGTAAGTAAGGGGGAGGATTTTTTTTTTCACGGTTCCGGCGCCCCCTGTTGCTGAACCCTGAACTTCAACACGAACATACAGTGGAATGTCCGTGTCCAAAAACCATAACGTTCGCTACGAACCCGAACAGGGCGGTTCGGGTTCGCTCAACACTAATTTTAGAGTGTTTATACATTCTGCATCAATTTCTTAATTACAATACAAGTGAATCAGATAACAAGCCTAATAGAGAGCTTCACTCATTGTGAATACCGTATTTGCTCGAATATAAAACAAGGTTTTTTTCTTATATTCGAGGTCATTTTATAGTCTGACCTCAAATCGAGGTCAGATTATAAGACTGGGATCCAGGTCCCACAGAGCTGCAGAGCTGCAGGGGACCTGGATCCCTCTCGTGATGCGTGCAGACATCCCCCGCTGCCGCCTGGCATGACCGCCAGGACATTCTATGATGAAGCCGGATCCTATCATGCAGACATCCCCCAGCTGCCCCCACTAGCCACCAATGAGACAAGGTGAGGGGGAGGGAAGGAGGGGGGATACATAGACAAGGGGAGGGGGGACAGAGACAAGGGGGAGGTAGAGAGAGACAAGGGGGGGATAGAGATGAGGGGAAGGGAGGTGGAGAGAGATAATTTTGGCAGGAGGGATAGAGAGACAATGCTGGGGGGGAGAGAGACAGCTGGGGGAGGGGGAGAGAGGCAGCATTGGCACATAAAAGGGAATAAAAAAGTGCATTTGTTTAATATCAATTTTTTATTAAATATTAAAAAGCAATTTACATATATACAAGTTAAACTTTTTTTCCCCCTATAGGTTAGTCTTATATTCAGGCTTTTAGTTTTTTTCCTAAAGGAATATACAAAGTTTGGGGGGTCGTCTTATAATCAGGGTAGTCTTATATTCGAGCAAATACGGTAATAAAAAAAAAGATTTTGGACTTTGTACAGATCTGGTGTTAATTCCCCCTCATTTTTATTCAGGTAATTGTAGTAGTGAACCTCTTTTCGAATTGTTATAGAAAAAAATACCTCTATGCCATATATATATATATATATATATATATATATATATATATATATATACCGTGTATTGAACAGACGTAATGTCATGTACATTTGCCCTTAATAGATTTTAGAGTGTTAATACATTCTGTATCAATTTCTTCATTACAACACAAGTGAATAAGATAATACATCTAATAACCCAAAACCTTCTCCCTCATCTCTCTCTTCTTATTTGCTCACAATCTAATTTAAATTCTTTCCTTTCAATCATGAGTTTGAGTCCAGCACCACCGCCTGATCATCCATAAAAATTCTTATAGCTGTAGGTAATCGATAAGAATATTTTATATTATTATTAAAGAGCTAGTCACTGTAGCGTAAGTCTTTCTGTGATCACTTGCGAGGATGGACAGATTCTCCAATACTAGAATATATTTTTATTCTTCTGATCTTGTAATAACATTCCTTTGGATGGGAAGGTGATAATGATCTCTCTGGTTTGCTTCTCTGGAATTGCTTTTGGTTTAAATACTCAATGGTCTCTTTCCATATTGCTATTATATTCCCCTGTATCCATCTCCCAAGCTTTCGATAATTTATTTATGAACTCCAGGACTTTATCTTTGGTGATAGTTTCTGCAATATTCCTAAGACGCAGAATGTTTTCGCCTGCACCTATCTTCAAGGTCGCCCATCTTAGCTTTCATGGCTTCCATTTTATTAACCAATTGAGCATTTTCATATTTTAATAAAGTGCCCTGAAAGTAGTCACTGCCTTCTCTTCAGTACATTTGATTTTATCTGTCAGGTCTCCAGTCTGTTTTTTCATTTCTGCTGAATTGACATTCATCTGTCGAGTTTTGGCCTCCAATTGGGCGTCAAGACAGTTTTTAAAGAAATCAGCTGTAATTTGTTCCCCTTTGGAGCTGTTTGTGCTCTGTGGAGAATCTTCCAAACGAGAGAGAGTCAGCGAGGATTCTTCCATTGTCTTTATCAAGGTTACTCAGCGGGAGGGCAATTGGAGCCTGTTTTTTTTTCAGATCTTATCTCCTTTTTCTTCTTTTTGATTTATTTGTGGTCATTTTTTTGTTGGCTGCTCCCCTTATAGACGGCTTCTTGTTGTACTGACCAACCTTGAGGGCTGTAATAAATTTACCAGTTGGCGGCTTGTAAGGCTGCTATATGAACCAATAACAATTCACGTGGCTTCCTAGTAATGTCCGTCACCACGGGCTTCACGGCTCTTATAGAAGCGCTTTTGGCAGGATAAAGTCATGTCCTCCCAAGAGAAAATATAATCATGGGGGGGCTTTTAGAGATAAACAAGAGAAGTACCCCTCTAGTTTAGAGCGTCACTCTGCCAGCGGATGTGTTGGTGCGTGCTGTCACGTCAAATCACAACCCGGACCTTGTAAGTAGTCCTTTTCCCAATGAATACCAACATTTCCTTGGCCTAATTTTATCCTGGTTTTATCTACATATAGGCCAATTGCATTAGATGTATTGATACTAAATCCGGTAAGACTACCCCAAAGACTAATAAGTTCTAAGACCTCCTGGGGTGAGTTTTGCGGATTCAAGATATCCAAGAGGACATCATCGCAAATACACTGCTCTTAAACGAAAAGTGCTCCTCCCCTATCATGACAGTAAATGGATGAAGGAGTCTAGAGCAAGATTGAAAAACAAAGGCAAAAGGGGGGAACCCTGCTGAACCTCTCTTTCTATAGTCCCCTTTACCCGAATCTAGGCTGTTAGCGTTTTTTTGTGTGGTGGGCTAATCATAAAGTTTTCCAAATATATTCAAAAAGGGGTCAACAAAATTCTGGAATTTAAGAAGTCCTGCTCTGTGTGTAAGCTTACAAGAACCAATGCTGCAAATTAATGATTTAATCTTATTTTAATCTTAGATTTAACGGGGACTTGTCTTTGTAACATTAACCATCTAGATATTATTGTTTATATATATATATATATATATATATATATATATATATATATATATATATAAATACATGTTTGTGGTCCTTATTAATACCTGCTATCACACTTACTGTTTCTCTCCTTTCTTATATGTCTGATTTTTCTCAGTTAAATCTCTTTAAAAGGGGGGAGCTGTATTTGAATGATGCGATACATTTTTTGGTTGTGGCGCATTGACAACTAGAGCAAGTTCAATAAGTGAGAAAGGGAGAATTGGGCTTTATCACAAATACTTCCGCATTGTACACACTGTACTAGCACTTTAACAAAATGTTTTCAATAACTTTATTGACTTTTTGTGTTAATGACGCATTGAATCTGCAGATCGCTTTGTCTTCAATCAAAGTTTTTAAAGCAAACGGCTGTTTCCGTTCCTTCGCGTGAAAAACAATAGCCGTTTTATTTCGGACTCGTGCGGATTTTCCATCAAACTTCGCAGCAACATGGATGGAAGTCTGATACACCTTTCTGGGGTTTATTATTAGTTTACGAGCAGAAATCATTCTAATATGAAACGGTTCTCTGTAAACATAAGGAAGGATATTAATTCCTGTAATATTCTTCCACATATACCATTCCGGACCATTAGAAAACCCTCGAAAAACATGATTCTCAAAAAGGAAAACGTTGGCCTGGGGATGATCCCTTTGAAGGGTCTGCATTAAAGACCCCCAGTCTTGATGTTCCAGAGGAAGAATAATTTCATCAATGTCATTGAGCATGACAAACTTACTGCGATACATATTCCTGTAAACACAGTCATTCAGAGTGGCTGTTTGTCCATAGTACCCCACCTGGCTGGTGGAGTTTGCAGTATAATGCCATTTTTTGGATGTTCGCAGGAACTTGTCTATTGGCCAAGGCACGACCTCCAGGATGCCCTCGTTCTTGTAGTATTGTAAGACTTTATCCACACTCTCATGACACTTGTTCACGTAGATAGTGACTCTGTCGGCTCCTAGTAGTTTATACATTTCGATGCTCTGGATTGTCTGTAGAACATTTTTGTAATCTCCGTACATGGTGGAGATACAGACGGTGAAGTTTACGGAGAACTCCTGGGGAGGTCGGTTTTTGATTTCAAACCATGGAAGTTCAGTTCTGTTTCTGATCTGGGACCAATGGACAGAAATGTAATGATAATCACAGAGGGGAGGTTCTGTACATAGGAGGTCGGCTGTCCCATATGCAAATCCAAAGCGGTCTTTGTGAAGATCTATTTGAGCTTTGACCATAATAGAGGAGTTGTGTGTACAGTGGAACCAGCAGTAAAGATCTGTCACTGAATGGTGGATTATGGCAATTACTCGGACAATGGCTGGCTTCTTCCTGAGGTCATAGTATGGAGACAGGATGAAGGTCTGGTTATCACCCAGGGCAGTTATGGAGCTTGTGGAGATGATTCTGTCCCCTTGGTCAGTTACAGGGCTGTTGGACATTTTAGAAGGATATCTGATTACTACTTGGCTGAAATGGTAGAAATAATATGACAAGATGATGATAATGCCGCCCAGAAAAATAATCATGTGGAAGACAGATCTCATATTTCCTCTGGAGAGCCTGGTGAGTTGGCTGAAAAAAGTGGAAATTGTTATCGATTAATGAAAATCCATGAATGTGCATTGAAAGGAAACTTCAGTATAAGAAGCAGAGGTTAAAATTGGCCACATTGTTATAAAGTGACAGTGTGTAAAGATGTAACTCTGCATTATCCATGGCCAGCTGAGCTCTTCTATATATTCTATACATTGTGCAGGGTCTGGTGAGTTTCTCCTGCTGTAAGAACAGAGTTGGCCCTGTATAATGCATTGTTATAAAGTGACAGTGTGTAAAGATGTAACTCTGCATTATCCATGGCCAGCTGAGCTCTTCTATATATTCCTCTATACATTGTGCAGGGTCTGGCGAGTTTCTCCTGCTAGAAGAACAGAGTTGGCCCTGTATAATGCATTGTTATATAGTGACAGTGTGTAAAGATGTAACTCTGCATTATCCATGGCCAGCTGAGCTCTTCTATATATTCTTCTATACATTGTGCAGGGCCTGGTGAGTTTCTCCTGCTAGAAGAACAGAGTTGGCCCTGTATAATGCATTGTTATAAAGTGACAGTGTGTAAAGATGTAACTCTGCATTACCCATGGCCAGCTGAGCTCTTCTATATATTCTTCTATACATTGTGCAGGGCCTGGTGAGTTTCTCCTGCTAGATGAACAGAGTTGGCCCTGTATAATGCATTGTTATAAAGTGACAGTGTGTAAAGATGTAACTCTGCATTATCCATGGCCAGCTGAGCTCTTCTATATATTCTTCTATACATTGTGTAGGGTCTGGTGAGTTTCTCCTGCTAGAAGAACAGAGTTGGCCCTGTATAATGCATTGTTATAAAGTGACAGTGTGTAAAGATGTAACTCTGCATTATCCATGGCCAGCTGAGCTCTTCTATATATTCCTCTATACATTGTGCAGGGCCTGGTGAGTTTCTCCTGCTAGAAGAACAGAGTTGGTCCTGTATAATGCATTGTTATAAAGTGAGAGCGTGTAAAGATGTAACTCTGCATTATCCATGGCCAGCTGAGCTCTTCTATATATTCTTCTATACATTGTGCAGGGTCTGGTGAGTTTCTCCTGCTAGAAGAACAGAGTTGGCCCTGTATAATGCATTGTTATAAAGTGACAGTGTGTAAAGATGTAACTCTGCATTATCCATGGCCAGCTGAGCTCTTCTATATATTCTTCTATACATTGTGCAGGGTCTGGTGAGTTTCTCCTGCTAGAAGAACAGAGTTGGCCCTGTATAATGCATTGTTATAAAGTGACAGTGTGTAAAGATGTAACTCTGTATTATCCATGGCCAGCTGAGCTCTTCTATATATTCTTCTATACATTGTGCAGGGTCTGGTGAGTTTCTCCTGCTAGAAGAACAGAGTTGGCCCTGTATAATGCATTGTTATAAAGTGACAGTGTGTAAAGATGTAACTCTGCATTATCCATGGCCAGCTGAGCTCTTCTATATATTCTTCTATACATTGTGCAGGGTCTGGTGAGTTTCTCCTGCTAGAAGAACAGAGTTGGCCCTGTATAATGCATTGTTATAAAGTGACAGTGTGTAAAGATGTAACTCTGTATTATCCATGGCCAGCTGAGCTATTCTATATATTCTTCTATACATTGTGCAGGGTCTGGTGAGTTTCTCCTGCTAGAAGAACAGAGTTGGTCCTGTATAATGCATTGTTATATAGTGACAGTGTGTAAAGATGTAACTCGGCATTATCCATGGCCAGCTGAGCTCTTCTATATATTCTTCTATACATTGTGCAGGGCCTGGTGAGTTTCTCCTGCTAGAAGAACAGAGTTGGCCCTGTATAATGCATTGTTATAAAGTGACAGTGTGTAAAGATGTAACTCTGCATTATCCATGGCCAGCTGAGCTCTTCTATATATTCTTCTATACATTGTGCAGGGTCTCGTGAGTTTCTCCTGCTAGAAGAACAGAGTTGGCCCTGTATAATGTATTGTTATAAAGTGACAGTGTGTAAAGATGTAACTCTGCATTATCCATGGCCAGCTGAGCTCTTCTATATATTCCTCTATACATTGTGCAGGGTCTGGTGAGTTTCTCCTGCTAGAAGAACAGAGTTGGCCCTGTATAATGCATTGTTATAAAGTGACAGTGTATAAAGATGTAACTCTGCATTATCCATGGCCAGCTGAGCTCTTCTATATATTCCTCTATACATTGTGCAGGGTCTGGTGAGTTTCTCCTGCTAGAAGAACAGAGTTGGCCCTGTATAATGCATTGTTATAAAGTGACAGTGTATAAAGATGTAACTCTGCATTATCCATGGCCAGCTGAGCTCTTCTATATATTATTCTATACATTGTGCAGGGTCTGGTGAGTTTCTCCTGCTAGAAGAACAGAGTTGGTCCTGTATAATGCATTGTTATAAAGTGACAGTGTGTAAAGATGTAACTCTGCATTATCCATGGCCAGCTGAGCTCTTCTATATATTCCTCTATACATTGTGCAGGGTCTGGCGAGTTTCTCCTGCTAGAAGAACAGAGTTGGCCCTGTATAATGTATTGTTATATAGTGACAGTGTGTACAGATGTAACTCTGCATTATCCGTGGCCAGCTGAGCTCTTCTATATATTCTTCTATACATTGTGCAGGGTCTGGTGAGTTTCTCCTGCTAGAAGAACAGATTTGGTCCTGTATAATGCATTGTTATAAAGTGACAGTGTATAAAGATGTAACTCTGCATTATCCATGGCCAGCTGAGCTCTTCTATATATTATTCTATACATTGTGCAGGGTCTGGTGAGTTTCTCCTGCTAGAAGAACAGAGTTGGTCCTGTATAATGCATTGTTATAAAGTGACAGTGTGTAAAGATGTAACTCTGCATTATCCGTGGCCAGCTGAGCTCTTCTATATATTCTTCTATACATTGTGCAGGGTCTGGTGAGTTTCTCCTGCTAGAAGAACAGAGTTGGTCCTGTATAATGCATTGTTATAAAGTGACAGTGTGTAAAGATGTAACTCTGCATTATCCATGGCCAGCTGAGCTCTTCTATATATTCCTCTATACATTGTGCAGGGTCTGGCGAGTTTCTCCTGCTAGAAGAACAGAGTTGGTCCTGTATAATGCATTGTTATAAAGTGACAGTGTGTAAAGATGTAACTCTGCATTATCCATGGCCAGCTGAGCTCTTCTATATATTCCTCTATACATTGTGCAGTGTCTGGTGAGTTTCTCCTGCTAGAAGAACAGAGTTGACCCTGTATAATGCATTGTTTTAAAGTGACAGTGTGTAAAGATGTAACTCTGCATTATCCATGGCCAGCTGTGCTCTTCTATATATTATTCTATACATTGTGCAGGGTCTGGTGAGTTTCTCCTGCTAGAAGAACAGAGTTGGCCCTGTATAATGCATTGTTATAAAGTGACAGTGTGTAAAGATGTAACTCTGCATTATCCATGGCCAGCTGAGCGCTTCTATATATTCTTCTATACATTGTGCAGGGCCTGGTGAGTTTCTCCTGCTAGAAGAACAGAGTTGGTCCTGTATAACGCATTGTTATAAAGTGACAGTGTGTAAAGATGTAACTCTGCATTATCCATGGCCAGCTGAGCTCTTCTATATATTCTATACATTGTGCAGGGTCTGGTGAGTTTCTCCTGCTAGAAGAACAGAGTTGGCCCTGTATAATGTATTGTTATATAGTGACAGTATGTAAAGATGTAACTCTGTATTATCCATGGCCAGCTGAGCTCTTCTATATATTCTTCTATACATTGTGCAGGGCCTGGTGAGTTTCTCCTGCTAGAAGAACAGAGTTGGTCCTGTATAATACATTGTTATAAAGGGACAGTATGTAAAGATGTAACTCTGCATTATCCATGGCCAGCTGAGCTCTTCTATATATTCCTCTATACATTGTGCAGGGTCTGGTGAGTTTCTCCTGCTAGAAGAACAGAGTTGGCCCTGTATAATGCATTGTTATAAAGTGACAGTGTGTAAAGATGTAACTCTGCATTATCCATGGCCAGCTGAGCTCTTCTATATATTCCTCTATACATTGTGCAGGGTCTGGTGAGTTTCTCCTGCTAGAAGAACAGAGTTGGCCCTGTATAATGCATTGTTATATAGTGACAGTGTGTAAAGATGTAACTCTGCATTATCCATGGCCAGCTGAGCTCTTCTATATATTCCTCTATACATTGTGCAGGGTCTGGTGAGTTTCTCCTGCTAGAAGAACAGAGTTGGCCCTGTGTAATGCATTGTTATAAAATGACAGTGTATAAAGATGTAACTCTGCATTATCCATGGCCAGCTGAGCTCTTCTATATATTCCTCTATACATTGTGCAGGGTCTGGTGAGTTTCTCCTGCTAGAAGAACAGAGTTGGCCCTGTGTAATGCATTGTTATAAAATGACAGTGTGTAAAGATGTAACTCTGCATTATCCATGGCCAGCTGAGCTCTCTATATATTCCTCTATACATTGTGCAGGGTCTGGTGAGTTTCCCAGTCATGCAGAACACACATTTCTGATGTGCGATATAATATTGCAAATGTGCTTGCTGACTCCTGTTACCACTATGTATGGACTGTTTTAGCTCCCCGCCCTGATCTCCTGCTCCCATGTTTGAAAAAGAGCCTCCCCTTTCCCACTGGTGCACCTGGAGGCACTGTGCACACTTGCTGCCACTTCCACAGACCGGAGGTACCGAGAAATCCCCTGGATCTCTTGAGCGGTTCTATTAAAGCTCTAACTATCCTCCCCAAGAGCTCATATCTCTTTTAGCAGGGGATGAAGGCAACCAGGACATTTCTCCATAGGGTGCCCAGAAAGGTGCCAGTCTTACTCCCTGGGGCAGAGTCTCTTTTAAATTCTCTTTAGTTCTCCAGATTGCAAATGGTCTGGTGTATTTGGACTACCTGCCCCTGAGCTATTAGCTGTTATCTCCTGTCTGATTTGGGTATTTGTGTGGACCTCGGTGCAAATGTTTCCACAGGCCCCCCCAGCCTACAGGTGAAACCACTATATGCATTACATCTACACCTTATACACAGTCACAGACACGCATTCATATACACAGTCACAGACACGCATTCATATACACAGTCACAGACACGCATTCATATACACAGTCACAGACACGCATTCATATACACAGTCACAGACACGCATTCATATACACAGTCACAGACACGCATTCATATACACAGTCACAGACATTCATATACACAGTCACAGACACGCATTCATATACACAGTCACAGACACGCATTCATATACACAGTCACAGACACGCATTCATATACACAGTCACAGACACGCATTCATATACACAGTCACAGACACGCATTCATATACACAGTCACAGACACACTCTCATTTACACTGTCACAGTCACACACTCTTATACACAGTCACAGACACGCATTCATATACACAGTCACAGACACGCATTCATATACACAGTCACAGACACGCATTCATATACACAGTCACAGACACACTCTCATTTACACTGTCACAGTCACACACTCTTATACACAGTCACACACTCAAATATACAGTCACAGTAACACACTCATATACACAGTCACAGACACACACTCATATACACAGTCACAGACATTCATATACACAGTCACAGACACACTCTCATATACACAGTCACAGACACACACTCATATACACAGTCACAGACACGCATTCATATACACAGTCACAGACACGCATTCATATACACAGTCACAGACACGCATTCATATACACAGTCACAGACACACTCTCATATACACAGTCACAGACACACACTCATTTACACTGTCACAGTCACACACTCTTATACACAGTCACACACTCATATACACAGTCACACACTCAAATACACAGTCACAGACACACTCTCATATACACAGTCACAGACACACTCTCATATACATAGTCACAGACACACTCTCATATACATAGTCACAGACACGCATTCATATACACAGTCACAGACACACTCTCATATACACAGTCACAGACACGCATTCATATACACAGTCACAGACACACACTCATATACACAGTCACAATCACACACTCATATACATAGTCACGGACACACACTCATATACACAGTCACACACCCATATACACAGACACACACTCATATACACAGTCACAGTCACACACTCTTATACACAGTTACACACTCAAATACACAGTCACACACCCATATACACAGACACACACTCATATACACAGTCACACACCCATATACACAGACACACACTCATATACACAGTCACAGACACACTCTCATATACACAGTCACAGACACGCATTCATATACACAGTCACAGACACGCACTCATATATACAGTCACACACCCATATACACAGACACACACTCATATACACAGTCACAGACACACTCTCATTTACACTGTCACAGTCACACATTCTTATACACAGTCACAGTCACACACTCTTATACACAGTTACAGTCACACACTCATATACACAGTCACACACTCAAATACACAGTCACAGACACACTCTCATATACACAGTCACAATCACACACTCATATACATAGTCACGGACACACACTCATATACACAGTCACACACCCATATACACAGACACACACTCATATACACAGTCACAGTCACACACTCTTATACACAGTTACACACTCAAATACACAGTCACAGACACACTCTCATATACACAGTCACAGACACACACTCATATACATAGTCACACACCCATATACACAGACACACACTCATATACACAGTCACAGACACACACTATTATACACAGTAACAATCACACACTCATATACACAGTCACACACTCAAATACACAGTCACAGTCACACACTCAAATACACAGTCACAGACACACTCTCATATACACAGTCACAATCACACACTCACACACTCATATACACAGTCACAATCACATACTCATATACACAGTCACAGACACACACTCATATACACAGTCACACACCCATATACACAGACACACAATCATATACACAGTCACAGACACACACTATTATACACAGTCCCAAACTGCACTCAAAAGACTTGCTCACATACCCACATTACACTCACAGGGCTTGTTCCAAAACCCAGATTGTACCCAGGGCTTACTCTCATCACACTTGACTTGCCCCTGCATGCAGAATGAACCAAGGATTTGCCTTCAGCACAAAGTTTGCACCCACGATGTAACCCAGCTCCCACATTGAACTCAACGATTTACTTTAGCTCCCATATTTAAATAAAGGATTTACCCCAGCACCCACATTACACGCCATGACTTACCTCGCCTGTGCACTCCCTGATCAACTATGGAGTTTTAGCGTTGGGAGGTCACATGGGAAAGCGCTAGAGGCAGCCTGAGACGATACCCACTCTTCACATTCACAAAGAGGGCTAGAGAGGAGAGATCATTTGAATACCCATCCCCAGTCCACACCTCTGATGCCCCAAAAGTGATGCGTCTTGTGCGATTTAAAAAAACTTAAGGGCAAAATAGCCGAGCTGGAAAGACTTATGCCATTTAACTGAATGGAAGTTCCTTTGTCTTACGTTTTAATCTCCTTTATGGATTCCCAGCAATTCTCTTTTTCATGAATTAAGCCCTAAATTCAGCTGAATCGGAAACTTTGGCCTTTTAAATTTCTGTCTCAATTCCTCTAAATGTCATGAATAAAACCAGTATGTTCATTTCTTTATTTATTTGGACTTCTTGTTTCCCAGACTCTTTCTGCAGCTGGATTGGCTGAGACTCAGGCTCCCTGTGCCTGTCTGCCCCCTGGAACAAAACACTGCAAACTGCAGAGGAAGAGGATACCCCTCCATCTGATTCCCCTGGTGCTGTCACTTGAGTGTTTCCCATTCTCCCTAGCAAGGTAACTTAACACTATGTAACAGCTTCTCAGACCTGTTCCCTCCCATCTCCCTAGCAAGGTAACTTAACATTGTGTAACAGCTTCTCAGACCTGTTCCCTCCCATCTCCCTAGCAAGTTAACATAACACTATGTAACAGCCTTCTCAGACCTATTCCCTCCCATCTCCCTAGCAAGGTAACTTAACACTATGTAACAGCCTTCTCAGACCTGTTCCCTCCCATCTCCCTAGCAAGATAACACTGTGTAACAGCCTTCTCAGACCTGTTCCCTCCCATCTCCCTAGCAAGTTAACTTAACACTATGTAACAGCTTCTCAGACCTGTTCCCTCCCATCTCCCTAGCAAGTTAACTTAACACTCTGTAACAGCTTCTCAGACCTGTTCCCTCCCATCTCCCTAGCAAGATAACGTAACACTATGTAACAGCTTCTCAGACCTGTTCCCTCCCATCTCCCTAGCAAGTTAACATAACACTATGTAACAGCTTCTCAGACCTGTTCCCTCCCATCTCCCTAGCATGGTAACTTAATAGTATGTAACAGCTTCTCAGACCTGTTCCCTCCCATCTCCCTAGCAAGTTAACGTAACACTATGTAACAGCTTCTCAGACCTGTTCCCTCCCATCTCCCTAGCAAGTTAACTTAATACTGTGTAACAGCTTCTCAGACCTGTTCCCTCCCATCTCCCTAGCATGGTAACTTAATAGTATGTAACAGCTTCTCAGACCTGTTCCCTCCCATCTCCCTAGCAAGTTAACATAACACTATGTAACAGCTTCTCAGACCTGTTCCCTCCCATCTTCATAGCAAGTTAACTTAACACTATGTAACAGCTTCTCAGACCTGTTCCCTCCCATCTCCCTAGCAAGTTAACTTAACACTATGTAACAGCCTTCTCAGACCTGTTCCCTCCCATCTCCCTAGCAAGTTAACGTAACACTATGTAACAGCTTCTCAGACCTGTTCCCCCATCTCCCTAGCAAGGTAACTTAATACTGTGTAACAGCTTCTCAGACCTGTTCCCTCCCATCTCCCTAGCAAGTTAACATAACACTATGTAACAGCTTCTCAGACCTGTTCCCTCCCATCTTCCTAGCAAGTTAACTTAACACTATGTAACAGCCTTCTCAGACCTGTTCCCTCCCATCTCCCTAGCAAGTTAACGTAACACTATGTAACAGCTTCTCAGACCTGTTCCCTCCCATCTCCCTAGCAAGTTAACTTAACACTCTGTAACAGACTTCTCAGACCTGTTCCCTCCCATCTCCCTAGCAAGTTAACATAACACTATGTAACAGACTTCTCAGACCTGTTCCCTCCCATCTTCCTTGCAAGTTAACTTAACACTATGTAACAGCTTCTCAGACCTGTTCCCTCCCATCTCCCTAGCAAGTTAACTTAACACTATGTAACAGCCTTCTCAGACCTGTTCCCTCCCATCTTCCTAGCAAGTTAACTTAACACTATGTAACAGCTTCTCAGACCTGTTCCCTCCCATCTCCCTAGCAAGTTAACTTAACACTATGTAACAACCTTCTCAGACCTGTTCCCCCAACTCCCTAGCAAGTTAACTTAACACTATGTAACAGCCTTCTCAGACCTGTTCCCTCCCATCTCCCTAGCAAGTTAACGTAACACAATGTAACAGCTTCTCAGACCTGTTCCCTCCCATCTCCCTAGCAAGTTAACATAACACTATGTAACAGCCTTCTCAGACCTGTTCCCTCCCATCTCCCTAGCAAGTTAACATAACACTATGTAACAGCTTCTCAGACCTGTTCCCTCCCATCTCCCTAGTAAGTTAACGTAACACTGTGTAACAGCCTTCTCAGACCTGTTCCCTCCCATCTCCCTAGTAAGTTAACGTAACACTGTGTAACAGCCTTCTCAGACCTGTTCCCTCACATCTCCCTAGCAAGTTAACATAACACTATGTAACAGCTTCTCAGACCTGTTCCCTCCCATCTCCCTAGCAAGTTAACATAACACTATGTAACAGCTTCTCAGACCTGTTCCCTCCCATCTCCCTAGTAAGTTAACGTAACACTGTGTAACAGCCTTCTCAGACCTGTTCCCTCCCATCTCCCTAGTAAGTTAACGTAACACTGTGTAACAGCCTTCTCAGACCTGTTCCCTCACATCTCCCTAGCAAGTTAACATAACACTATGTAACAGCTTCTCAGACCTGTTCCCTCCCATCTCCCTAGTAAGTTAACGTAACACTGTGTAACAGCCTTCTCAGACCTGTTCCCTCCCATCTCCCTAGTAAGTTAACGTAACACTGTGTAACAGCCTTCTCAGACCTGTTCCCTCACATCTCCCTAGCAAGTTAACATAACACTATGTAACAGCCTTCTCAGACCTGGTCCCTCCCATCTCCCCAGCAAGTTAACGTAACACTATGTATCAGGCTTCTCAGACCTGTTCTCTCCCATCTCCCTAGCAAGTTAACGTAACACAATGTAACAGCTTCTCAGACCTGTTCCCTCCCATCTCCCTAGCAAGTTAACATAACACTATGTAACAGCCTTCTCAGACCTGTTCCCTCCCATCTCCCTAGCAAGTTAACATAACACTATGTAACAGCTTCTCAGACCTGTTCCCTCCCATCTCCCTAGTAAGTTAACGTAACACTGTGTAACAGCCTTCTCAGACCTGTTCCCTCCCATCTCCCTAGTAAGTTAACGTAACACTGTGTAACAGCCTTCTCAGACCTGTTCCCTCCCATCTCCCTAGCAAGTTAACATAACACTATGTAACAGCTTCTCAGACCTGTTCCCTCCCATCTCCCTAGTAAGTTAACGTAACACTGTGTAACAGCCTTCTCAGACCTGTTCCCTCCCATCTCCCTAGCAAGTTAACATAACACTATGTAACAGCTTCTCAGACCTGTTCCCTCCCATCTCCCTAGCAAGTTAACGTAACACTATGTAACAGCTTCTCAGACCTGTTCCCTCCCATCTCCCTAGCAAGTTAACATAACACTATGTAACAGCCTTCTCAGACCTGTTCCCTCCCATCTTCCTAGCAAGTTAACTTAACACTGTGTAACAGCTTCTCAGACCTGTTCCCCCATCTCCCTAGCAAGTTAACTTAACACTATGTAACAGCCTTCTCAGACCTGTTCCCTCCCATCTCCCTAGCAAGTTAACGTAACACTATGTAACAGCTTCTCAGACCTGTTCCCTCCCATCTCCCTAGCAAGTTAACATAACACTATGTAACAGCCTTCTCAGACCTGTTCCCTCCCATCTTCCTAGCAAGTTAACTTAACACTGTGTAACAGCTTCTCAGACCTGTTCCCCCATCTCCCTAGCAAGTTAACTTAACACTATGTAACAGCTTCTCAGACCTGTTCCCCCATCTCCCTAGCAAGTTAACGTAACACAATGTAACAGCTTCTCAGACCTGTTCCCTCCCATCTCCCTAGCAAGTTAACATAACACTATGTAACAGCTTCTCAGACCTATTCCCTCCCATCTCCCTAGCAAGTTAACTTAACACTATGTAACAGCCTTCTCAGACCTGTTCCCTCCCATCTCCCTAGCAAGTTAACGTAACACTATGTAACAGCCTTCTCAGACCTGTTCCCTCCCATCTCCCTAGCAAGTTAACTTAACACTATGTAACAGCTTCTCAGACCTGTTCCCTCCCATCTCCCTAGCAAGTTAACTTAACACTATGTAACAGCTTCTCAGACCTGTTCCCTCCCATCTCCCAAGCAAGTTAACTTAACACTATGTAACAGCTTCTCAGACCTGTTCCCTCCCATCTCCCCAGCAAGTTAACGTAACACTATGTAACAGCTTCTCAGACCTGTTCCCTCCCATCTCCCTAGCAAGTTAACTTAACACTATGTAACAGCTTCTCAGACCTGTTCCCTCCCATCTCCCCAGCAAGTTAACGTAACACTATGTAACAGCCTTCTCAGACCTATTCCCTCCCATCTCCCCAGCAAGTTAACGTAACACTATGTAACAGCCTTCTCAGACCTATTCCCTCCCATCTCCCTAGCAAGGTAACTTAACACTATGTTACAGCCTTCTCAGACCTGTTCCCTCCCATCTCCCCAGCAAGTTAACGTATCACTATGTATCAGGCTTCTCAGACCTGTTCCCTCCCATCTCCCCAGCAAGTTAACGTAACACTATGTAACAGCTTCTCAGACCTGTTCCCTCCCATCTCCCTAGCAAGTTAACTTAACACTATGTAACAGCCTTCTCAGACCTGTTCCCTCCTATCTCCCTAGCAAGTTAACTTAACACTATGTAACAGCCTTCTCAGACCTGTTCCCTCCTATCTCCCTAGCATGGTAACTTAACACTATGTAACAGCTTCTCAGACCTGTTCCCTCCCATCTCCCTAGCAAGTTAACTTAACACTATGTAACAGCTTCTCAGACCTGTTCCCTCCCTCACTGCCGGAGATTTAGTCAACTAAAACTAGACTAAAGCTAAAACAGTTCCGATTAAAATAGAACTAAACTAAAATCCAAATTTGCCATCAGAATTAATTTCTGATTAGCTGTGTTGATAAATGGATCTTGTAAAATGCAGACTCCTCCACTGCACGGCGCTCTCTATGTGGTGGGCTTAGCTTGTTAGCCACCGGATGACGTCCCCATTTCTGGCTTGCTTTTGAGTGTCAGTCACAGTAAACCACAAAATTCAGCTTGGATAAAAGTGAATTGAGAATGAAAAAGTAGTTAATTAATAAGACAAACCCTTTAAGTTCACAAAACTAAACATTAGTTTGTAATAAACAAAGTAGGGAATGTCTTATCCTGAAGGAATAGTGCCCAAATGTTATGTGTGATATGGTGGATCATGGGAGAGGACAATAAACATGCGTGTTTAGACCATCTGGGTACTGGAGAGACAAAGCAAAAATATATTGAAAAAAAGTGGAAAACACTCAACATGTAGATTCAGAAAATGCATAAAAACACAAGTAAAATATATGCAATATAGAAAAGGGATTTCTCAACTAACATTTTAGCAGGTTCTTTGATATATGTATGGACATCCTCTAAAAAAAAAATCATTGATTTAATAACATTACTTTTCTGTTTTGCATGTATTTCAGTTGTGTATTTGTGTAATTTGTACATCTACATGTTGAGCTCTGTCCACTTTTTTATACATGTCACTTGCAGGAATAATCCGACAAGAGTGGGGAATATGAAGCCAACCTCAACCCCAGTGACCACCAGGGAACAAAGAAAGAGTAACTGAACTTCCAAAGCAGCTGAGCATCCCAAGAAGGTATGTTCATAATATATAGAATATGTATAATATGTATAATATATAATATGTATAATATAATATGTATAATATAGAATATGTATAATATAATATGTATAATATAGAATATGTATAATATAATATGTATAATATAGAATATGTATAATATAGAATATGTATAATATAATATGTATAATATGTATAATATATAATATGTATAATATAATATGTATAATATAATATGTATAATATAGAATATGTATAATATAGAATATGTATAATATAATATGTATAATATGTATAATATATAATATGTATAATATGTATAATATAGAATATGTATAATATAATATGTATAATATGTATAATATATAATATGTATAATATAATATGTATAATATAATATGTATAATATAGAATATGTATAATATAGAATATGTATAATATAATATGTATAATATGTATAATATATAATATGTATAATATGTATAATATAGAATATGTATAATATAATATGTATAATATGTATAATATATAATATGTATAATATGTATAATATGCATAATATGTATAATATAATATGTATAATATGTATAATATGTATAATATAATATGTATAATATAGAATATGTATAATATAATATGTATAATATAGAATATGTATAATATAATATGTATAATATGTATAATATAATATGTATAATATAGAATATGTATAATATAATATGTATAATATGTATAATATATAATATGTATAATATAATATGTATAATATAATATGTATAATATAGAATATGTATAATATAGAATATGTATAATATAATATGTATAATATGTATAATATATAATATGTATAATATGTATAATATAGAATATGTATAATATAATATGTATAATATGTATAATATATAATATGTATAATATGTATAATATGCATAATATGTATAATATAATATGTATAATATGTATAATATGTATAATATAATATGTATAATATAGAATATGTATAATATAATATGTATAATATAGAATATGTATAATATAATATGTATAATATAATATGTATAATATAGAATATGTATAATATAATATGTATAATATAGAATATGTATAATATAATATGTATAATATAATATGTATAATATAGAATATGTATAATATAATATGTATAATATGTATAATATTATATGTATAATATAGAATATGTATAATATAATATGTATAATATAATATGTATAATATAGAATATGTATAATATAGAATATGTATAATATAATATGTATAATATAATATGTATAATATAGAATATGTATAATATAATATGTATAATATAGAATATGTATAATATAATATGTATAATATAATATGTATAATATAGAATATGTATAATATAATATGTATAATATAATATAGAATATGTATAATATAATATGTATAATATAATATGTATAATATAATATGTATAATATAATATGTATAATATAATATGTATAATATATAATATGTATAATATAATATGTATAATACAGAATATGTATAATATAATATGTATAATATAGAATATGTATAATATAGAATATGTATAATATAATATGTATAATATAATATGTATAATATAATATGTATAATATATATAGTATGTATAATATGTATAATATATATAATATGTATAATATAATATGTATAATATAGAATATGTATAATATAATATGTATAATATAATATGTATAATATAGAATATGTATAATATAGAATATGTATAATATAATATGTATAATATAGAATATGTATAATATAGAATATGTATAATATAATATGTATAATATATATAGTATGTATAATATGTATAATATATATAGTATGTAACATAGTAACATAGTAATTTAGGTTGAAAAAAGACACAAGTCCATCAAGTTCAACCCTTCTACCTATCATTACAGCTTTTGATCCAAAAGAAGGCAAAAAAACCCTAAGGAAGCTATTTCGAATTTTGCCTCCTGGGGGAAAAAATTCCTTCTTGACTCCAAGAGGCAATCAGATTTCTCCTTGGATCAATAAGCTCTTTTATTAATGCTTATTCTATTATTAATAGCCCTGTATGTTCTGCTTTCCTAAAAAAACATCCAAACCATTTTTAAATGCATCTATTGTGGTTGCTAGCACTACCTCTCTTGGCAGTGAGTTCCATAACTTTATTGTCCTAACCGTAAAGAATCCCTTCCTTTGCTGTCTATGAAATCTTTGCTCTTCCAGTCTGAGGGGGTGACCTCTTGTTCTTTGTACATTTCTGTTAATGAACAGGTCACTGGAGAGCTCTTTATATTGGCCCTGCAAATATGTATACATAATATGTATAATATATATAGTATGTATAATATGTATAATATATATAGTATGTATAATATGTATAATTTATATATAGTATGTATAATATGTATAATATATATATAGTATGTATAATATGTATAATATATATAATATGTATAATATGTATAATATATATAGTATGTATAATATAATATTTATAATATATATAATATAATATGTATAATATATAATATGTATAATATATATAATATGTATAATATAAAATGTATAATATAATATGTAAAATATGTATAATATGTATTGTATAATATGTATAATATAGAATATGTATAATATAATATGTATAATATATATAGTATAATATTTAATATGTATAATATAATATGTCTAATATGTATAATATATATAGTATGTATAATATATTATGTATAATATAATATGTATAATATGTATAATATATATAGTATGTATAATATAATATGTATAATATGTATAATATAATATGTATAATATAATATGTATAATA
Organism: Pelodytes ibericus; assembly: GCA_036172795.1. Taxonomy (NCBI): domain Eukaryota; kingdom Metazoa; phylum Chordata; class Amphibia; order Anura; family Pelodytidae; genus Pelodytes; species Pelodytes ibericus. The sequence continues at coordinate 195,314,478 of CM069863.1, forward strand.
TATAATATGTATAATATAATATGTATAATATAAAATGTATAATATAATATGTAAAATATGTAGAATATGTATAATATAATATGTATAATATAGAATATGTATAATATAATATGTATAATATATATAGTATGTATAATATGTATAATATGTATAATATAATATATATAATATGTATAGTATAATATGTATAATATAATATGTATAATATGTATAATATAATATATATAATATGTATAGTATAATATGTATAATATAATATGTATAATATATAATATACAATATGTATAATATATAATATGATATGTATAATATATAATATGTATAATATATATAATATGTATAATATATATAATATACAATCCAAAGTACCAGCACTCTGCGCAGCATTCGTCGAATATCTGTTAGTGCCTGGGTGCAGCTCACATCCAAATATGCAAATCCAAGTATAAAAATCGAGGATGCACTCACAGGTCTTTAAATATCACCATTTAATAACGGAGATGTGAAACAACGACGTTTCAGGCTAGCAAGCCTTTTATCAAGTATATAATATGTATAATATAAAATGCATAATATAATATGTAAAATATGTATAATATGTATAATATAATATGTGTAATATATATAATATGTATAATATAAAATGCATAATATAATATGTAAAATATGTATAATATGTATAATATAATATGTGTAATATATATAATATGTATAATATAATATGTATAATATAATATGTATAATATGTATAATATGTATAATATAATATGTATAATATAATATGTATAATATGTATAATATGTATAATATAATATGTGTAATATATATAATATGTATAATATAATATGTATAATGTATAACATGTATAATATTTATAATATAATATGTATAATATGATATGCTGAGTGACAGGCAACAGAGGGTTGTAGTCAATGGGGTATATTGGATGCAAGGTCTTGTTACTAGTGGGGTACCTCAGGGATCTGTACTTGGACCCATTCTCTTTAATATTTTTATTAGCGATATTGCAGAAGGTCTTGTTACTAGTGGGGTACCTCAGGGATCTGTACTTGGACCCATTCTCTTTAATATTTTTATTAGCGATATTGCAGAAGGTCTTGTTGGCAAAGTATGTCTTTTTGCTGATGATACAAAGATTTGCAGCAGGGTTGATATTCATGGAGGGATAAGCCAAATGGCAAATGATTTGGATAAACTAGAAAAATGGTCAGAGCAGTGGCAACTGACATTTAATGTGGACAAGTGCAAGATTATGCCCTTTGGGCGTAAAAACCCAAAAGCAGAATATAGACTATTTGGTACAGTCCTAACCTCAACATCTGAGGAAAGGGATTTAGGAGTAATAATTTCAGAGGACTTGAAGGTAGGTAGGCAATGCAATAGAGCAGCAGGAAATGCTAGCAGAATGCTTGGTTGCATAGGGAGAGGTATTAGCAGTAGGAAGAGGGAAGTGCTCATGCCATTGTACAGAGTGCTGGTGAGACCTCACTTGGAGTATTGTACAGAGCGCTGGTGAGACCTCACTTGGAGTATTGTACAGAGCGCTGGTGAGACCTCACTTGGAGTATTGTACAGAGCGCTGGTGAGACCTCACTTGGAGTATTGTACAGAGCGCTGGTGAGACCTCACTTGGAGTATTGTACGCAGTACTGGTGAGACCTCACTTGGAGTATTGTACGCAGTACTGGAGACCGTATCTCCAGAAGGATATTGATACTTTGGAGAGAGTTCAGAGAAGGGCTACTAAACTGGTTCATGGGTTGAAGGATAAAACTTACCAGGAAAGGTTAATGCATCTTAACATGTATAGCTTGGAGGAAAGACGTAACAGGGGGGATATGATAGAAACATTTAAATACATAAAGGGAATCAACACAGTAAAGGAAGAGAGTATATTTAAAAGAAGAAAAAATACCACAACTAGAGGACCTAGTCTTAAATTAGAGGGGCAACAATTTAAAAGTAATATCAGGAAGTATTACTTTACTGAGAGGGTAGTGGATGTATGGAATAGCCTGCCAGCAGAAGTGGTAGAGGTAAATACAGTCAAGGATTTTAAGCATGCGTGGGATAGACACAAGGCTATCCTAGCTATAAGACCGGGAACGGGGGACTAATAAAAGTACTCAAAAAAAATTGGGCAGACTAAATGGACCGAATGGTTCTTATCTGCCGACACATTCTATGTTTATATGTTTCTATGTATAATATAATATGTATAATATATATAATATAATATGTATAATATAATATGTATAATATATATAATATAATATGTATAATATATAGTATGTATAATATATATAATATAATATGTATAATATAATATGTATAATATATAGTATGTATAATATATAGTATGTATAATATATATAATATAATATGTATAATATATAGTATGTATAATATATAGTATGTATAATATATATAATATAATATATATAATATAATATGTATAATATAATATGTATAATATAATATGTATAATATATAGTATGTATAATATATATAATATAATATGTATAATATAATATGTATAATATATAGTATGTATAATATATAGTATGTATAATATATATAATATAATATATATAATATAATATGTATAATATAATATGTATAATATAATATGTATAATATATAGTATGTATAATATATATAATATAATATGTATAATATAATATGTATAATATATAGTATGTATAATATATAGTATGTATAATATATATAATATAATATATATAATATAATATGTATAATATAATATGTATAATATAATATGTATAATATATAGTATGTATAATATATATAATATAATATGTATAATATAATATGTATAATATATAGTATGTATAATATATAGTATGTATAATATATATAATATAATATGTATAATATAATATGTATAATATAATATGTATAATATAATATGTATAATATGTATAATATAAATGTACCTGTTTTCATTTTCATGTAAAATAACTTCTGTGAAACTATATCATATATGGGGTGCAAGTTTCAATTCTTGTCCTAGTTATGTCTCTGCACCAAATAGAAACGAGTTCAGAAAATTATTTAGAAGTTTCCTCACCTGTCTCTGAGCAGTTGTAGGGTCTGCACTGAATGGTCTACAACAGTTCCAGGTTCCTCTTTATCTGTGTATTACACCTGGTGCCTATAGATGGAGGGACGGAGTCTACTTTTGGAAACACCTTGTGCTGTTCTGAATTTATCTCAGAACTTACCTTCCAGTCAGACTCAGGGGCCCTTCCTTCATTGCTGATTTACACACAGAGAGTTGATTAATGTTTACTCACTGTTATTACTTCTGAATATACTCGTTACACATCTATGCAAAGTCCACATTTACCTCCCCATACCATAGTGATCTTCAAACGGCATTTTACTGGAGCTGGGAAGAGCTCGTTTCCCACTCAGATCTAACCCTTCAGCCGCTAAGTATTGATGTCCACCTTGTAATCCCTATCCACCATTGGAGGTGTCCGCCTCGTAATACCTTCACATGTCCACCATGGGAGGTGACTGCCTTGTAATACCTTCAAATGTCCACATGGGAGGTGTCCGCCTTGTAATACCTTCACTTATCCACACGGGACGTGTCCATCTTGTAATACTTTCACATGTCCACAATGGGAGGCATCAGCCTCATAATACCTTCCGATGTCCACATGGGAGGTGTCCACCTCGTAATACTATCTCATGTCCACCATGGGAGGCATCAGCCTCATAATACCTTCAAATGTCCACATGGGAGGTGTCCGCCTTGTAATACCTTCACTTATCCACACGGGGGGTGTTCCCCTTGTGATACCTTCACATGTCCACCATGGGAGGCATCCGCCTTGTAATACCTTCAGATGTCAAACAAACTTAATAACATTCTATGTAGAGGTCAGTAATAATATAGATCTAGGTGGCAGTTGATGTGATCCATTTGGACTTTGCTAAAGCATTTGATACAGTTCCACACAAAAGGTTACTCTACAAATTAAGAGAAATAGGTTTGGGGCAAATGTATGTTTTTGGATTTAAAATTGGCTAAAAGATAGAATGCAGAGGGTTGTTGTAAATGGAAAAGCCTCAAATTGGAGCAGGGTATTGAGCAGAGTACCTCAGGGGTCTGTATCTCAGGGGTCTGTTTTGGGACCTCTTCTTTTTAATTTGTTTATTAATGATCTGCCACATTGTGCTGAGAGCCATGTCTCCGTGTTTGCGGACGACACTAAATTAGGTAAGGTAATAAACACTAATCTTGATGTTTTTTCTTTGGAGGAAGATTTGGACAGAGTGGGGGACTGGGCAGTAAAGTGGCAGATGAGTGGCAGATGAGGATCAATATAGACAAATGTAAAGTTATGCATTATGGGAAAATAATAACAAAGCAACATATACGTTAAATGGAATTTAAATGGAGGAGGATATCATCTTGCCTCTTTACAAATCAATGGTAAGACCTCACCTTGAATATGCAGTATAATTCTGGGCACCAGTCCTTAAAAAGGATATTAAGGAACTAGAAAAAGTGCAAAGGTGCGCTACAAAATGAATAAGGAGATTGGAGGATCTTAGTTATGATGAGAGAATTAAAAAATTGCATTTATTTACTATAGAAAAAAGGCATCTCAGAGGGGATATGATAACATTATATAAATATGTGCAGGGCCAATATAAGGAGCTCTCCAGGGACCTGTTCATTAACAGAAATGTACAAAGAACAAGAGGTCACCCCCCGAGACTGGAAGAGCAAAGATTGCACAGACAGCAAAGGAAGGGATTCTTTACGGTAAGGACAATAAAATTATGGAACTCACTGCCAAGAGAGGTAGTGCTATCAACCACAATAGATGCATTTACACATGGTCTGCAGAACATACAGGGCTATTAATAATAGAATAAGTATTAATAATAGAATAAGCATTAATAATAGAGCTTATTGATCCAAGGAGAAATCTGATTGCCCTTTGGAGTCAAGAAGGAATTTTCCCCCAGGAGGCAAAATTCGAAATAGCTTCCTTAGGGGTTTTTGCTTCATTTGGAACAAAAAATGATCATGGAATGATAGGTAGAAGGGTTGAACTTGATGGACGTGTGTCTTTTTTCAACCTAAATTACTATGTTACTATGTTAACAGCAGTGTTTTATTTAGGTCAGCTTTATTCTGTAACTAGACATTAAGCCCGTTAAATTAACGGGCGCTAGAACATATGTGGACGGGGGGGGACGGACATAAGGGGCAACAAAGGGGCAAGCACCCTGGTGAGGGGGGGAGCCTTGAGGGCTGCCTCATCTTGATGGGAGTTGTGATCCTCCTGCTGTATTATTGATGCAGCAGGGGGATCACAACTCCCATCAAGATGAGGCAGCCCTCAAGGCTCCCCCCTCGCCAGGGTGCTTGCCCCTATGTTGCCCCCTTATGTCCGTCCGTCCCCCGTGTTACTTACCACCGTAGCGTGGTGTGAAGGGGGCGGGAGGTGGGTAGCGTCGCTCCGCTCGCGCATGCGCAGTCTTTACAAAGTTACAGCTGAGTGATCAGCTGTAACTTTGTGCGCATGCGCAATGAGTAAATTCTCCTGCGATTGCGCAGGAGAATTTGCTCAAGAAATCTGTCAGCAGGGCCGGCCTTAAGTGTTCCGGTGCCCTGTGCGGGATTCCCACATGGCGCCCACCCCATGTATGTATCTCTCTGCCTTCCCATGTTTGTCCCTTTTCTCTTCATTGCCCTGTCTGTCTCTCTCTAACTCCCCCATACCTGTTCTCTCTCTCCCTCTATTCTGTCTCTCTCCTCCCCTTCCTCTGTTCTGTCTCTCTCCTGCCCTTCCTCTGTTCTGTCTCTCTCTCCCCCCCTGTTCTGTCTCTCTCCCCCCCTGTTCTGTCTCTCCCCCCCTGTTCTGTCTCTCTCTCTCCCCATTCCCCCTATTCTGTCTTTCTCTCCCTCCCTCCCCATCTGTCTCTCTCTCCCCCTTCCCCCTGTTCTGTCTCTCTCTCCCCCCCTGTACTGTCTGTCTCTCTCTCTCCCCCTTCCCCCTGTTCTGTCTCTTTCTCCCTCTGTTCTTTCTCTCTCCCCCTGTTCTGTCTCTCTCTCCCTCTGTTCTTTCTCTCTACCCCCTGTTCTGTCTCTCTCTCCCTCTGTTCTTTCTCTCTACCCCCTGTTCTGTATTTCTCTCTCCCCCTTCCAGCTGTTCTGTCTCTCCCCCTCCAGCTGTTCTGTCTCTGCCCCTCGACCTGTTCTGTCTTTCTCTCACTCCCCCTTCCCCCTGTTCTGTCTTTCTCTCCCTCCCTCCCAGTCTGTCTCTCTCTCCCCCTTCCCCCTGTTCTGTCTTTCTCTCACCCCCCTGTTCTGTCTGTCTCTCTTTCTCCCCCTTCCCCCTGTTCTGTATCTCTCTCCCCCCTCCCCCTGTTCTGTCTCTCCCCCTCCCCCTGTTCAGTCTCTCACCCCTCCAGCTGTTCTCTCTCTCCGCCTCCCCCTGTTCAGTCTCTCCCCCCTCCAGCTGTTCTGTCTCTCCCCCTCCAGCTGTTCTGTCTCTCACCCTGCCCTGTCTCTCTTTCCCCCCTGCCCTGTCTCTCTCTCCCCCCCTACTCTGTCTCTCTCTCCCCCCCTCCCCCTGTTCTGTCTCTCCCCCCTGCCCTGTCTCTCTCTCCCCCCTGCCCTGTCTCTCTCTCCCCCCTCCCCCTGTTCTGTCTCTCCCCCCTGTCTCTCTCTCCCCCCTCCCCCTGTTCTGTCTCTCCCCCCTGTCTCTCTCTCCCCCCTGCCCCTGTCTCTCTCTCCCACCCCTCCCCTTCCTTTGCCTTCAAAGGTGGATACAGGGAGGGGGCGGAGCTAACCGGCTGAGCGGTGTAGCTCCGCCCCAACCCTGTGAAGCAGATCAGCGTCTGCTTCACTGGGAGCCCAGGTCAGCAAGAGAAGGTGCTGCTCGGGCTCCCCATGCTTAATGCAGGCTCCATGCTTAATGCAGGCTCCCCATGCTTAATACAGGCTCCCCATGCTTAATGCAGGCTCCATGCTTAATGCAGCCTCCCCATGCTTAATGCAGGCTCCCCATGCTTAATGCAGGCTCCATGCTTAATGCAGGCTCCCCATGCTTAATGCAGGCTCCCCATGCTTAATGCAGGCTCCATGCTTAATGCAGGCTCCCCATGCTTAATGCAGGCTCCATGCTTAATGCAGGCTCCATGCTTAATGCAGGCTCTCCATGCTTAATGCAGGCTCCCCATGCTTAATGCAGGCTCCATGCTTAATGCAGGCTCCATGCTTAATGCAGGCTCCATGCTTAATGCAGGCTCCCCATGCTTAATGCAGGCTCTCCATGCTTAATGCAGGCTCCCCATGCTTAATGCAGGCTCCCCATGCTTAATGCAGGCTCTCCATGCTTAATGCAGGCTCTCCATGCTTAATGCAGGCTCCCCGTGCTTAATGCAGGCTCCCCATGCTTAATGCAGGCTCCATGCTTAATGCAGGCTCCCCATGCTTAATGCAGGCTCCATGCTTAATGCAGGCTCTCCGTGCTTAATGCAGGCTCCCCGTGCTTAATGCAAGCTCCATGCTTAATGCAGGCTCCATGCTTAATGCAAGCTCCATGCTTAATGCAGGCTCCCCGTGCTTAATGCAGGCTCTCCATGCTTAATGCAGGCTCCATGCTTAATGCAGGCTCCCCATGCTTAATGCAGGCTCCATGCTTAATGCAGGCTCTCCATGCTTAATGCAGGCTCCATGCTTAATGCAGGCTCCCCATGCTTAATGCAGGCTCCCCATGCTTAATGCAGGCTCTCCGTGCTTAATGCAGGCTCCCCATGCTTAATGCAGGCTCCATGCTTAATGCAGGCTCCCCATGCTTAATGCAGGCTCCCCATGCTTAATGCAGGCTCCATGCTTAATGCAGGCTCCATGCTTAATGCAGGCTCTCCATGCTTAATGCAGGCTCCCCATGCTTAATGCAGGCTCCCCATGCTTAATGCAGGCCCCATGCTTAATGCAGGCTCCATGCTTAATGCAGGCTCCATGCTTAATGCAGGCTCCCCATGCTTAATGCAGGCTCCATGCTTAATGCAGGCTCCCCGTGCTTAATGCAGGCTCCATGCTTAATGCAGGCTCCCCATGCTTAATGCAGGCTCCATGCTTAATGCAGGCTCCCCATGCTTAATGCAGGCTCCATGCTTAATGTAGGCTCCATGCTTAATGCAGGCTCCATGCTTAATGCAGACTCCCCATGCTTAGTGCAGGCTCCCCATGCTTAGTGCAGGCTCCCCATGCTTAATGCAGGCTCCATGCTTAATGCAGGCTCTCCATGCTTAATGCAGGCTCCATGCGTAATGCAGGCTCCCCATGCTTAATGCAGGCTCCATGCGTAATGCAGGCTCCCCATGCTTAATGCAGGCTCCATGCTTAATGCAGGCTCCCCGTGCTTAATGCAAGCTCCCCATGCTTAATGCAGGCTCCATGCTTAATGCAGGCTCCATGCTTAATGCAGGCTCCATGCTTAATGCAGGCTCCATGCTTAATGCAGGCATGGGGAGTCGAGCAGCACTTTCTCATGGTGCCAGTGGCTCCCCGTGAAGCAGACGCTGCTCTGCTTCACAGGGTGGGGGCGGAGCTAAACCGCTCAGCTGGTTAGCTCCACCCCCTCCCGGGATCTAGCAGAGCATGCCGAGCAGAGGGCTGGTGAGGCGGGATCTTTAGATCTCCCCCACCCAGTGCCTCTACCGGCTTTTTTTTTTTTCTTTGGGCGGGAGGGCGCCCCCTGGGGTGTTGCGCCCTGTGGCTTGCACACCCCTTAGGCCGGCCATGCCTGTCAGAACACTGTTCTGACAGAAGTCTCTGCGTTCCAAGTCCCAACGGCTGTATGTGGGGCACATGCGCAGTAGCGCAATCCCACGGACACAGGGACTGGACGCAGAGACACTTGAACATTATTATAGAGGATTAGCTCATGTAATTTCTTTGCTCTCTCAGGCTTGTCTAGAAGGTTCTCTGTGGTTTAACTCTGTATTTTTGTTTGCCACACATCTTTATCATGGGTTATTATATAATGGCAATCATGTGGCTGGCTCTTTGTTACTGTTCTGCTTCTTTGCATGTCTTTCTTCACTTATTCGGTTTGACCTATTTCGTTCATGCATGCTGTGAATGAATCCATTTATTTTCGGTTTATATATCCAAATTTGTTTTCAGCTGTGTTTGGGTCATGAAGCCTGTTCATCTTATTTCATCTAGCGTCTGGCCATACGCTTTCAGATCTACACGCTGAACTAATTGGGTTTTGAATGGCGCACGTTGCTGTGTTTCACATAGTAGCCGTGTACACGCCCACAGTGTGGCGCCGTGCTTTTCGGCACTCTAGAACGTGGTTTCCGGTAACACTGGATTTTGCACACGTTGGTGGGGTAAGTAATTATGTCTTCTCTATTTATGTACCTCCATTTTGCATTGTTAGTTGTCTTGATAAAGGTCCACGGTATGGACCGAACATCGATTCTATACTCATGTGACTGCATTTCTTCAATGAGTGATTAAAAACACATTGACTTTTCTTTACTAAAGCCCCGTGAGCGCGTGACTTCTTTGGATCTCTGTGAATATAGCAACACAGCACCCGGGCCATCCATTTAATATTTACCTTTAGCTGTGTGCATCACATCTTGGATTGTTTATATATATATAATAATGTTCCCTTATCCTCTCTCCCTGAAGCACCTGATGATCTCGGCTCCTCTTCCCTCACCCCATGTCCAGCTTGGTTCTCCTTATGAAGCATCTGAGGATCTCGGCTCCTTACTCCATCCCTTGTGTTCCTTTAGCCCTTACCCTGTCGTCTGTATGTTGTTCTTAGGGCCGTCTTTAATAGTGATTGGAACTCTGGGCAAGCATTGGCTTGGGCTCCCTGGACCCTGCCCCCTCCCCTGCATGCAATCCCGGCATTCATCGCAATGTTACCCCCCCCCCCCCTTCCCCACACACATATGCCATAATTGTTGTGCCAGTCAGAGCCCAGTAATATTGTGCCATTCAGAGCGCAGTATTATTGTGCCAGTCAGAGTCCAGTAATATTGTACCATTCAGATCCCAGTAATATTGTGCCAGTCAGAGCCCAGTAATATTGTGCCAGTCAGAGCCCAGTAATATTGTGCCAGTCAGAGTCCAGTAATATTGTACCATTCAGATCCCAGTAATATTGTGCCAGTCAGAGCCCAGTAATATTGTGCCAGTCAGAGCCCAGTAATATTGTGCCAGTCAGAGCCCAGTAATATTGTGCCAGCCAGATACCAGTAATATTGGGCCAGTCAGAGCCCAGTAATATTGTGCCAGTCAGAGCCCAGTTATATTGTGCCATTCAGAGCCCAGTAATATTGTACCATTCAGATCCCAGTAATATTGGGCCAGTCAGATGCCTGTAATATTGGGCCAGTCAGATGCCTGTAATATTGTGCCAGTCAGATGCCTGTAATATTATGCCAGTCAGATGCCTGTAATATTGTGCCAGTCAGATGCCTGTAATATTGTGCCAGTCAGATGCCTGTAATATTGTGCCAGTCAAATGCCTGTAATATTGTGCCAGTCAGATGCCTGTAATATTGTGCCAGTCAGATGCCTGTAAACCCCCACCCCCACCCTTCCCGAGTACTTACATAATCTGCTCCGTGTCCCCCGCCAGATATCTCCTCCGTGCAGTCTTCCCTCCTGCACGGAGGAGGGAAACAGTCACCGGATGTGACGTTATGTCACATCCGGCGTCAGTTTTTTTTCTTTTTTTTCCGGTCGTCGCATCTAGCGGAATGCGCTGTGAACGCGGCAAGCAGGGGCTGGGGGCCCACGGGACAGCTGCCTTGGGGCCCCCCAGGAGTAACTGGGCCCAGGGCAGCTGCCCCTTTTGCCCCGTGTTAAAGACGGCCCTGGTTGTTCTGTGTTATATATATATATGTATGATTGTGTGCCAATAATAATGAAAGGAGTGCAGAAGAAATGTAGTGGGGGAGGTCGAAGCCCAGACCATTTGTTCTGTAAGGGGCCGCATTATTTCTGTTTCCAGCCCTGATCATGGAGAGATTTGCATATCCCGTGCATCTAAATCATAAACCTGGGGAAATCCAACATAATTACTGTAACTGACAATGATATATCGGTCATAAAACATGTTTACAGCCCCAAACCAGCCAGGTGAGATTCATAAAGGCTGTGACAGGGCTCTGTCACCTAAACAATGCTGGTATAGGTACGTCCTGCTTTTCTAAAATAAAAACATCCAGACCATGTGTAAATGCATCTATTGTGGTTGATAGCACTACCTCTCTTGGCAGTGAGTTCCATAACTTTATTGTCCTTACCGTAAAGAATCCCTTCCTTTGCTGTCTATGAAATCTTTGCTCTTCCAGTTTCAGGGGGTGACCTCTTGTTCTTTGTACATTTCTGTTAATGAACAGGTCCCTGGAGAGCTCTTTATATAGGCCCTGCACAAATTTATATAATGTTATCATAGCCCCTCTGAGACGCCTTTTTTCTAAAGTAAATAAATGCAATTTTTTAAGTCTCTCTTCATAACTAAGATCCTTCAATCCCCTTATTAATTTTGTAGCTCTCCTTTGCATTTTTTCTAATTTCCATAATATCCTTTTTAAGGACTGGTGCCCAGAACTGTACTGCATATTCACAACCAAGCCTTCTGCTAATATTCCTCCCCATACAACCAAGCATTCTGCTAATACCTTGCCCAATACAACCAAGCATTCTGCTAATACCTCTCCCTATACAACCAAGCATTCTGCTAATACCTCTCCCTATACAACCAAGCATTCTGCTAATACCTCTCCCTATACAACCAAGCATTCTGCTAATACCTCTCCCAATACAGCCAAGCATTCTGCTAATACCTCTCCCTATACAACCAAGCATTCTGCTAATAACTCTCCCTATACAATCAAGCATTCTGCTAATAACTCTCCCTATACAACCAAGCATTCTGCTAATACCTCTCCCTATACAGCCAAGCATTCTGCTAATACCTCTCCCAATACAGCCAAGGATTCTGCTAATACCTCTCCCTATGCAGCCAAGCATTCTGCTAATACCTCTCCCTATACAACCAAGCATTCTGCTAATACCTCTCCCTATACAACCAAGCATTCTGCTAATACCTCTCCCAATACAGCCAAGCATTCTGCTAATACCTCTCCCTATACAACCAAGCATTCTGCTAATACCTCTCCCTATACAACCAAGCATTCTGCTAATACCTCTCCCTATACAACCAAGCATTCTGCTAATACCTTGCCCAATACAACCAATCATTCTGCTAATACCTCTCCCTATACAACCAAGCATTCTGCTAATACCTCTCCCTATACAACCAAGCATTCTGCTAATACCTTGCCCAATACAACCAAGCATTCTGCTAATACCTCTCTCTATACAACCAAGCATTCTGCTAATACCTCTCTCTATACAACCAAGCATTCTGCTAATACCTCTCCCTATACAACCAAGCATTCTGCTAATACCTCTCCCTATACAGCCAGGCATTCTGCTAATACCTCTCCCTATACAACCAAGCATTCTGCTAATACCTCTCCCTATACAATACTGTGATTTTAGATGTACAACAATCCTACCCATTAACATGTCTTTCATTCATCACCCAAGTGTTCATGGTGAAGGGGATCAACATATATTATCATATATATCATATGCTGCAGCTTTGGAAGGTCTGTGATTCTGAGCAGGAAACACCTGGATGGAAAATGGGCATAGAATAGACTTCAAGTGACATCAGGGAGAGATTTGCATATATTATCTATAAAAACCATAAACCAGTACTAATCACAAAAAAATGACTACAAGTTAAACTCACTGAATCATACACTAAATTATACAAGTCACAGTCATAAACCAGCCAGGTGAGATTCATAACAGCTGTGTGACTCCTAAACACTGCTTATACTGTGACTGTGTCCCCTAAACATTGCTTATACTGTGACTGTATCACCCAAACACTGCTTATACTGTTACTGTATCACCTAAACACTGCTTATACTGTGACTGTATCACCCAAACACTGCTTATACTGTGACTGTATCACCCAAACACCGCTTATACTGTGACTGTGTCACCTAAACACTGCTTATACTGTGACTGTATCACCCAAACACTGCTTATACTGTGACTGTATCACCCAAACACTGCTTATACTGTGACTGTATCACCTAAACACTGCTTATACTGTGACTGTATCACCCAAACACTGCTTATACTGTGACTGTATCACCCAAACACTGCTTATAATGTGACCGTATCCCCCAAACACTGCTTATACTGTGACTGTATCACCCAAACACTGCTTATACTGTGACTGTATCACCCAAACACTGCTTATACTGTGACTGTATAACCCAAACACTGCTTATACTGTGACTGTATCACCCAAACACTGCTTATACTGTGACTGTATCACCTAAACACTGCTTATACTGTGACTGTATCGCCTAAACACTGCTTATACTGTGACTGTGTCACCTAAACACTGCTTATACTGTGACTGTGTCCCCTAAACACTGCTTATACTGTGACTGTATCACCTAAACACTGCGTATACTGTGACTGTATCGCCTAAACACTGCTTATACTGTGACTGTATCACCCAAACACTGCTTATACTGTGACTGTATCACCTAAACACTGCTTATACTGTGACTGTGTCCCCTAAACACTGCTTATACTGTGACTGTGTCCCCTAAACACTGCTTATACTGTGACTGTATCCCCTAAACACTGCTTATACTGTGACTGTATCACCTAAACACTGCTTATACTGTGACTGTATCACCCAAACACTGCTTATACTGTGACTGTATCACCTAAACACTGCTTATACTGTGACTGTATCACCCAAACACTGCTTATACTGTGACTGTATCGCCCAAACACTGCTTATACTCTGACTGTATCACCTAAACACTGCTTATACTGTGACTGTATCACCTAAACACTGCTTATACTGTGACTATCACCAAACACTGCTGATACTGTGACTGTATCACCCAAACACTGCTTATACTGTGACTGTATCACCTAAACACTGCTTATACTGTGACTGTACCACCTAAACACTGCTTATACTGTGACTGTATCACCTAAACACTGCTTATATTGTGACTGTATCACCCAAACAAACACTGCTTATACTGTGACTGTATCACCTAAACACTGCTTATACTGTGACTGTATCACCTAAACACTGCTTATACTGTGACTGTGTCCCCTAAACACTGCTTATACTGTCACTGTATCACCCAAACACTGCTTATACTGTCACTGTATCACCCAAACACTGCTTATACTGTGACTGTATCACCTAAACACTGCTTATAGTGTGACTGTATCACCCAAACACTGCTTATACTGTGACTGTATCACCTAAACACTGCTTATACTGTGACTGTATCACCTAAACACTGCTTATACTGTGACTGTATCACCCAAACACTGCTTATACTGTGACTGTATCACCTAAACACTGCTTATACTGTGACTATCTTTTGTCATTTTTTCATGTTGCTTTTTTCTCCTACATAGCCCTTTTCTCTAATTATCGACCATCGGTACATTGTATGTCAATATATTTATTAGTAATATAACACTCTATCAGTATATACATGTCTGCTTTTTTGATATATTCCTGTGTATTAATCATAAAGCCTCACTGTATGATCTAACAAACAATTATCCCCTTGGCCTGTACATTATAGTGTCTTATTTTGGAGAATAAATGTTTCTGATCGTGATTAAATCATATATTTAACTGAAGTGCGACAAAGTTACATTATGGACAGCAAGACTTTTGTCTCCGAGAAGACTTATCGCACAGGCTGATGTCCTCTCCTGTGGTCGAGTGAATGCTGTGGGGCTGCTGACCATTTTTTGCCCCCCACAGACATGAAAGGCTGGAGTGACAGGACTTTCGCGTCCCTCAATGTGTCTGCCCTCTCGCGCCCTCCTTCTTCTTCCGACCACTGATACCTCATTTGAGCCTCTCATTCGAGCCGGTGCTACGCCGCTGGATTCAGCCATTGAACGAGTGTCCTCTTCTTCCTCGCTAGCGGTGGAGACCTTAGTAGATTACTTGTGACCTCCTCACTATGTGATCCTGAGTACAGGGATCGGTATCCGGCCACTTGGCAACATTTATTTGGGAATCTCACTCGAAACTGCCACGAGCTCCTAGATGCTCCGCCCCCTCAGCGTCGCACATCATAGCGCCTCCGAGTCTGATATAAACATATTGTGTGGGACTGAGGTTTTCCCCTGAGGTTATCCTACAGGGTCCACAGCCTGGATTATTGTTTTATATCTAATGTTTTGTTAGGGACAGTGGTAATTATTCTTCTGTTTTTAATCTACCTGGTGCAGATATACTCACAGTGAGACGGTATACATGTCTGCTAGACATAACACAGTTTAGACGCAATGCTGCCTGTGCAAAAATACAGGACTGTCCTGGGAAAACCAGGACAAGTGGTAACTATGGAAGATGTCTTCTGTCTGATGCTCCTATAGAGATCCATCCAGGTGAATATCTTCCGAATCAGTGCAGCATTACAATGAATGGGCCAGAATTATCTTGCTGATGTTGGTAAAATGAAGAGAACAGTAAGACATGATCCTGTGGCTGTTCCTGGACTATGGGGGGTCAGTGCTAGATTGCCCTCTAGTGGTTGTCTTTAGATATTAGGAATTAAATGCAGTGTTGGAGGATTTTGACCTGTGGTCTGTAGTGCCTCTGCTGGCTGCTGGATACATAACACCAGACATCTTGATCTCTCTGATTTATTTTTTGAGATGATGATATTTGATAGATCATTGTGAAATTAAAAAGGTGTTTTTTTTAAATTTTATATTAAAAGTATTCAGTTTTGACTGGATGAGTTTCAGTGGAATGGATAAAATGTGAAAGCATTATTCATGAATTGATCTGGGTCAGAGTCAGGAAACTATCAGCCGGTAAGTCTGACATCTGTAGTGTGAAAGTTGTCTGAAGGAATGTTAATCCAGGACTTTGCTTCAGGTAATAATATTATTACATTAAGTCACCGTCCCATCACACTAACTTACTGGCTTCTGTGAAATGGGGAGTTTGGGTAAAGACCGGGATAATATAACCTCGTTTTTACTCAGGCTTTTGGATTGGAAGAAGGTATTTGGACTTGGTAAGCAGCTGTATAAAAGACAGGTTACCGAGGGTGCTTCAGGGTTCTGCCTTTGGTCCAATTCCTTTTCATTGATTTATCAATGACTTGGATGAAGCTGCTGAAAGAAATGCGAAATCTTTGCAGATGACAAACTGATTTCAGATGAAATTCCAAATGTGAAGGTGAACGAAGGAACGAATAAACCAAACATATCTTTAGTTCATTCGGATGCAGTTTGCATCACACAAACATACTCTCACATGTGGCCTTCTTTAACACGGGGCAAACGGGGCAGAACCCTGATGCCTGATGCCAAGCACCCTTGGTAACCTGTCTTTCATACAGCTGCCTATCCAAGTACAAATCTCTTCCAATGTCTTTGCTTATTCAAAAGCATTTTTCAATAATAAATGTATTACATATGTAAAAATACACATGATCATCGAATGTGTCAAACTGAGGGGGAAATAAACATCGCCTCCTTTGTTAGAAGGAGGTTCAATGAATCTTTAGGCTGGGTACCAGGAGACTGACTGGTCTTAATTCAGAATGGGATGGGGGTCACTTCTTTTGAGGTCCCTTCTTTTTTCCATCCTTAATAACTCTTATCTGCTCCCACCTTCTCTGATAATCATTTATACACTCTGTATATTGTACATTTTGAATGCCATGGGTTAATTGGCCTCATGTAGCTATAATTAGTATATTCTTGGATACTCTAATATTACAGTGTCCTAACAATCCTGAAATAAACTAAAACATAGTAATTGTATTAAATCTGCAATTACTGTAAAACCTGTACACTGAACCTTAAAGACAATAAGCCAGTCACCGGCTGTGTATCTGCAGATGACACCTGTAATATGTTATTATCATTACTTAGTAGTATATGGTTCTCGTGTGTTACACTGACATCTAGTGACCAATATAATACATGCAGAGCACTCTCAAATGGATCTCTATAGATACCTTGCTATAAGTTTATTACATATCAGCAGGGCCGCCATCAGGGGGTGACGGGCGATACACCCCTCGGGCCCTGGCCCTATAAAAAAAAAAAGTGCGCGCAAATGGGGCATCTGCCCAGGGCCCACTCATTCCTGGGGGCCCAAGACAGCTGCCCCGTGGCCCCCCCGCTGCCCGTGTGATTCTCACATGGAGACAGTCACGATCGGGGGGAAGCTGGCCAGGGACAGGGAGGTCTCTCCCTGATCCCTCCTCCCGGCTTGCGCTAGCCACACCTCTAGGAGGAGGGATCTGGGAGATAGCTCCCTGTCCCTGCCCAGCTTCTCCCCGATCGTGACTGTCTCCATGTGAGACAGTAACACGGGCAGCGATGGGCCGGCGGTGCTCTACCTATGCAAACACAACTGGAAACGTCCTCCTCCCTGCAAATTAAATTAACTAAGCACGGAGGAGGACCAATAGTAAAACATTTTTATTTTTTTTATTAAAGTGTCTGTAAGTGTGTGTGGGTGTGTGAGTATGTCAATGTGTGTGTTACCGTCTGTAAGTTTGACTGTGTGTCTAAGTATGTAAGGGTGCCTGTAAGTGTGTATATTTATGTGTCTGTAAGGGTGTGTCTGTAAGTGTATGTGTGTGTGTGTGTAATGATGACTAAGTGTGTGTGTGTGTGTGACTGTGTATTTATGAGTGATTGTGTAAGTGTGTGTGTGTAAGTGTGACTGTGCAATTATGGGTGAGTGTGTAAGTGTGTCTGTAAGTGTGACTGTATTTATGCATGAGTGTGTAAGTGTGACCATGTATTTATGTGTGAGTGTGTAAGTGTGTTTAAGTGTAAATGTGACTGTGTATTTATGCGTGAGTATGTAAGTGTGGCTGTGTATGTGTAGGTAGGGCTGCTTTTGCAAAGTGGGCACTTCTCAGGGCAAATTTTTTTTTGCCTCCCTCGATATTTCTGATGGCGGCCCTGCATATCAGGTCATCTTTTATTCTGTTTGAGGTCGTATCCAATAAGAAAAACTGTTGTCATGTATTTAGAGTATTTAGTAGCTTTCAGGCTTTTGTTACAGTGGTTTTAAATTTTCACTATGTAACTTACTGTTTGTAATTAACTAATAAGCTATGTATCACATGTGAGCCTGATCAGTGGGTGGAGTATATAAGATTATATACGATAACCTCAAATGGCTATTAAGGCCATTTGGACGAAACACTTAAAGAATTGTTACTTCGATATGGGCTTCCATGACAGCGTTTTATGATCGTCTTCAATACAATAATATTTAAAATGTTCACATAAGTGTAGTTATGTCTTGGCCGAAACAACAGATAGGAGGAACCAAAATAACGTGACGTGTTTAAAACTGTCATACTTCTTCAGGCTTCAAGCAATATCTTCATGTACAAAAAGCAAAGGTTCAGAGCCTCACCATCAGAAATGTATGTCACACTAATTTGTGTAGTGCATACCTGTATCTGCTACCCGGTAGAGATGGTATGCCACTTGTGATGTGAAAATCTTTACAACTTGAGTGTTTCATTTGAAGCTGGAACTGATGTTACAAGGTGTGAAATGTTACACTGAGTTAGTTGCCAGTAAGTCTATGTAGCATTTGTTTGTATAGATAGTAGGTGCTTTTGATATGCTAAATAACCCTTAGCAGTCAGGAGACTATTCCAGCAAAAGTCAAATCTCAAACATGCCTTAATAACAACTCACAGATTATTAATAGTGTTGAGCAAACCCGAACCGCACTGTTCAGGTTCGTACCGAACATTACGTTTTTTGGACCCCGGACCCGAACACGGAAATTTCACTGTATGTTCGGGTTGGAGTTCGGGTTGGAGTTCGGGGTTCGGCTATTACGTTATATGTAATGCTATGGGCTTTCTATAAACCGAAATAGAGTCCCCATTCATACGAATAGGTCAATTGACCTATTTGTATGAATGGGGACTCTATTTCGGTTTATAGAAAGCCCATAGCATTACATATATTACATAAACCGAAAGTCTATAAACCGAATGTCTTTCGTCAATTGACCTATTTGTATGAATGGGAACTCTATTTCGGTTTATAGAAAGCCAATAGTATTACATGCATTTCATAAACCGAAAGTCTATAAACCGAATGTCTTTCGTCAATTGACCTATTGACCTATTGACCTATTCTTATGAATGGGGACTCTATTTCGGTTAATAGAAAGCCAATAGCATTACATGTATTTTATAAAACGAAAGTCTATAAACCGAATGACATTCGGTTTATAGACTTTCGGTTTATGGAATACATATAATGCTATTGGCTTTCTATAAACCGAAATAGAGTACCCATTCACATGCATAGATCAATTGACCTATTCGTATGAATGGGGACACTCTTACCCACATTTTACTTCCTTTTGCAGCCATCTAGCCCTTTCCAGGACTTTTTTAGAGGCATTTTAGTGACCAAAAGTTCGTGTCCCCATTGACTTCAATGGGGTTAGGGGTCAAGTTTAAGCACGGACCCAGACATTTTTTCAAAATTCGGCCGAACCTGAACATCCAGGTGTCCGCTCAACTCTAATTATTAATCTTGCCTCAATTACTGAAAATTTAGACTGGGGAGAGTACACCCTACAAAATGAGTACAAAAATGGCTGGTGCAACTTGAGCCGTTTGGAAGTTATTGTGAAGTCTGTGGTATAGAGTCATGGGTGGCAAGTGTGACATATCTATGGACTTCATAAATTGCAACAAATACGCAACATACGTGGGAGGGAAATTAGAAACAAGATTCCATTTTTGAACTGAGGTAGTTCACACAAGGGAGAGGGAACTTCTAGGTACACCTATACAAACACATAAACCTGGTATATCATAGCAAATGAACAGTAAATACATAAACCTGGTGTATCATAGCAAATGAGCAGTAAATACATAAACCTAGTATATCATAGCAAATGAACAGTAAATACATAAACCTGGTATATCATAGCAAATGAGCAGTAAATGCATGAACCTGGTATATCATAGCAAATGAGCAGTAAATACATAAACCTAGTATATCATAGCAAATGAACAGTAAATACATAAACCTGGTATATCATAGCAAATGAGCAGTAAATGCATGAACCTGGTATATCATAGCAAATGAGCAGTAAATGCATGAACCTGGTATATCATAGCAAATGAACAGTAAATACATAAACCTGGTATATCATAGCAAATGAGCAGTAAATGCATAAACCTGGTATATCATAGCAAATGAGCAGTAAATGCATGAACCTGGTATATCATAACAAATGAGCAGCAAACACAATAACCTGGTATATCATTGCAAAGGAGCAGTACATGCATAAAGCTGGTATATCATAGCAAATAAAGAGTAAATGCATGAACATGGAATATCATAGCAAGTAAGCAGTAAAAGCATAAACCTGGTATATCACAATAAATGAGAAGTAAATGCATACATTTGGTATATCATAGCAAATAAGCAGTAAACACATGAAGCCTGTATATCATAGCAAATGAGCAGTAAGCACAAAAACCTGATATATCATAGCAAATGAGCAGTAAAAGCATAAACCTGGTATATCATAGCAAATGAGCAGTAAATGCATAAACTTGGAATATCATAGCAAATGAGCTGCAAACACAAACCTGGTATATAAAGTGAGAAGTAAATGCATAAACTTGGTCTATCATAGATAATGAGCAGTAAACACATAAACTTAGTATACCATAACAAATGAGCAGTAAATGCATAAACCTGATATATTATAGCAAATGAGCAGTAAAAGCATAAACCTTGTATATCATAGCAAATGAGCTGCAAACACATAAACCTGGTATATCAAGAAAGTGAGACGTAAATGCATAAACTTGGTCAGTAATAGCAAATGAGCAGTAAACACATAAACCTGGTAAACAAAAGTATGAGCCCCACCACGAGGCTGAAAAAACTGTAGCTTTCCATTCCTCCTGAATCGCCTACACACCCACCCAGCACTTCCATTGGGTTGAAAAAAGAAGAAGAAGTCTTGAGGAGCAATCTGTGGTGGCTTGAATGGAGGAAATAACATGAAGATTCCAGACTCAAGACTGGCTATAAAAGTGATTTATTCCAAAGTAAAAAAACAGTGCTCTCCTACCAGGTGTGTCTAAACGCCTACGTGCTGCGCCAAATCTCTGCGCCTTGTCAAGGATGACCTACTAGGGGTGTGCCCTTCTATTTAAACATTTCTTAAAGTGCAAGTGATAAAGATATTAAAGTGATCCTAACACCAATTAACATATAAACAGTGATTCAAGTCTTATATGAACATTACAAACAATTCTGTGAATTGCACTGGAGAAGGACTTGAAATCATGTTCTTAGTGGTTGAATGAAGTTGGGAGGTTAGAACATAATAATAATAATAATAATAATAGATGTAGATCTTTACTGTTGGAAAAGATACTTATGTGTTCTATTATTTATCCAATTATCACAATAATTACGTATTATAACAGTTTGCAGTTCTGTAAATATTCATTTCTCAGAGCTTTAGAAGATACACATGAGAAACAATTGTGGCCCCCGAAAGAGTATTCTTAGGAGGTATAAAACACTGCTAAGAGACAGGAGAAATATATATTTGTTTGATTGATATATGTTCACACGTTAATAAGGTAATATCAACAACATAATAGCAACAGCCCATCCAATCTTTTAATGTCCAAAGATGTGATTAAGATCCCATTCCAAATTAACTCCATTGGGTTTTTTTTGTCTGCAGCCTAAAAATCCCGAACATTTCTCTTTTGTTTAATATGTTTTGTTTGTTGCCTCCCCTCTTGGGGTTGGCAATCCTTTCAATGCCCTGAAAAGAATAATGGGCTTTATTGCCCCCCACTGCATATTTGAAAATGTTTATTAACTGTTGATTTTTGGTCACTGACCGTGATGTCGTTGAGATGTTCCCTCATTCCCTCCTTAAAGGGTCTTAGGTATGCGTCCCACATATTGTCATTTCCATTTTTGACATGTAACTAAATAAATGACAAATGACATGTTACAGTGTATTTATTGTTTTATTTTAAAAGTCTCACCTGTCACTGCGGATTCATAATTGCTGGCTTGATGAACATAATTGCAACTGACTCATCTACCACCACATCTAAACATGCCTGTACATTTTAACCAATTGCCGTCTGATTTCTGTTTAATCTTGTCTTGATAATGGCTTGGTAATAACCATGATCTAAGTGATTTAGTTCTACGAGCTTAAAATTGTACCCCCCCCCCCCCCTCCAAGATCTTACTGTAATAGGGATCCAACTTCAGTACGACAAATGCTTTCTAATAATGCCTGTTATTTGTTTATATTGATATCTATATTTTCTAATGAAGGTGGGGCCCCTACCAAGGGTTGTGCCTCCCCTCTTGCTAATGGTTTTATCTTTGTTGTCATTTAGAAGGTCCTTTGCGGTCTCTCCTCTTTTGATAGCCCTTTTATATTTAATGGATGGGGTCATTTCTCTTCGTAAGTTTATTTTTGAGAGCCAATGACTGTCGTTCAAAGTTGGTATTGGTGGAGCAGTCCCTACGTAACCTGATAAATTGCCCTATTGGTATGCCCTGGTCAGGGTGGCAGCTACCTCCAAAAAGTAGGGTATTGCCTGCTGAGGGATCCTATAACAGTCCGTCACTGCTACCCATCAATGCAATATCCAAAAAGTAATTTTTATAGAAGTAAGATTAATATCATTATTATTATTAATGTAGTCCCTGAATATAGCTATATAACTGCTTATCCGTCCCGACCAGATGATGAGAAGGTCGTCAGTGTACCTACCCTAACACTGTATGTATTCTCTGTATGGATTACCATCCCCAAAGATGTGGCACCATTCCCATATTCCCATAAACAGATTTGCATATGAAGGCGCAAACTTAGCGCCCATGGCGGTGCCACGTCTCTGGAGATAGTACTGTCCATAGAAGGTGAAAAAGTTGTGGCAGAGAAGGAAGTCCACTAGGAATGTTTTGAGGTCTGTAGAATAGTCAGAATGGTTATGAAGAAAAAAGAGGCCTCAAGTCCTGCTTTATGAGGGATGCTTGAGTATAGGGAGGAAACAGCTTGGCACAAAGCTCTGACTTTTGGCACGAAACGCATAGGCATTTACCCAAACGGGTAGGAGAGCACTGTCTTTCTACTTTGGAATAAATCAATTTTACAGCCCGTCTTGTGTCTGGAAACATCATTTTATTTCCTCCATTCAAGCCACCACCGATTGCTCCTCAAGACACAAACCTGGTATACCATAGCAAATGAGCAGTAAACACACACCTTGTATATCATAGCAAATAAGCTCTCGAAATGGGAATAAAAACCATCCCTGGAAATAATTTTATAACAACCCCAAAACATCACATCATTATACCAGCCCCATAACACCACATCATTATACCAGCCCCATAACATCCCATCATTATACCAGCCCCATAACATCACATCATTATACCAGCCACATAACATCCCATCATTATACCAGCCCCATAACATCCCATCATTGTACCAGCTTCATAACATCATTATACCAGCCCCATAACATCCCATCATTATACCAACCCCATAACATCACATCATTATACCAGCCCCATAAAATCCCATCATTATACCAGCCCCATAACATCCCATCATTATACCAGCCTCATAACATCCCATCATTATACCAGCCCCATAACATCACATCATTATACCAGCCTCATAACATCCAATCATTATACCAGCCCCATAACATCACATCATTATACCAGCCCCATAACATCCCATCATTATACCAGCCCCATAACATCACATCATTATACCAGCCCCATAACATCACATCATTATACCGGCCCCATAACATCACATCATTATACCAACCCCATAACATCCCATCATTATACCAGCCCCATAACATCCCATCATTATACCAGCCCCATAACATCCCATCATTATACCAGCCCCATAACATCACATCATTATACCAGCCCCATAACATCCCATCATTATACCAGCCACATAACATCACATCATTATACCAGCCCCATAACATCCCATCATTATACCAGCCTCATAACATCCCATCATTATACCAGCCTCATAACATCCCATCAATATACCAGCTCCATAGCATCACATCATTATACCAGCCCCATAACATCACATCATTATACCAGCCCCATAACATCCCATCATTATACCAGCCTCATAGCACCACATCATTATACCAGCCCCATAACATCCCATCATTATACCAACCAACCCCATAACATCCAATCATTATACCAGCCCCATAACATCACATCATTATACCAGCCCCATAACATCCCATCATTATACCAGCTCCATAACATCATTATACCAGCCCCATAACATCCCATCATTATACCAGCCCCATAACATCACATCATTATACCAGCCCCATAACATCCCATCATTATACCAGCCACATAACATCACATCATTATACCAGCCCCATAACATCCCATCATTATACCAGCCTCATAACATCCCATCATTATACCAGCCCCATAACATCCCATCATTATACCAACCAACACCATAACATCCAATCATTATACCAGCCCCATAACATCCCATCATTATACCAGCCCCATAAAATCACATCATTATACCAGCCCCATAACATCCCATCATTATACCAGC
This sequence comes from Pelodytes ibericus, assembly GCA_036172795.1. Taxonomy (NCBI): domain Eukaryota; kingdom Metazoa; phylum Chordata; class Amphibia; order Anura; family Pelodytidae; genus Pelodytes; species Pelodytes ibericus. The sequence goes on from CM069863.1 coordinate 195,339,338, forward strand.
CCCATAACATCCCATCATTATACCAGCCCCAAAACATCACATCATTATCTTAGCCCCATAACATACCATCATTATACCAGCCCCATAACATCACATCATTATACCAGCCCCATAACATCCCATCAATATACCAGCTCCATAGCATCACATCATTATACCAGCCCCATACCATCACATCATTATACCAGCCCCATAACATCACATCATTATACCAGCCCCATAACATCCCATCATTATACCAGCCTCATAGCACCACATCATTATACCAGCATCATAACATCCCATCATTATACCAACCAACCCCATAACATCCAATCATTATACCAGCCCCATAACATCACATCATTATACCAGCCCCATAACATCCCATCATTATACCAGCTCCATAACATCATTATACCAGCCCCATAACATCCCATCATTATACCAGCAAATAACATCACATCATTATACCAACCAACCCCATAACATCCCATCATTATACCAGCCCCATAACATCACATCATTATACCAGCCCCATAACATCCCATCAATATACCAGGTCCATAGCATCACATCATTATACCAGCCCCATAACATCACATCATTATACCAGCCCCATAACAATACATCATTATACCAGCCCCATAACATCCCATCATTATACCAGCCTCATAGCACCACATCATTATACCAGCCCCATAACATCCCATCATTATACCAACCAACCCCATAACATCCAATCATTATACCAGCCCCATAACATCCCATCATTATACCAGCCCCATAACATCATAACATTATACCAACCCCATAACATCACATCATTATACCAGCCCCATAACATCACATCATTATACCAGCCCCATAACATCCCATCATTATACCAGCCCCATAACATCACATCATTATACCAGCTCCATAACATCCCATCATTATACCAGCCCCATAACATCACATCATTATACCAGGCCCATAACATCCCATAATTATACCAGCCCCATAGCATCCCATCATTAGACCAGCCCCATCTTATCACATTATTATCCCAGCCATCAACATCCCATCATTATACCAGCCCCATAACATCACATAATCATTCCATCCCCCAAACATCCCAAAATTATACCAGCCCCATAACATCCCATCATTATACCAGCCCCATAACATCCCATTATTATACCAGCCCCATAACATCACATCATTATACCAGCCCCATAACATCACATCATTATACCAGCCCCATAACATCACATCATTATACCAGTCCCATAACATCACATCATTATACCAGCCCCATAACATCACATCATTATACCAGCCCCATAACTTCACATCATTATACCAGCCCCATAACATCACATCATTATACCAGCCCCATAACATCACATCATTATACCAGCCCCATAACATCACATCATTATACCAGCCACATAACATCACATCATTATACCAGCCCCATAACATCCCATCATTATACCAGCCTCATAACATCCCATCATTATACCAGCCCCATAACATCCCATCATTATACCAACCAACCCCATAACATCCAATCATTATACCAGCCCCATAACATCCCATCATTATACCAGCCCCATAAAATCACATCATTATACCAGCCCCATAACATCCCATCATTATACCAGCCCCATAACATCCCATCATTATACCAGCCCCAAAACATCACATCATTATATTAGCCCCATAACATACCATCATTACACCAGCCCCATAACATCACATCATTATACCAGCTCCATAACATCACATCATTATACCAGCTCCATAGCATCACATCATTATACCAGCCCCATAACATCACATCATTATACCAGCCCCATAACATCACATCATTATACCAGCCCCATAACATCACATCATTATACCAGACCCATAACATCACATCATTATACCAGACCCATAACATCACATCATTATACCAGCCTCATAGCACCACATCATTATACCAGCCCCATAACATCCCATCATTATACCAACCAACCCCATAACATCCAATCATTATACCAGCCCCATAACATCACATCATTATACCAGCCCCATAACATCCCATCATTATACCAGCCCCATAACATCACATCATTATACCAGCCCCATAACATCCCATCATTATACCAACCAACCCCATAACATCCAATCATTATACCAGCCTCATAGCACCACATCATTATACCAGCCCCATAACATCCCATCATTATACCAACCAACCCCATAACATCCAATCATTATACCAGCCCCATAACATCACATCATTATACCAGCCCCATAACATCCCATCATTATACCAGCCCATAACATCACATCATTATACCAGCCCCATAACATCCCATCCTTATACCAGCCTCATAGCACCACATCATTATACCAGCCCCATAACATCCCATCATTATACCAACCAACCCCATAACATCCAATCATTATACCAGCCTCATAGCACCACATCATTATACCAGCCCCATAACATCCCATCATTATACCAACCAACCCCATAACATCCAATCATTATACCAGCCCCATAACATCACATCATTATACCAGCCCCATAACATCCCATCAATATACCAGGTCCATAGCATCACATCATTATACCAGCCCCATAACATCACATCATTATACCAGCCCCATAACAATACATCATTATACCAGCCCCATAACATCCCATCATTATACCAGCCTCATAGCACCACATCATTATACCAGCCCCATAACATCCCATCATTATACCAACCAACCCCATATCATCCAATCATTATACCAGCCCCATAACATCACATCATTATACCAGCCCCATAACATCCCATCATTATACCAGCCCCAGGACATCACATCATTATACCAACCCCAGGACATCACATCATTATACCAGCCCCATAACATCACATCATTATTCCAGCCCCATAACATCCCATCAATATACCAGCCCCATAACATCCCATCATTATACCAGCCTCATAAAATCCCATCATTATACCAGCCTCATAACATCCCATCATTATACCAACCAACCCCATAACATCCAATCATTATAACAGCCCCATAACATCCCATCATTATACCAGCCCCATAACATCCCATCATTATACCAGCCCCATAACATCCCATCATTGTACCAGCTTCATAACATCATTATACCAGCCCCATAACATCCCATCATTATACCAGCCCCATAACATCATAACATTATACCAACCCCATAACATCACATCATTATACCAGCCCCATAACATCACATCATTATACCAGCCCCATAACATCACATCATTATACCAGCCCCATAACATCACATCATTATACCAGCTTCATAACATCATTATACCAGCCCCATAACATCTCATCATTATACCAGCCCCATAACATCATAACATTATACCAACCCCATAACATCACATCATTATACCAGCCCCATAACATCACATCATTATACCAGCCCCATAACATCACATCATTATACCAGCCCCATAACATCACATCATTATACCAGCTCCATAACATCCCATCATTATACCAGCCCCATAACATCACATCATTATACCAGGCCCATAACATCCCATAATTATACCAGCCCCATAGCATCCCATCATTAGACCAGCCCCATCTTATCACATTATTATCCCAGCAATCAACATCCCATCATTATACCAGCCCCATAACATCACATAATCATTCCATCCCCCAAACATCCCAAAATTATACCAGCCCCATAACATCCCATCATTATACCAGCCCCATAACATCCCATAATTATACCAGCCCCATAACATCACATCATTATACCAGCCCCATAACATCACATCATTATACCAGTCCCATAACATCACATCATTATACCAGCCCCATAACATCCCATCATTATACCAGCCCCATAACATCACATCATTATACCAGCCCCATAACATCACATCATTATACCAGCCACATAACATCACATCATTATATCAGCCCCATAACATCCCATCATTATACCAGCCTCATAACATCCCATCATTATACCAGCCCCATAACATCCCATCATTATACCAACCAACCCCATAACATCCAATCATTATACCAGCCCCATAACATCCCATCATTATACCAGCCCCATAAAATCACATCATTATACCAGCCCCATAACATCCCATCATTATACCAGCCCCATAACATCCCATCATTATACCAGCCCCAAAACATCTCATCATTATATTAGCCCCACAACATACCATCATTATACCAGCCCCATAACATCACATCATTATACCAGCCCCATAACATCCCATCAATATACCAGCTCCATAGCATCACATCATTATACCAGCCCCATAACATCACATCATTATACCAGCCCCATAACATCACATCATTATACCAGCCCCATAACATCACATCATTATACCAGCCCCATAACATCCCATCATTATACCAGCCCCATAACATCCCATCATTATACCAGCCCCAAAACATCACATCATTATATTAGCCCCATAACATACCATCATTATACCAGCCCCATAACATCACATCATTATACCAGCCCCATAACATCACATCATTATACCAGCTCCATAGCATCACATCATTATACCAGCCCCATAACATCACATCATTATACCAGCCCCATAACATCACATCATTATACCAGCCCCATAACATCACATCATTATACCAGCTCCATAACATCCCATCATTATACCAGCCTCATAGCACCACATCATTATACCAGCCCCATAACATCCCATCATTATACCAGCCTCATAACATCCCATCATTATACCAGCCCCATAACATCCCATCATTATACCAACCAACCCCATAACATCCAATCATTATACCAGCCCCATAACATCCCATCATTATACCAGCCCCATAAAATCACATCATTATACCAGCCCCATAACATCCCATCATTATACCAGCCCCATAACATCCCATCATTATACCAGCCCCAAAACATCACATCATTATATTAGCCCCATAACATACCATCATTATACCAGCCCCATAACATCACATCATTATACCAGCCCCATAACATCACATCATTATACCAGCTCCATAGCATCACATCATTATACCAGCCCCATAACATCACATCATTATACCAGCCCCCTAACATCACATCATTATACCAGCCCCATAACATCACATCATTATACCAGCCCCAAAACATCACATCATTATATTAGCCCCATAACATACCATCATTATACCAGCCCCATAACATCACATCATTATACCAGCCCCATAACATCACATCATTATACCAGCTCCATAGCATCACATCATTATACCAGCCCCATAACATCACATCATTATACCAGCCCCATAACATCACATCATTATACCAGCCCCATAACATCACATCATTATACCAGCTCCATAACATCCCATCATTATACCAGCCTCATAACATCCCATCATTATACCAGCCCCATAACATCCCATCATTATACCAACCAACCCCATAACATACAATCATTATACCAGCCGCATAACATCCCATCATTATACCAGCCCCATAAAATCACATCATTATACCAGCCCCATAACATCCCATCATTATACCAGCCCCATAACATCCCATCATTATAACAGCCCCAAAACATCACATCATTATATTAGCCCCATAACATACCATCATTATACCAGCCCCATAACATCACATCATTATACCAGCCCCATAACATCACATCATTATACCAGCTCCATAGCATCACATCATTATACCAGCCCCATAACATCACATCATTATACCAGCCCCATAACATCACATCATTATACCAGCCCCATAACATCACATCATTATACCAGCTCCATAACATCCCATCATTATACCAGCCTCATAGCACCACATCATTATACCAGCCCCATAACATCCCATCATTATACCAACCAACCCCATAACATCCAATCATTATACCAGCCCCATAACATCACATCATTATACCAGCCCCATAACATCCCATCATTATACCAGCCCCATAACATCACATCATTATACCAGCCCCATAACATCCCATCATTATACCAACCAACCCCATAACATCCAATCATTATACCAGCCTCATAGCACCACATCATTATACCAGCCCCATAACATCCCATCATTATACCAACCAACCCCATAACATCCAATCATTATACCAGCCCCATAACATCACATCATTATACCAGCCCCATAACATCCCATCATTATACCAGCCCATAACATCACATCATTATACCAGCTTCATAACATCATTATACCAGCCCCATAACATCCCATCATTATACCAGCCCCATAACATTATAACATTATACCAACCCCATAACATCACATCATTATACCAGCCCCATAACATCCCATCATTATACCAGCCCCATAACATCCCATCATTGTACCAGCTTCATAACATCATTATACCAGCCCATAACATCACATCATTATACCAGCCCCATAACATCCCATCATTATACCAGCCCCATAACATCCCATCATTATACCAGCCCCATAACATCCCATAATTATACCAGCCCCATAACATCACATCATTATACCAGCCCCATAACATCACATCATTAAACCAGCCCCATAACATCACATCATTATACCAGTCCCATAACATCACATCATTATACCAGCCCCATAACATCCCATCATTATACCAGCCCCATAACATCACATCATTATACCAGCCCCAAAACATCACATCATTATATTAGCCCCACAACATACCATCATTATACCAGCCCCATAACATCACATCATTATACCAGCCCCATAACATCCCATCAATATACCAGCTCCATAGCATCACATCATTATACCAGCCCCATAACATCACATCATTATACCAGCCCCATAACATCACATCATTATACCAGCCCCATAACATCACATCATTATACCAGCTCCATAACATCCCATCATTATACCAGCCTCATAGCACCACATCATTATACCAGCCCCATAACATCCCATCATTATACCAACCAACCCCATAACATCCAATCATTATACCAGCCCCATAACATCACATCATTATACCAGCCCCATAACATCCCATCATTATACCAGCCCCATAACATCACATCATTATACCAGCCCCATAACATCCCATCATTATACCAACCAACCCCATAACATCCAATCATTATACCAGCCTCATAGCACCACATCATTATACCAGCCCCATAACATCCCATCATTATACCAACCAACCCCATAACATCCAATCATTATACCAGCCTCATAGCACCACATCATTATACCAGCCCCATAACATCCCATCATTATACCAACCAACCCCATAACATCCAATCATTATACCAGCCCCATAACATCACATCATTATACCAGCCCCATAACATCCCATCATTATACCAGCCCATAACATCACATCATTATACCAGCCCCATAACATCCCATCATTATACCAGCCTCATAGCACCACATCATTATACCAGCCCCATAACATCCCATCATTATACCAACCAACCCCATAACATCCAATCATTATATCAGCCCCATAACATCACATCATTATACCAGCCCCATAACATCCCATCAATATACCAAGTCCATAGCATCACATCATTATACCAGCACCATAACATCACATCATTATACCAGCCCCATAACAATACATCATTATACCAGCCCCATAACATCCCATCATTATACCAGCCTCATAGCACCACATCATTATACCAGCCCCATAACATCCCATCATTATACCAACCAACCCCATAACATCCAATCATTATACCAGCCCCATAACATCACATCATTATACCAGCCCCATAACATCCCATCATTATACCAGCCCCAGGACATCACATCATTATACCAGCCCCAGGACATCACATCATTATACCAGCCCCATAACATCACATCATTATACCAGCCCCATAACATCCCATCAATATACCAGCCCCATAACATCCCATCAATATACCAGCCCCATAACATCCCATCATTATACCAGCCTCATAACATCCCATCATTATACCAGCCTCATAACATCCCATCATTATACCAACCAACCCCATAACATCCCATCATTATACCAGCCCCAAAACATCACATCATTATATTAGCCCCATAACATACCATCATTATACCAGCCCCATAACATCACATCATTATACCAGCCCCATAACATCACATCATTATACCAGCTCCATAGCATCACATCATTATACCAGCCCCATAACATCACATCATTATACCAGCCCCCTAACATCACATCATTATACCAGCCCCATAACATCACATCATTATACCAGCCCCAAAACATCACATCATTATATTAGCCCCATAACATACCATCATTATACCAGCCCCATAACATCACATCATTATACCAGCCCCATAACATCACATCATTATACCAGCTCCATAGCATCACATCATTATACCAGCCCCATAACATCACATCATTATACCAGCCCCATAACATCACATCATTATACCAGCCCCATAACATCACATCATTATACCAGCTCCATAACATCCCATTATTATACCAGCCTCATAACATCCCATCATTATACCAGCCCCATAACATCCCATCATTATACCAACCAACCCCATAACATACAATCATTATACCAGCCCCATAACATCCCATCATTATACCAGCCCCATAAAATCACATCATTATACCAGCCCCATAACATCCCATCATTATACCAGCCCCATAACATCCCATCATTATAACAGCCCCAAAACATCACATCATTATATTAGCCCCATAACATACCATCATTATACCAGCCCCATAACATCACATCATTATACCAGCCCCATAACATCACATCATTATACCAGCTCCATAGCATCACATCATTATACCAGCCCCATAACATCACATCATTATACCAGCCCCATAACATCACATCATTATACCAGCCCCATAACATCACATCATTATACCAGCTCCATAACATCCCATCATTATACCAGCCTCATAGCACCACATCATTATACCAGCCCCATAACATCCCATCATTATACCAACCAACCCCATAACATCCAATCATTATACCAGCCCCATAACATCACATCATTATACCAGCCCCATAACATCCCATCATTATACCAGCCCCATAACATCACATCATTATACCAGCCCCATAACATCCCATCATTATACCAACCAACCCCATAACATCCAATCATTATACCAGCCTCATAGCACCACATCATTATACCAGCCCCATAACATCCCATCATTATACCAACCAACCCCATAACATCCAATCATTATACCAGCCCCATAACATCACATCATTATACCAGCCCCATAACATCCCATCATTATACCAGCCCATAACATCACATCATTATACCAGCTTCATAACATCATTATACCAGCCCCATAACATCCCATCATTATACCAGCCCCATAACATTATAACATTATACCAACCCCATAACATCACATCATTATACCAGCCCCATAACATCCCATCATTATACCAGCCCCATAACATCCCATCATTGTACCAGCTTCATAACATCATTATACCAGCCCATAACATCACATCATTATACCAGCCCCATAACATCCCATCATTATACCAGCCCCATAACATCCCATCATTATACCAGCCCCATAACATCCCATAATTATACCAGCCCCATAACATCACATCATTATACCAGCCCCATAACATCACATCATTATACCAGCCCCATAACATCACATCATTATACCAGCCCCATAACATCACATCATTATACCAGTCCCATAACATCACATCATTATACCAGCCCCATAACATCCCATCATTATACCAGCCCCATAACATCACATCATTATACCAGCCCCAAAACATCACATCATTATATTAGCCCCACAACATACCATCATTATACCAGCCCCATAACATCACATCATTATACCAGCCCCATAACATCCCATCAATATACCAGCTCCATAGCATCACATCATTATACCAGCCCCATAACATCACATCATTATACCAGCCCCATAACATCACATCATTATACCAGCCCCATAACATCACATCATTATACCAGCTCCATAACATCCCATCATTATACCAGCCTCATAGCACCACATCATTATACCAGCCCCATAACATCCCATCATTATACCAACCAACCCCATAACATCCAATCATTATACCAGCCCCATAACATCACATCATTATACCAGCCCCATAACATCCCATCATTATACCAGCCCCATAACATCACATCATTATACCAGCCCCATAACATCCCATCATTATACCAACCAACCCCATAACATCCAATCATTATACCAGCCTCATAGCACCACATCATTATACCAGCCCCATAACATCCCATCATTATACCAACCAACCCCATAACATCCAATCATTATACCAGCCTCATAGCACCACATCATTATACCAGCCCCATAACATCCCATCATTATACCAACCAACCCCATAACATCCAATCATTATACCAGCCCCATAACATCACATCATTATACCAGCCCCATAACATCCCATCATTATACCAGCCCATAACATCACATCATTATACCAGCCCCATAACATCCCATCATTATACCAGCCTCATAGCACCACATCATTATACCAGCCCCATAACATCCCATCATTATACCAACCAACCCCATAACATCCAATCATTATATCAGCCCCATAACATCACATCATTATACCAGCCCCATAACATCCCATCAATATACCAAGTCCATAGCATCACATCATTATACCAGCACCATAACATCACATCATTATACCAGCCCCATAACAATACATCATTATACCAGCCCCATAACATCCCATCATTATACCAGCCTCATAGCACCACATCATTATACCAGCCCCATAACATCCCATCATTATACCAACCAACCCCATAACATCCAATCATTATACCAGCCCCATAACATCACATCATTGTACCAGCCCCATAACATCCCATCATTATACCAGCCCCAGGACATCACATCATTATACCAGCCCCAGGATATCACATCATTATACCAGCCCCATAACATCACATCATTATACCAGCCCCATAACATCCCATCAATATACCAGCCCCATAACATCCCATCAATATACCAGCCCCATAACATCCCATCATTATACCAGCCTCATAACATCCCATCATTATACCAGCCTCATAACATCCCATCATTATACCAACCAACCCCATAACATCCAATCATTATACCAGCCCCATAACATCCCATCATTATACCAGCCCCATAACATCCCATCATTATACCAGCCCCATAACATCCCATCATTATACCAGCTTCATAACATCATTATACCAGCCCCATAACATCCCATCATTATACCAGCCGCATAACATCATAACATTATACCAACCCCATAACATCCCATCATTATACCAGCCCCATAACATCACATCATTATACCAGCCCCATAACATCCCATCATTATATCAGCCCCATAACATCACATCATTATACCAACCCCATAACATCCCATCATTATACCAGCCGCATAACATCATAACATTATAACAACCCCATAACATCACATCATTATACCAGCCCCATAACATCCCATCATTATACCAGCCTCATAACATCCCATCATTATACCAGCCCCATAACATCCCATCATTATACCAGCCCCATAACATACCATCATTATACCAGCCCCATAACATCACATCATTATACCAGCCCCATAACATCACATCATTATACCAGCTCCATAGCATCACATCATTATACCAGCCCCATAACATCACATCATTATACCAGCCCCATAACATCACATCATTATACCAGCCCCATAACATCACATCATTATACCAGCTCCATAACATCCCATCATTATACCAGCCTCATAGCACCACATCATTATACCAGCCCCATAACATCCCATCATTATACCAACCAACCCCATAACATCCAATCATTATACCAGCCCCATAACATCACATCATTATACCAGCCCCATAACATCCCATCATTATACCAGCCCCATAACATCACATCATTATACCAGCCCCATAACATCCCATCATTATACCAACCAACCCCATAACATCCAATCATTATACCAGCCTCATAGCACCACATCATTATACCAGCCCCATAACATCCCATCATTATACCAACCAACCCCATAACATCCAATCATTATACCAGCCCCATAACATCACATCATTATACCAGCCCCATAACATCCCATCATTATACCAGCCCATAACATCACATCATTATACCAGCTTCATAACATCATTATACCAGCCCCATAACATCCCATCATTATACCAGCCCCATAACATTATAACATTATTCCAACCCCATAACATCACATCATTATACCAGCCCCATAACATCCCATCATTATACCAGCCCCATAACATCCCATCATTGTACCAGCTTCATAACATCATTATACCAGCCCATAACATCACATCATTATACCAGCCCCATAACATCCCATCATTATACCAGCCCCATAACATCCCATCATTATACCAGCCCCATAACATCCCATAATTATACCAGCCCCATAACATCACATCATTATACCAGCCCCATAACATCACATCATTATACCAGCCCCATAACATCACATCATTATACCAGTCCCATAACATCACATCATTATACCAGCCCCATAACATCCCATCATTATACCAGCCCCATAACATCACATCATTATACCAGCCCCAAAACATCACATCATTATATTAGCCCCACAACATACCATCATTATACCAGCCCCATAACATCACATCATTATACCAGCCCCATAACATCCCATCAATATACCAGCTCCATAGCATCACATCATTATACCAGCCCCATAACATCACATCATTATACCAGCCCCATAACATCACATCATTATACCAGCCCCATAACATCACATCATTATACCAGCTCCATAACATCCCATCATTATACCAGCCTCATAGCACCACATCATTATACCAGCCCCATAACATCCCATCATTATACCAACCAACCCCATAACATCCAATCATTATACCAGCCCCATAACATCACATCATTATACCAGCCCCATAACATCCCATCATTATACCAGCCCCATAACATCACATCATTATACCAGCCCCATAACATCCCATCATTATACCAACCAACCCCATAACATCCAATCATTATACCAGCCTCATAGCACCACATCATTATACCAGCCCCATAACATCCCATCATTATACCAACCAACCCCATAACATCCAATCATTATACCAGCCTCATAGCACCACATCATTATACCAGCCCCATAACATCCCATCATTATACCAACCAACCCCATAACATCCAATCATTATACCAGCCCCATAACATCACATCATTATACCAGCCCCATAACATCCCATCATTATACCAGCCCATAACATCACATCATTATACCAGCCCCATAACATCCCATCATTATACCAGCCTCATAGCACCACATCATTATACCAGCCCCATAACATCCCATCATTATACCAACCAACCCCATAACATCCAATCATTATACCAGCCTCATAGCACCACATCATTATACCAGCCCCATAACATCCCATCATTATACCAACCAACCCCATAACATCCAATCATTATACCAGCCTCATAGCACCACATCATTATACCAGCCCCATAACATCCCATCATTATACCAACCAACCCCATAACATCCAATCATTATACCAGCCCCATAACATCACATCATTATACCAGCCCCATAACATCCCATCATTATACCAGCCCATAACATCACATCATTATACCAGCCCCATAACATCCCATCATTATACCAGCCTCATAGCACCACATCATTATACCAGCCCCATAACATCCCATCATTATACCAACCAACCCCATAACATCCAATCATTATATCAGCCCCATAACATCACATCATTATACCAGCCCCATAACATCCCATCAATATACCAAGTCCATAGCATCACATCATTATACCAGCACCATAACATCACATCATTATACCAGCCCCATAACAATACATCATTATACCAGCCCCATAACATCCCATCATTATACCAGCCTCATAGCACCACATCATTATACCAGCCCCATAACATCCCATCATTATACCAACCAACCCCATAACATCCAATCATTATACCAGCCCCATAACATCACATCATTATACCAGCCCCATAACATCCCATCATTATACCAGCCCCAGGACATCACATCATTATACCAGCCCCAGGATATCACATCATTATACCAGCCCCATAACATCACATCATTATACCAGCCCCATAACATCCCATCAATATACCAGCCCCATAACATCCCATCAATATACCAGCCCCATAACATCCCATCATTATACCAGCCTCATAACATCCCATCATTATACCAGCCTCATAACATCCCATCATTATACCAACCAACCCCATAACATCCAATCATTATACCAGCCCCATAACATCCCATCATTATACCAGCCCCATAACATCCCATCATTATACCAGCCCCATAACATCCCATCATTATACCAGCTTCATAACATCATTATACCAGCCCCATAACATCCCATCATTATACCAGCCGCATAACATCATAACATTATACCAACCCCATAACATCCCATCATTATACCAGCCCCATAACATCACATCATTATACCAGCCCCATAACATCCCATCATTATATCAGCCCCATAACATCACATCATTATACCAACCCCATAACATCCCATCATTATACCAGCCGCATAACATCATAACATTATACCAACCCCATAACATCACATCATTATACCAGCCCCATAACATCCCATCATTATACCAGCCTCATAACATCCCATCATTATACCAGCCCCATAACATCCCATCATTATACCAGCCCCATAACATACCATCATTATACCAGCCCCATAACATCACATCATTATACCAGCCCCATAACATCACATCATTATACCAGCTCCATAGCATCACATCATTATACCAGCCCCATAACATCACATCATTATACCAGCCCCATAACATCACATCATTATACCAGCCCCATAACATCACATCATTATACCAGCTCCATAACATCCCATCATTATACCAGCCTCATAGCACCACATCATTATACCAGCCCCATAACATCCCATCATTATACCAACCAACCCCATAACATCCAATCATTATACCAGCCCCATAACATCACATCATTATACCAGCCCCATAACATCCCATCATTATACCAGCCCCATAACATCACATCATTATACCAGCCCCATAACATCCCATCATTATACCAACCAACCCCATAACATCCAATCATTATACCAGCCTCATAGCACCACATCATTATACCAGCCCCATAACATCCCATCATTATACCAACCAACCCCATAACATCCAATCATTATACCAGCCCCATAACATCACATCATTATACCAGCCCCATAACATCCCATCATTATACCAGCCCATAACATCACATCATTATACCAGCTTCATAACATCATTATACCAGCCCCATAACATCCCATCATTATACCAGCCCCATAACATTATAACATTATTCCAACCCCATAACATCACATCATTATACCAGCCCCATAACATCCCATCATTATACCAGCCCCATAACATCCCATCATTGTACCAGCTTCATAACATCATTATACCAGCCCATAACATCACATCATTATACCAGCCCCATAACATCCCATCATTATACCAGCCCCATAACATCCCATCATTATACCAGCCCCATAACATCCCATAATTATACCAGCCCCATAACATCACATCATTATACCAGCCCCATAACATCACATCATTATACCAGCCCCATAACATCACATCATTATACCAGTCCCATAACATCACATCATTATACCAGCCCCATAACATCCCATCATTATACCAGCCCCATAACATCACATCATTATACCAGCCCCAAAACATCACATCATTATATTAGCCCCACAACATACCATCATTATACCAGCCCCATAACATCACATCATTATACCAGCCCCATAACATCCCATCAATATACCAGCTCCATAGCATCACATCATTATACCAGCCCCATAACATCACATCATTATACCAGCCCCATAACATCACATCATTATACCAGCCCCATAACATCACATCATTATACCAGCTCCATAACATCCCATCATTATACCAGCCTCATAGCACCACATCATTATACCAGCCCCATAACATCCCATCATTATACCAACCAACCCCATAACATCCAATCATTATACCAGCCCCATAACATCACATCATTATACCAGCCCCATAACATCCCATCATTATACCAGCCCCATAACATCACATCATTATACCAGCCCCATAACATCCCATCATTATACCAACCAACCCCATAACATCCAATCATTATACCAGCCTCATAGCACCACATCATTATACCAGCCCCATAACATCCCATCATTATACCAACCAACCCCATAACATCCAATCATTATACCAGCCTCATAGCACCACATCATTATACCAGCCCCATAACATCCCATCATTATACCAACCAACCCCATAACATCCAATCATTATACCAGCCCCATAACATCACATCATTATACCAGCCCCATAACATCCCATCATTATACCAGCCCATAACATCACATCATTATACCAGCCCCATAACATCCCATCATTATACCAGCCTCATAGCACCACATCATTATACCAGCCCCATAACATCCCATCATTATACCAACCAACCCCATAACATCCAATCATTATATCAGCCCCATAACATCACATCATTATACCAGCCCCATAACATCCCATCAATATACCAAGTCCATAGCATCACATCATTATACCAGCACCATAACATCACATCATTATACCAGCCCCATAACAATACATCATTATACCAGCCCCATAACATCCCATCATTATACCAGCCTCATAGCACCACATCATTATACCAGCCCCATAACATCCCATCATTATACCAACCAACCCCATAACATCCAATCATTATACCAGCCCCATAACATCACATCATTATACCAGCCCCATAACATCCCATCATTATACCAGCCCCAGGACATCACATCATTATACCAGCCCCAGGACATCACATCATTATACCAGCCCCATAACATCACATCATTATACCAGCCCCATAACATCCCATCAATATACCAGCCCCATAACATCCCATCAATATACCAGCCCCATAACATCCCATCATTATACCAGCCTCATAACATCCCATCATTATACCAGCCTCATAACATCCCATCATTATACCAACCAACCCCATAACATCCAATCATTATACCAGCCCCATAACATCCCATCATTATACCAGCCCCATAACATCCCATCATTATACCAGCCCCATAACATCCCATCATTATACCAGCTTCATAACATCATTATACCAGCCCCATAACATCCCATCATTATACCAGCCGCATAACATCATAACATTATACCAACCCCATAACATCCCATCATTATACCAGCCCCATAACATCACATCATTATACCAGCCCCATAACATCCCATCATTATATCAGCCCCATAACATCACATCATTATACCAACCCCATAACATCCCATCATTATACCAGCCGCATAACATCATAACATTATACCAACCCCATAACATCACATCATTATACCAGCCCCATAACATCCCATCATTATACCAGCCTCATAACATCCCATCATTATACCAGCCCCATAACATCCCATCATTATACCAGCCCCATAACATCCCATCATTATACCAGCCCCATAACATCCCATCATTATACCAGCCCCATAACATCACATCATTATACCAGCTCCATAACATCCCATCATTATACCAGCCCCATAACATCACATCATTATACCAGGCCCATAACATCCCATAATTATACCAGCCCCATAACATCCCATCATTAGACCAGCACCATCTTATCACATTATTATCCCAGCCCTCAACATCCCATTATTATACCAGCCCCATAACATCACATAATCATTCCATCCCCCAAACATCCCATAATTATACCAGCTCCATAACATCCCATCATTATACCAGCCTCATAGCACCACATCATTATACCAGCCCCATAACATCCCATCATTATACCAACCACCCCCATAACATCCAATCATTATACCAGCCCCATAACATCACATCATTATACCAGCCCCATAACATCCCATCATTATACCAGCCCCATAACATCACATCATTATACCAGCCCCATAACATCCCATCATTATACCAACCAACCCCATAACATCCAATCATTATACCAGCCTCATAGCACCACATCATTATACCAGCCCCATAACATCCCATCATTATACCAACCAACCCCATAACATCCAATCATTATACCAGCCCCATAACATCACATCATTATACCAGCCCCATAACATCCCATCATTATACCAGCCCATAACATCACATCATTATACCAGCCCCATAACATCCCATCATTATACCAGCCTCATAGCACCACATCATTATACCAGCCCCATAACATCCCATCATTATACCAACCAACCCCATAACATCAAATCAATATATCAGCCCCATAACATCACATCATTATACCAGCCCCATAACATCCCATCAATATACCAGGTCCATAGCATCACATCATTATACCAGCCCCATAACATCACATCATTATACCAGCCCCATAACAATACATCATTATACCAGCCCCATAACATCCAATCATTATACCAGCCTCATAGCACCACATCATTATACCAGCCCCATAACATCCCATCATTATACCAACCAACCCCATAACATCCAATCATTATACCAGCCTCATAACATCACATCATTATACCAGCCCCATAACATCCCATCATTATACCAGCCCATAACATCACATCATTATACCAGCCCCATAACATCCCATCATTATACCAGCCTCATAGCACCACATCATTATACCAGCCCCATAACATCCCATCATTATACCAACCAACCCCATAACATCCAATCAATATATCAGCCCCATAACATCACATCATTATACCAGCCCCATAACATCCCATCAATATACCAGGTCCATAGCATCACATCATTATACCAGCCCCATAACATCACATCATTATACCAGCCCCATAACATCCAATCATTATACCAGCCTCATAGCACCACATCATTATACCAGCCCCATAACATCCCATCATTATACCAACCAACCCCATAACATCCAATCATTATACCAGCCCCATAACATCACATCATTATACCAGCCCCATAACATCCCATCATTATACCAGCCCCAGGACATCACATCATTATACCAACCCCAGGACATCACATCATTATACCAGCCCCATAACATCACATCATTATTCCAGCCCCATAACATCCCATCAATATACCAGCCCCATAACATCCCATCATTATACCAGCCTCATAACATCCCATCATTATACCAGCCTCATAACATCCCATCATTATACCAACCAACCCCATAACATCCAATCATTATAACAGCCCCATAACATCCCATCATTATACCAGGCCCATAACATCCCATAATTATACCAGCCCCATAACATCCCATCATTAGACCAGCACCATCTTATCACATTATTATCCCAGCCCTCAACATCCCATTATTATACCAGCCCCATAACATCACATAATCATTCCATCCCCCAAACATCCCATAATTATACCAGCTCCATAACATCCCATCATTATACCAGCCTCATAGCACCACATCATTATACCAGCCCCATAACATCCCATCATTATACCAACCACCCCCATAACATCCAATCATTATACCAGCCCCATAACATCACATCATTATACCAGCCCCATAACATCCCATCATTATACCAGCCCCATAACATCACATCATTATACCAGCCCCATAACATCCCATCATTATACCAACCAACCCCATAACATCCAATCATTATACCAGCCTCATAGCACCACATCATTATACCAGCCCCATAACATCCCATCATTATACCAACCAACCCCATAACATCCAATCATTATACCAGCCCCATAACATCACATCATTATACCAGCCCCATAACATCCCATCATTATACCAGCCCATAACATCACATCATTATACCAGCCCCATAACATCCCATCATTATACCAGCCTCATAGCACCACATCATTATACCAGCCCCATAACATCCCATCATTATACCAACCAACCCCATAACATCAAATCAATATATCAGCCCCATAACATCACATCATTATACCAGCCCCATAACATCCCATCAATATACCAGGTCCATAGCATCACATCATTATACCAGCCCCATAACATCACATCATTATACCAGCCCCATAACAATACATCATTATACCAGCCCCATAACATCCAATCATTATACCAGCCTCATAGCACCACATCATTATACCAGCCCCATAACATCCCATCATTATACCAACCAACCCCATAACATCCAATCATTATACCAGCCTCATAACATCACATCATTATACCAGCCCCATAACATCCCATCATTATACCAGCCCATAACATCACATCATTATACCAGCCCCATAACATCCCATCATTATACCAGCCTCATAGCACCACATCATTATACCAGCCCCATAACATCCCATCATTATACCAACCAACCCCATAACATCCAATCAATATATCAGCCCCATAACATCACATCATTATACCAGCCCCATAACATCCCATCAATATACCAGGTCCATAGCATCACATCATTATACCAGCCCCATAACATCACATCATTATACCAGCCCCATAACATCCAATCATTATACCAGCCTCATAGCACCACATCATTATACCAGCCCCATAACATCCCATCATTATACCAACCAACCCCATAACATCCAATCATTATACCAGCCCCATAACATCACATCATTATACCAGCCCCATAACATCCCATCATTATACCAGCCCCAGGACATCACATCATTATACCAACCCCAGGACATCACATCATTATACCAGCCCCATAACATCACATCATTATTCCAGCCCCATAACATCCCATCAATATACCAGCCCCATAACATCCCATCATTATACCAGCCTCATAACATCCCATCATTATACCAGCCTCATAACATCCCATCATTATACCAACCAACCCCATAACATCCAATCATTATAACAGCCCCATAACATCCCATCATTATACCAGCCCCATAACATCCCATCATTATACCAGCCCCATAACATCCCATCATTGTACCAGCTTCATAACATCATTATACCAGCCCCATAACATCCCATCATTATTCCAGCCCCATAACATCATAACATTATACCAACCTCATAACATCACATCATTATACCAGCTTCATAACATCACATCATTATACCAGCCCCATAACATCCCATCATTATACCAGCCACATAACATCACATCATTATACCAGCTCCATAACATCCCATCATTATACCAGCCCCATAACATCACATCATTATACCAGGCCCATAGCATCCCATCATTAGACCAGCCCCATCTTATCACATTATTATCCCAGCCATCAACATCCCATCATTATACCAGCCCCATAACATCACATAATCATTCCATCCCCCAAACATCCCAAAATTATACCAGCCCCATAACATCCCATCATTATACCAGCCCCATAACATCCCATAATTATACCAGCCCCATAACATCACATCATTATACCAGCCCCATAACATCACATCATTATACCAGCCCCATAACATCACATCATTATACCAGTCCCATAACATCACATCATTATACCAGCCCCATAACATCCCATCATTATACCAGCCCCATAACATCACATCATTATACCAGCCCCAAAACATCACATCATTATATTAGCCCCACAACATACCATCATTATACCAGCCCCATAACATCACATCATTATACCAGCCCCATAACATCCCATCAATATACCAGGTCCATAGCACCACATCATTATACCAGCCCCATAACATCCCATCATTATACCAACCAACCCCATAACATCCAATCATTATACCAGCCCCATAACATCACATCATTATACCAGCCCCATAACATCCCATCATTATACCAGCCCCATAACATCACATCATTATACCAGCCCCATAACATCCCATCATTATACCAACCAACCCCATAACATCCAATCATTATACCAGCCTCATAGCACCACATCATTATACCAGCCCCATAACATCCCATCATTATACCAACCAACCCCATAACATCCAATCATTATACCAGCCTCATAGCACCACATCATTATACCAGCCCCATAACATCCCATCATTATACCAACCAACCCCATAACATCCAATCATTATACCAGCCCCATAACATCACATCATTATACCAGCCCCATAACATCCCATCATTATACCAGCCCATAACATCACATCATTATACCAGCCCCATAACATCCCATCATTATACCAGCCTCATAGCACCACATCATTATACCAGCCCCATAACATCCCATCATTATACCAACCAACCCCATAACATCCAATCATTATATCAGCCCCATAACATCACATCATTATACCAGCCCCATAACATCCCATCAATATACCAGGTCCATAGCATCACATCATTATACCAGCACCATAACATCACATCATTATACCAGCCCCATAACAATACATCATTATACCAGCCCCATAACATCCCATCATTATACCAGCCTCATAGCACCACATCATTATACCAGCCCCATAACATCCCATCATTATACCAACCAACCCCATAACATCCAATCATTATACCAGCCCCATAACATCACATCATTATACCAGCCCCATAACATCCCATCATTATACCAGCCCCAGGACATCACATCATTATACCAGCCCCAGGACATCACATCATTATACCAGCCCCATAACATCACATCATTATACCAGCCCCATAACATCCCATCAATATACCAGCCCCATAACATCCCATCATTATACCAGCCTCATAACATCCCATCATTATACCAGCCTCATAACATCCCATCATTATACCAACCAACCCCATAACATCCAATCATTATACCAGCCCCATAACATCCCATCATTATACCAGCCCCATAACATCCCATCATTATACCAGCCCCATAACATCCCATCATTATACCAGCTTCATAACATCATTATACCAGCCCCATAACATCCCATCATTATACCAGCCGCATAACATCATAACATTATACCAACCCCATAACATCCCATCATTATACCAGCCCCATAACATCACATCATTATACCAGCCCCATAACATCCCATCATTATATCAGCCCCATAACATCACATCATTATACCAACCCCATAACATCCCATCATTATACCAGCCGCATAACATCATAACATTATACCAACCCCATAACATCAAATCATTATACCAGCCCCATAACATCCCATCATTATACCAGCCTCATAACATCCCATCATTATACCAGCCCCATAACATCCCATCATTATACCAGCCCCATAACATCCCATCATTATACCAGCCCCATAACATCCCATCATTATACCAGCCCCATAACATCACATCATTATACCAGCTCCATAACATCCCATCATTATACCAGCCCCATAACATCACATCATTATACCAGGCCCATAACATCCCATAATTATACCAGCCCCATAACATCCCATCATTAGACCAGCACCATCTTATCACATTATTATCCCAGCCCTCAACATCCCATTATTATACCAGCCCCATAACATCACATAATCATTCCATCCCCCAAACATCCCATAATTATACCAGCCCCATAACATCCCATCATTATACCAGCCCCATAACATCCCATAATTATACCAGCCCCATAACATCCCATCATTAGACCAGCCCCATCCCATCACATTATTATCCCAGCCCTCAACATCCCATCAATATACCAGCCCCATAACATCCCATCCAGTGACCTGTTCATTAACAGAAAGGTACAAAGAACAAGAGGTCACCCCCTCAGACTGGAAGAGCAAAGATTTCAAAGATTTCATAGACAGCAAAGGAAGGGATTCTTTACGGTTAGGACAATAAAGTTATGGAACTCACTGCCAAGAGAGGTAGTGCTAGCAAACACAATAGATGCATTTAAAAATGGTTTGGATGTTTTTTTAGGAAAGCAGAACATACAGGGGTATTACTAATCGAATAAGCATTAATAAAAGAGCTTATTGATCCAAGGAGAAATCTGATTGCCTCTTGGAGTCAAGAAGGAATTTTTTCCCCCAGGAGGCAAAATTCGAAATAGCTTCCTTAGGGGTTTTTTGCCTTCTTTTGGATCAAAAGCTGTAATGATAGGTAGAAGGGTTGAACTTGATGGACTTGTGTCTTTTTTCAACCTAAATTACTATGTTACTATGTTACTATGTTACTATGTTACTATGTATTATACCAGCCTCATAACATCCCATCATTATACCAGCCTCATAACATCCCATCATTATACCAGCCTCATAACATCCCATCATTATACCAACCAACCCCATAACATCCAATCATTATACCAGCCCCATAACATCCCATCATTATACCAGCCCCATAACATCCCATCATTATACCAGCCCCATAACATCCCATCATTGTACCAGCTTCATAACATCATTATACCAGCCCCATAACATCCCATCATTATACCAGCCCCATAACATCATAACATTATACCAACCCCATAACATCACATCATTATACCAGCCCCATAACATCACATCATTATACCTGCCCCATAACATCCCATCATTATACCAGCCCCATAACATCACATCATTATACCAGCTCCATAACATCCCATCATTATACCAGCCCCATAACATCACATCATTATACCAGGCCCATAACATCCCATAATTATACCAGCCCCATAGCATCCCATCATTAGACCAGCCCCATCTTATCACATTATTATCCCAGCCATCAACATCCCATCATTATACCAGCCCCATAACATCACATAATCATTCCATCCCCCAAACATCCCAAAATTATACCAGCCCCATAACATCCCATCATTATACCAGCCCCATAACATCCCATTATTATACCAGCCCCATAACATCACATCATTATACCAGCCCCATAACATCACATCATTATACCAGCCCCATAACATCACATCATTATACCAGTCCCATAACATCACATCATTATACCAGCCCCATAACATCCCATCATTATACCAGCCCCATAACATCCCATTATTATACCAACCAACCCCATAACATCCAATCATTATACCAGCCCCATAACATCCCATCATTATACCAGCCCCATAAAATCACATCATTATACCAGCCCCATAACATCCCATCATTATACCAGCCCCATAACATCCCATCATTATACCAGCCCCATAACATCCCATCATTATACCAGCCCCATAACATCCCATCATTATACCAGCTTCATAACATAATTATACCAGCCCCATAACATCCCATCATTATACCAGCCGCATAACATCATAACATTATACCAACCCCATAACATCACATCATTATACCAGCCCCATAACATCACATCATTATACCAGCCCCATAACATCCCATCATTATACCAGCCCCATAACATCACATCATTATACCAGCTCCATAACATCCCATCATTATACCAGCCCCATAACATCACATCATTATACCAGGCCCATAACATCCCATAATTATACCAGCCCCATAACATCCCATCATTAGACCAGCCCCATCTTATCACATTATTATCCCAGCCCTCAACATCCCATCATTATACCAGCCCCATAACATCACATAATCATTCCATCCCACAAACATCCCATAATTATACCAGCCCCATAACATCCCATCATTATACCAGCCCCATAACATCCCATCATTATACCAGCCCCATAACATCACATCATTATACCAGCTCCATAACATCCCATCATTATACCAGCCCCATAACATCACATCATTATACCAGGCCCATAACATCCCATAATTATACCAGCCCCATAGCATCCCATCATTAGACCAGCCCCATCTTATCACATTATTATCCCAGCCATCAACATCCCATCATTATACCAGCCCCATAACATCACATAATCATTCCATCCCCCAAACATCCCAAAATTATACCAGCCCCATAACATCCCATCATTATACCAGCCCCATAACATCCCATTATTATACCAGCCCCATAACATCACATCATTATACCAGCCCCATAACATCACATCATTATACCAGCCCCATAACATCACATCATTATACCAGTCCCATAACATCACATCATTATACCAGCCCCATAACATCCCATCATTATACCAGCCCCATAACATCACATCATTATACCAGCCCCATAACATCACATCATTATACCAGCCCCATAACATCACATCATTATACCAGCCCCATAACATCACATCATTATACCAGCCCCATAACATCACATCATTATACCAGCCTCATACCATCACATCATTATACCAGCCCCATAACATCCCATCATTATACCAGCCCAATAACATCCCATCATTATACCAACCAACCCCATAACATCCAATCATTATTCCAGCCCCATAACATCCCATCAATATACCAGCCCCATAAAATCACATCATTATACCAGCCCCATAACATCCCATCATTATACCAGCCCCATAACATCCCATCATTATACCAGCCCCAAAACATCACATCATTATATTAGCCCCATAACATACCATCATTATACCAGCCCCATAACATCACATCATTATACCAGCCCCATAACATCACATCATTATACCAGCTCCATAGCATCACATCATTATACCAGCCCCATAACATCACATCATTATACCAGCCCCATAACATCACATCATTATACCAGCCCCATAACATCACATCATTATACCAGCTCCATAACATCCCATCATTATACCAGCCTCATAGCACCACATCATTATACCAGCCCCATAACATCCCATCATTATACCAGCCTCATAACATCCCATCATTATACCAGCCTCATAACATCCCATCATTATACCAGCCCCATAACATCCCATCATTATACCAACCAACCCCATAACATCCAATCATTATACCAGCGCCATAAAATCACATCATTATACCAGCCCCATAACATCCCATCATTATACCAGCCCCATAACATCCCATCATTATACCAGCCCCAAAACATCACATCATTATATTAGCCCCATAACATACCATCATTATACCAGCCCCATAACATCACATCATTATACCAGCCCCATAACATCACATCATTATACCAGCTCCATAGCATCACATCATTATACCAGCCCCATAACATCACATCATTATACCAGCCCCATAACATCACATCATTATACCAGCCCCATAACATCACATCATTATACCAGCCCCAAAACATCACATCATTATATTAGCCCCATAACATACCATCATTATACCAGCCCCATAACATCACATCATTATACCAGCCCCATAACATCACATCATTATACCAGCTCCATAGCATCACATCATTATACCAGCCCCATAACATCACATCATTATACCAGCCCAATAACATCACATCATTATACCAGCTCCATAGCATCACATCATTATACCAGCCCCATAACATCACATCATTATACCAGCCCCATAACATCACATCATTATACCAGCCCCATAACATCACATCATTATACCAGCTCCATAACATCCCATCATTATACCAGCCTCATAGCACCACATCATTATACCAGCCCCATAACATCCCATCATTATACCAGCCTCATAACATCCCATCATTATACCAGCCCCATAACATCCCATCATTATACCAACCAACCCCATAACATCCAATCATTATACCAGCCCCATAAAATCACATCATTATACCAGCCCCATAACATCCCATCATTATACCAGCCCCATAACATCCCATCATTATACCAGCCCCAAAACATCACATCATTATATTAGCCCCATAACATACCATCATTATACCAGCCCCATAACATCACATCATCATACCAGCCCCATAACATCACATCATTATACCAGCTCCATAGCATCACATCATTATACCAGCACCATAACATCACATCATTATACCAGCCCCATAACATCACATCATTATACCAGCCCCATAACATCACATCATTATACCAGCCCCAAAACATCACATCATTATATTAGCCCCATAACATACCATCATTATACCAGCCCCATAACATCACATCATTATACCAGCCCCATAACATCACATCATTATACCAGCTCCATAGCATCACATCATTATACCAGCCCCATAACATCACATCATTATACCAGCCCCATAACATCACATCATTATACCAGCCCCATAACATCACATCATTATACCAGCTCCATAACATCCCATCATTATACCAGCCTCATAGCACCACATCATTATACCAGCCCCATAACATCCCATCATTATACCAGCCTCATAACATCCCATCATTATACCAGCCCCATAACATCCCATCATTATACCAACCAACCCCATAACATCCAATCATTATACCAGCCCCATAACATCCCATCATTATACCAGCCCCATAAAATCACATCATTATACCAGCCCCATAACATCCCATCATTATACCAGCCCCATAACATCCCATCATTATACCAGCCCCAAAACATCACATCATTATATTAGCCCCATAACATACCATCATTATACCAGCCCCATAACATCACATCATTATACCAGCCCCATAACATCACATCATTATACCAGCTCCATAGCATCACATCATTATACCAGCCCCATAACATCACATCATTATACCAGCCCCATAACATCACATCATTATACCAGCCCCATAACATCACATCATTATACCAGCTCCATAACATCCCATCATTATACCAGCCTCATAGCACCACATCATTATACCAGCCCCATAACATCCCATCATTATACCAACCAACCCCATAACATCCAATCATTATACCAGCCCCATAACATCACATCATTATACCAACCCCATAACATCCAATCATTATACCAGCCTCATGGCACCACATCATTATACCAGCCCCATAACATCCCATCATTATACCAACCAACCCCATAACATCCAATCATTATACCAGCCCCATAACATCACATCATTATACCAGCCCCATAACATCCCATCATTATACCAGCCCATAACATCACATCATTATACCAGCCCCATAACATCCCATCATTATACCAGCCTCATAGCACCACATCATTATACCAGCCCCATAACATCCCATCATTATACCAACCAACCCCATAACATCCAATCAATATATCAGCCCCATAACATCACATCATTATACCAGCCCCATAACATCCCATCAATATACCAGGTCCATAGCATCACATCATTATACCAGCCCCATAACATCACATCATTATACCAGCCCCATAACAATACATCATTATACCAGCCCCATAACATCCAATCATTATACCAGCCTCATAGCACCACATCATTATACCAGCCCCATAACATCCCATCATTATACCAACCAACCCCATAACATCCAATCATTATACCAGCCCCATAACATCACATCATTATACCAGCCCCATAACATCCCATCATTATACCAGCCCCAGGACATCACATCATTATACCAACCCCAGGACATCACATCATTATACCAGCCCCATAACATCACATCATTATTCCAGCCCCATAACATCCCATCAATATACCAGCCCCATAACATCCCATCATTATACCAGCCTCATAACATCCCATCATTATACCAGCCTCATAACATCCCATCATTATACCAACCAACCCCATAACATCCAATCATTATAACAGCCCCATAACATCCCATCATTATACCAGCCCCATAACATCCCATCATTATACCAGCCCCATAACATCCCATCATTGTACCAGCTTCATAACATCATTATACCAGCCCCATAACATCCCATCATTATTCCAGCCCCATAACATCATAACATTATACCAACCTCATAACATCACATCATTATACCAGCTTCATAACATCACATCATTATACCAGCCCCATAACATCCCATCATTATACCAGCCACATAACATCACATCATTATACCAGCTCCATAACATCCCATCATTATACCAGCCCCATAACATCACATCATTATACCAGGCCCATAACATCCCATAATTATACCAGCCCCATAGCATCCCATCATTAGACCAGCCCCATCTTATCACATTATTATCCCAGCCATCAACATCCCATCATTATACCAGCCCCATAACATCACATAATCATTCCATCCCCCAAACATCCCAAAATTATACCAGCCCCATAACATCCCATCATTATACCAGCCCCATAACATCCCATAATTATACCAGCCCCATAACATCACATCATTATACCAGCCCCATAACATCACATCATTATACCAGCCCCATAACATCACATCATTATACCAGTCCCATAACATCACATCATTATACCAGCCCCATAACATCCCATCATTATACCAGCCCCATAACATCACATCATTATACCAGCCCCATAACATCACATCATTATACCAGCCACATAACATCACATCATTATACCAGCCCCATAACATCCCATCATTATACCAGCCTCATAACATCCCATCATTATACCAGCACCATAACATCCCATCATTATACCAACCAACCCCATAACATCCAATCATTATACCAGCCCCATAACATCCCATCATTATACCAGCCCCATAAAATCACTTCATTATACCAGCCCCATAACATCCCATCATTATACCAGCCCCATAACATCCCATCATTATACCAGCCCCAAAACATCACATCATTATATTAGCCCCACAACATACCATCATTATACCAGCCCCATAACATCACATCATTATACCAGCCCCATAACATCCCATCAATATACCAGCTCCATAGCATCACATCATTATACCAGCCCCATAACATCACATCATTATACCAGCCCCATAACATCACATCATTATACCAGCCCCATAACATCACATCATTATACCAGCTCCATAACATCCCATCATTATACCAGCCTCATAGCACCACATCATTATACCAGCCCCATAACATCCCATCATTATACCAACCAACCCCATAACATCCAATCATTATACCAGCCCCATAACATCACATCATTATACCAGCCCCATAACATCCCATCATTATACCAGCCCCATAACATCACATCATTATACCAGCCCCATAACATCCCATCATTATACCAACCAACCCCATAACATCCAATCATTATACCAGCCTCATAGCACCACATCATTATACCAGCCCCATAACATCCCATCATTATACAAACCAACCCCATAACATCCAATCATTATACCAGCCTCATAGCACCACATCATTATACCAGCCCCATAACATCCCATCATTATACCAACCAACCCCATAACATCCAATCATTATACCAGCCCCATAACATCACATCATTATACCAGCCCCATAACATCCCATCATTATACCAGCCCATAACATCACATCATTATACCAGCCCCATAACATCCCATCATTATACCCGCCTCATAGCACCACATCATTATACCAGCCCCATAACATCCCATCATTATACCAACCAACCCCATAACATCCAATCATTATATCAGCCCCATAACATCACATCATTATACCAGCCCCATAACATCCCATCAATATACCAGGTCCATAGCATCACATCATTATACCAGCACCATAACATCACATCATTATACCAGCCCCATAACAATACATCATTATACCAGCCCCATAACATCCCATCATTATACCAGCCTCATAGCACCACATCATTATACCAGCCCCATAACATCCCATCATTATACCAACCAACCCCATAACATCCAATCATTATACCAGCCCCATAACATCACATCATTATACCAGCCCCATAACATCCCATCATTATACCAGCCCCAGGACATCACATCATTATACCAGCCCCAGGATATCACATCATTATACCAGCCCCATAACATCACATCATTATACCAGCCCCATAACATCCCATCAATATACCAGCCCCATAACATCCCATCATTATACCAGCCTCATAACATCCCATCATTATACCAGCCTCATAACATCCCATCATTATACCAACCAACCCCATAACATCCAATCATTATACCAGCCCCATAACATCCCATCATTATACCAGCCCCATAACATCCCATCATTATACCAGCCCCATAACATCCCATCATTATACCAGCTTCATAACATCATTATACCAGCCCCATAACATCCCATCATTATACCAGCCGCATAACATCATAACATTATACCAACCCCATAACATCCCATCATTATACCAGCCCCATAACATCACATCATTATACCAGCCCCATAACATCCCATCATTATATCAGCCCCATAACATCACATCATTATACCAACCCCATAACATCCCATCATTATACCAGCCGCATAACATCATAACATTATACCAACCCCATAACATCACATCATTATACCAGCCCCATAACATCCCATCATTATACCAGCCTCATAACATCCCATCATTATACCAGCCCCATAACATCCCATCATTATACCAGCCCCATAACATCCCATCATTATACCAGCCCCATAACATCCCATCATTATACCAGCCCCATAACATCACATCATTATACCAGCTCCATAACATCCCATCATTATACCAGCCCCATAACATCACATCATTATACCAGGCCCATAACATCCCATAATTATACCAGCCCCATAACATCCCATCATTAGACCAGCACCATCTTATCACATTATTATCCCAGCCCTCAACATCCCATTATTATACCAGCCCCATAACATCACATAATCATTCCATCCCCCAAACATCCCATAATTATACCAGCCCCATAACATCCCATCATTATACCAGCCCCATAACATCCCATAATTATACCAGCCCCATAACATCCCATCATTAGACCAGCCCCATCCCATCACATTATTATCCCAGCCCTCAACATCCCATCAATATACCAGCCCCATAACATCCCATCCAGTGACCTGTTCATTAACAGAAAGGTACAAAGAACAAGAGGTCACCCCCTCAGACTGGAAGAGCAAAGATTTCAAAGATTTCATAGACAGCAAAGGAAGGGATTCTTTACGGTTAGGACAATAAAGTTATGGAACTCACTGCCAAGAGAGGTAGTGCTAGCAAACACAATAGATGCATTTAAAAATGGTTTGGATGTTTTTTTAGGAAAGCAGAACATACAGTGGTATTACTAATAGAATAAGCAATAATAAAAGAGCTTATTGATGCAAGGAGAAATCTGATTGCCTCTTGGAGTCAAGAAGGAATTTTTTCCCCCAGGAGGCAAAATTCGAAATAGCTTCCTTAGGGGTTTTTTGCCTTCTTTTGGATCAAAAGCTGTAATGATAGGTAGAAGGGTTGAACTTGATGGACTTGTGTCTTTTTTCAACCTAAATTACTATGTTACTATGTTACTATGTATTATACCAGCCTCATAACATCCCATCATTATACCAGCCTCATAACATCCCATCATTATACCAACCAACCCCATAACATCCAATCATTATACCAGCCCCATAACATCCCATCATTATACCAGCCCCATAACACCCCATCATTATACCAGCCCCATAACATCCCATCATTATACCAGCTTCATAACATCATTATACCAGCCCCATAACATCCCATCATTATACCAGCCCCATAACATCATAACATTATACCAACCCCATAACATCACATCATTATACCAGCCCCATAACATCACATCATTATACCAGCCCCATAACATCCCATCATTATACCAGCCCCATAACATCACATCATTATACCAGCTCCATAACATCCCATCATTATACCAGCCCCATAACATCACATCATTATACCAGGCCCATAACATCCCATAATTATACCAGCCCCATAGCATCCCATCATTAGACCAGCCCCATCTTATCACATTATTATCCCAGACATCAACATCCCATCATTATACCAGCCCCATAACATCACATAATCATTCCATCCCCCAAACATCCCAAAATTATACCAGCCCCATAACATCCCATCATTATACCAGCCCCATAACATCCCATAATTATACCAGCCCCATAACATCCCATCATTAGACCAGCCCCATCTCATCACATTATTATCCCAGCCCTCAACATCCCATCATTATACCAGCCCCATAACATCACATAATCATTCCATCCCCCAAACATCCCATAATTATACCAGCCTCATAACATCCCATCATTGTACCGGCCCCATAATATCAAATCATTATACCAGCCCCATAACATCACATCATTATACCAGCCCCATAACATCCCATCATTATACCAGCCCCATAACATCCCATCATTATACCAGCCCCATAACATCCCATCATTATACCAGCCCCATAACATCCCATCATTATACCAGCCCCATAACATCCCATAATTATACCAGCCCCATAACATCCCATCATTAGACCAGCCCCATCCCATCACATTATTATCCCAGCCCTCAACATCCCATCAATATACCAGCCCCATAACATCCCATCCAGTGACCTGTTCATTAACAGAAAGGTACAAAGAACAAGAGGTCACCCCCTCAGACTGGAAGAGCAAAGATTTCAAAGATTTCATAGACAGCAAAGGAAGGGATTCTTTACGGTTAGGACAATAAAGTTATGGAACTCACTGCCAAGAGAGGTAGTGCTAGCAAACACAATAGATGCATTTAAAAATGGTTTGGATGTTTTTTTAGGAAAGCAGAACATACAGGGGTATTACTAATAGAATAAGCATTAATAAAAGAGCTTATTGATGCAAGGAGAAATCTGATTGCCTCTTGGAGTCAAGAAGGAATTTTTTCCCCCAGGAGGCAAAATTCGAAATAGCTTCCTTAGGGGTTTTTTGCCTTCTTTTGGATCAAAAGCTGTAATGATAGGTAGAAGGGTTGAACTTGATGGACTTGTGTCTTTTTTCAACCTAAATTACTATGTTACTATGTTACTATGTTACTATGTATTATACCAGCCTCATAACATCCCATCATTATACCAGCCTCATAACATCCCATCATTATACCAACCAACCCCATAACATCCAATCATTATACCAGCCCCATAACATCCCATCATTATACCAGCCCCATAACACCCCATCATTATACCAGCCCCATAACATCCCATCATTATACCAGCTTCATAACATCATTATACCAGCCCCATAACATCCCATCATTATACCAGCCCCATAACATCATAACATTATACCAACCCCATAACATCACATCATTATACCAGCCCCATAACATCACATCATTATACCAGCCCCATAACATCCCATCATTATACCAGCCCCATAACATCACATCATTATACCAGCTCCATAACATCCCATCATTATACCAGCCCCATAACATCACATCATTATACCAGGCCCATAACATCCCATAATTATACCAGCCCCATAGCATCCCATCATTAGACCAGCCCCATCTTATCACATTATTATCCCAGACATCAACATCCCATCATTATACCAGCCCCATAACATCACATAATCATTCCATCCCCCAAACATCCCAAAATTATACCAGCCCCATAACATCCCATCATTATACCAGCCCCATAACATCCCATAATTATACCAGCCCCATAACATCCCATCATTAGACCAGCCCCATCTCATCACATTATTATCCCAGCCCTCAACATCCCATCATTATACCAGCCCCATAACATCACATAATCATTCCATCCCCCAAACATCCCATAATTATACCAGCCTCATAACATCCCATCATTGTACCGGCCCCATAATATCAAATCATTATACCAGCCCCATAACATCACATCATTATACCAGCCCCATAACATCCCATCATTATACCAGCCCCATAACATCCCATCATTATACCAGCCCCATAACATCCCATCATTATACCAGCCCCATAACATCCCATCATTATACCAGCCCCATAACATCCCATCATTATACCAGCCCCATAACATCCCATCATTATACCAGCCCCATAACATCACATCATTATACCAGCCCCATAACATCCCATCATTATACCAGCCCCATAACATCCCATCATTATACCAGCCCCATAACATCACATCATTATACCAGCTCCATAACATCATTATACCAGCCCCATAACATCCCATCAATATACCAGCCCCATAGCATCACATCATTATACCAGCCCCATAACATCACATCATTATACCAGCCCCATAACATCACATCATTATACCAGCCCCATAACATCCCATCATTATACCAGCCTCATAGCACCACATCATTATACCAGCCCCATAACATCCCATCATTATACCAACCAGCCCCATAGCATCACATCATTATACCAGCCCCATAACATCACATCATTATACCAGCCCCATAACATCACATCATTATACCAGCCCCATAACATCCCATCATTATACCAGTCCCATAACATCACATCATTATACCAGCCCCATAACATCCCATCATTATACCAGCCCCATAACATCACATCATTATACCAGCCCCATAACATCACATCATTATACCAGCCCCATAACATCACATCATTATACCAGCCCCAGGACATCACATCATTCTACCAGCCCCAGGACATCACATCATTATACCAGCCCCATAACATCACATCATTATACCAGCCCCATAACATCCCATCAATATACCAGCCCCATAACATCCCATCATTATACCAGCCTCATAACATCCCATCATTATACCAGCCCCATAACATCCCATCATTATACCAACCCCATAACATCCAATCATTATACCAGCCCCATAACATCATTATACCAGCCCCATAACAGCACATCATTATACCAGCTTTATAACATAATTATAACAGTCCCATACCATTACATCATTATACCAGCCCCATAATATCCCATCATTTTACCAGCCCCATAACATCATTATACCAGCCCCATAACATCCCATCATTAATAGCCCCATCATATCCCATCATTATACCAGCCCCATAACATCATTATACCAGTCCCATACCATACCATCATTATACTAACCCCATAACATCCCTTCATTATACCAGCCCCATAACATCCCATCAATTTACCAGCCCCGTAACTTCCTATCATTATACCAGCCCCATAACATCCTATCATTATAACAGGCCCATAGCACCACATCATTATACCAGCCCCAGAAAATCCCATCATTATACCAGCCCCATAGCACCACATCATTATGCCAGACCCATAACATTCCATCATTTTACCAGCCCCATAACATCTCATCATTATACCAGTCCCATACCATCCCATCATTATACCAGCACCATAATATCACATCATTATACCAGCCCCATAACATCATATATATATATATATATATATATATATATATATATATATATAATATGTATAATATTTATAGTATGTATAATATGTATAATATATATAGTATGTATAATATGTATAATATTTATAGTATGTATAATATGTATAATATATATAGTATGTATAAGATGTATAATATATATAGTGTGTATAATATGTATAGTTTGTATAATATAATATGTATAATATTTATAATATATATAGTATGTATAATATGTATACTATAATATGTATAATATGTATAATATATATTGTATGTATAATATATATAGCATGTATAATATGTATAATATAATATGTATAATATATATAGTATGTATAGTAAACACAGTCAAGGATTTTAAGCATGCGTGGGATAAACACAAGGCTATCCTAGCTATAAGACCGGAAACGGTGGACTAATAAAAGTGCTCAAAAAAAAAATGGGCAGACTAGATGGACCGTATGGTTCTTATCTGCCGACACATTCTATGTTTCTATGTTTCTATGTTTCTATAGGGGGGCACCAAAATGCACCTTCGCCTGTGTAGACAAAAATTCTTGCACCAGCCCTGCTTGCAGGAATAATCCGACAAGAGTGGGGAATATGAAGCCAACCTCAACCCCAGTGACCACCAGGGAACAAAGAAAGAGTAACTGAACTTCCAAAGCAGCTGAGCATCCCAAGAAGGTATGTTCATAATATATAGAATATGTATAACATGTATAATATATAATATGTATAATATGTATATATATAATATACCCTAACCCTAACCCTAATATAATATGTATAATATGTTTAATATATATAGTATGTATAATATAATATGTATAATATGTATAATATGTATAATGTAATTTGTGTAATATGTATAATATAATATGTATAATATGTATAATATAATATGTATAATATAATATGTATAATTTATATAAT
Organism: Pelodytes ibericus; assembly: GCA_036172795.1. Lineage (NCBI taxonomy): Eukaryota > Metazoa > Chordata > Amphibia > Anura > Pelodytidae > Pelodytes > Pelodytes ibericus. The sequence goes on from CM069863.1 coordinate 195,377,518, forward strand.
ATGTATAATATGTATAATATAATATGTATAATATGTATAATATAATATGTATAATTTATATAATATGTATAATATGTATAATATATATAATATGTATAATATAATATGTATAATATGTATATTATATAATATGTATAATATATATAATATGTATAATATATATATATGTATAATTTGTATAATATTTATAGTATGTATAATATGTATAATATATATAGTATGTATAATATGTATAATATGTATAATGTAATTTGTGTAATATGTATAATATAATATGTGTTATATATATAATATGTATAATATGTATAATATAATATGTATAATATAATATGTATAATTTATATAATATGTATAATATGTATAATATAATATGTATAATATGTATAATATAATATGTATAATTTATATAATATGTATAATATGTATAATATATATAATATGTATAATATAATATGTATAATATGTATATTATATAATATGTATAATATATATAATATGTATAATATATATATATGTATAATTTGTATAATATTTATAGTATGTATAATATGTATAATATATATAGTATGTATAATATGCATAATATTTATAGTATGTATAATATGTGTAATATATATAGTATGTATAATATGTATAGTATGTATAATATGTATAGTATGTATAATATAATATGTATAATATTTCTAATATATATAGTATGTATAATATGTATAATATATATTGTATGTATAATATGTATAATATAATATGTATAATTTATATAGTATGTATAATATGTATATGTATAATATATATAGTATGTATAATATGTATAATATGCATAATATAATATGTATAATATGTATAACATATATAGTATGTATAATATTGATAATATAATATGTATAAAATGTATAATATATATAGTATATATATTTATAATATGTATAACATGTATAATATAATATGTATAATCTGAATAATATATAGTATGTATACTATGTATAATATGTAAAATATAATATGTATAATATGTAAAATATATATAATAAGTATAATATTTATAATATGTATAATAAAATATATAAAATATGTATAATATATATAGTAAGTATAAGATGTATAATATAATATGTATAATATGTATAATATGTATAGTATGTATAATATAATATGTATAATATGTGTAATATCTATAATATATATAGTATGTATAAAATGTATAATATGTATAGTATGTATAATATAATATTTATAATATGTGTAATATCTATAATATATATAGTATGTATAAAATGTATAATATGTATAGTATGTATAATATAATATGTATAATATGTATAATATCTATAATATATATAGTATGTATAATTTGTATAATATGTATAATAAATATAATATGTATAATATATATATATTATGTATAATATGTATAATGTCTAATATATATAGTATGTATAATATGTACAATATATATAGTATGTATAATATGTATAATATGTATAATGTAATTTGTGTAATATGTATAATATAATATGTATAATATATATAATATGTATAATATGTATAATATAATATGTATAATATGTATAATATAATATGTATAATTTATATAATATGTATAATATGTATAAAATAATATGTATAATATGTATAATATAATATGTATAATTTATATAATATGTATAATATGTATAATATATATAATATGTATAATATAATATGTATAATATGTATATTATATAATATGTATAATATATATAATATGTATAATATATATATATGTATAATTTGTATAATATTTATAGTATGTATAATATGTATAATATATATAGTATGTATAATATGCATAATATTTATAGTATGTATAATATGTGTAATATATATAGTATGTATAATATGTATAGTATGTATAATATAATATGTATAATATGTGTAATATCTATAATATATACAGTATGTATAAAATGTATAATATGTATAGTATGTATAATATAATATGTATAATATGTGTAATATCTATAATATATATAGTATGTATAAAATGTATAATATGTATAGTATGTATAATATAATATGTATAATATGTGTAATATCTATAATATATATAGTATGTATAATTTGTATAATATGTATAATAAATATAATATGTATAATATATATATATTATGTATAATATGTATAATGTCTAATATATATAAAATGTATAATATAAATGTACCTGTTTTCATTTTCATGTAAAATAACTTCTGTGAAACTATATCATATATGGGGTGCAAGTTTCAATTCTTGTCCTAGTTATGTCTCTGCACCAAATAGAAACGAGTTCAGAAAAGTATTTACAAGTTTCCTTACCTGTCTCTGAGCAACTGTAGGGTCCGGGCTGTACGGTGGGCTTCCGTCCTGGTGTTTGGTGTTGCTCTCTCTGAGATGGTCTCCAGCTGTTTCAGTGTATTGGGTGGGCTGCAGTCCTGGTGTTTGGTGTTCCTCTCTCTGAGATGGTTTCCTGCTGTATCGGTATATTGGGTGGGCTTCAGTCCTGGTGTTTGGTGTTCCTCACTCTTAGATGGTCTCCAGCTGTATCAGTGTATTGGGTGGGCTTCAGGCCTGGTGTTCGGTGTCACTCTCTCTGAGATGGTCTCTAGCTGTATCGGTGTATTGGGTGGGCTTCAGTCCTGGTGGTTGGTGTCGCTCTCTCTGAGATGGTCTCCAGCTGTGTCAGTGTATTGGGTGGGCTTCAGTCCTGGTGTTTGCTGTCGCTCTCTCTGAGATGGTCTCTAGCTGTATCGGGGTATTGGGTGGGCTTCAGTCCTGGTGTTTGATGTTGCTCTCTCTGAGATGGTCTCCAGCTGTATCAGTGTATTGGGTGGGCTTTAGTCCTGGTGTTTAATGTTGCTCCCTCTGAGATGGTCTCCAGCTGTATCAGTGTATTGGGTGGGCTTCAGTCATGGTGTTTAATTTTGCTCCCCCTGAGATGGTCTCCAGCTGTATCAGTGTATTTGGTGCAGTACGTCAGTGGGATTAGGTGACACATCCAGGAGTTTCACAGTCACATGTGGAATAACCGGTCTCAGAACCCTGCACTCTCAGGAATTATCTGATTAAAGCCTTCTCGGAGAGATGGTCAAAGGATGAATCTTTAGCAGGTCCGGGTACCTCTCTCTGTCTCTGTGTATTACACCTGGTGCCTATTGCTGGGGACTGAGTCTAATTTTGGAAACACCTTCTGTTGTCCTGATTTTATCTCAGAGAGTAAGCCTCACACAAAGGCCCTTCCTTCATTGCTGAATTACACACAGAGTGGAAGAGTAATTAATATTTACTCACTGTTATTACTGCTGATAATACACTTTACATGTGTGTTCTAGGTTAACATTTACCTCCCCATTCCATGGTGATCTCCCAACGACGGAGGAGTTGATCTTACCCCTCCGCCCCTGTGAATTATACAGAGATGTCCCCCTCATAATACCTTCGCCTGTGACAAATTCCATGAAAAATGTTCTCTTGTAGCATGAAGGGAGCAGGGAGCACAGTGTGTCGGATTATATAAATAAACAAAGTAAATAATTTCATTGAAAACATGGGTCTTATATGATGATAGAATGGTTCTGGTATAAGGATAGAATGTTGGTTCTAATATGAGGATAGATTTTTTCCCTGGTATGCAGATAGAATGTTGGCTCTGGTATGAGGATAGAATGTTGGCTCTGGTATGAGGATAGAATGTTGGCTATGGTATGAGGATAGAATGTTGGTTCTGGTATGAGAATAGAATGTTGGTTCTGGTATGAGGATAGAATGTTGGCTTTGGTATGAGGATAGAATGTTGGTTCTGGTATTACGATAGAATGTTGTCTCTGGTATGAGGATAGAATGTTGGCTCTGGTATGAGGATAGAATGTTGTCTCTGGTATGAGGATAGAATGTTGGCTCTGGTATGAGGATAGAATGTTGATTCTGGTATGAGGATAGAATGTTGGTTCTGGTATGAGAATAGAATGTTGGTTCTGGTATGAGGATAGAATGTTGGCTTTGGTATGAGGATAGAATGTTGGTTCTGGTATTACGATAGAATGTTGTCTCTGGTATGAGGATAGAATGTTGGCTCTGGTATGAGGATAGAATGTTGTCTCTGGTATGAGGATAGAATGTTGGCTCTGGTATGAGGATAGAGTGTTGATTCTGGTATGAGGATAGAATGTTGGCTATGGTATGAGGATAGAATGTTGGTTCTGGTATGAGAATAGAATGTTGGTTCTGGTATGAGGATAGAATGTTGGCTTTGGTATGAGGATAGAATGTTGGTTCTGGTATTACGATAGAATGTTGTCTATGGTATGAGGATAGAATGTTGGCTCTGGTATGAGGATAGAATGTTGGCTTTGGTATGAGGATAGAATGTTGGTTCTGGTATTACGATAGAATGTTGTCTCTGGTATGAGGATAGAATGTTGGCTCTGGTATGAGGATAGAATGTTGATTCTGGTATGAGGATAGAATGTTGGTTCTGGTATGAGGATAGAATGTTGGCTCTGGTATGCAGATAGAATGTTGGTTCTGGTATGAGAATAGAATTTTGGTTCTGGTATGAGGATAGAATGTTGGCTCTGGTATGAGGATAGAATGTTGGCTCTGGTATGAGGATAGAATGTTGGCTCTGGTATGAGGATAGAATGTTGGCTATGGTATGAGGATAGAATGTTGGTTCTGATATGAGGATAGAATGTTGGCTCTGGTATGAGGATAGAATGTTGGCTCTGGTATGAGGATAGAATGTTGATTCTGGTATGAGGATAGAATGTTGGCTATGGTATGAGGATAGAATGTTGGTTCTGGTATGAGGATAGAATGTTGGTTCTGGTATGAGGATAGAATGTTGGCTCTGGTATGAGGATAGAATGTTGGCTCTGGTATGAGGATAGAATGTTGGCTCTAGTATGAGGATAGAATGTTGATTCTGGTATGAGGATAGAATGTTGGTTCTGGTATGAGGATAGAATGTTGGCTCTGGTATGAGGATAGAATGTTGGCTCTGGTATGAGGATAGAATGTTGGCTCTGGTATGAGGATAGAATGTTGGCTATGGTATGAGGATAGAATGTTGGTTCTGATATGAGGATAGAATGTTGGCTCTGGTATGAGGATAGAATGTTGGCTCTGGTATGAGGATAGAATGTTGATTCTGGTATGAGGATAGAATGTTGGCTATGGTATGAGGATAGAATGTTGGTTCTGGTATGAGGATAGAATGTTGTCTATGGTATGAGGATAGAATGTTGGCTATGGTATGAGGATAGAATGTTGGCTATGGTATGAGGATAGAATGTTGGTTCTGATATGAGGATAGAATGTTGGCTCTGGTATGAGGATAGAATGTTGGTTCTGGTATGAGGATAGAATGTTGATTCTGGTATGAGGATAGAATGTTGGCTATGGTATGAGGATAGAATGTTGGTTCTGGTATGAGGATAGAATGTTGGTTCTGGTATGAGGATAGAATGTTGGCTCTGGTATGAGGATAGAATGTTGGCTCTGGTATGAGGATAGAATGTTGGCTCTAGTATGAGGATAGAATGTTGATTCTGGTATGAGGATAGAATGTTGGTTCTGGTATGAGGATAGAATGTTGGCTCTGGTATGAGGATAGAATGTTGGCTCTGGTATGAGGATAGAATGTTGGCTCTGGTATGAGGATAGAATGTTGGCTATGGTATGAGGATAGAATGTTGGTTCTGATATGAGGATAGAATGTTGGCTCTGGTATGAGGATAGAATGTTGGCTCTGGTATGAGGATAGAATGTTGATTCTGGTATGAGGATATAATGTTGGCTATGGTATGAGGATAGAATGTTGGTTCTGGTATGAGGATAGAATGTTGGCTATGGTATGAGGATAGAATGTTGGCTATGGTATGAGGATAGAATGTTGGCTATGGTATGAGGATAGAATGTTGGTTCTGATATGAGGATAGAATGTTGGCTCTGGTATGAGGATAGAATGTTGGTTCTGGTATGAGGATAGAATGTTGGCTATGGTATGAGGATAGAATGTTGGTTCTGATATGAGGATAGAATGTTGGCTCTGGTATGAGGATAGAATGTTGGTTCTGGTATGAGGATAGAATGTTGGTTCTGATATGAGGATAGAATGTTGGCTCTGGTATGAGGATAGAATGTTGGTTCTGGTATGAGAATAGAATGTTGGTTCTGGTATGAGGATAGAATGTTGGCTATGGTATGAGGATAGAATGTTGGCTCTGGTATGAGGATAGAATGTTGGTTCTGGTATGAGAATAGAATGTTGGCTCTGGTATGAGGATAGAATGTTGGCTCTGGTATGAGGATATAATGTTGGCTCTGGTATGAGGATAGAATGTTGGCTTTGGTATGAGGATAGAATGTTGGTTCTGATATGAGGATAGAATGTTGGCTCTGGTATGAGGATAGAATGTTGGTTCTGGTATGAGGATAGAATGTTGGCTCTGGTATGAGGATATAATGTTGGCTCTGGTATGAGGATAGAATGTTGGCTCTGGTATGAGGATAGAATGTTGGTTCTGATATGAGGATAGAATGTTGGCTCTGGTATGAGGATAGAATGTTGATTCTGGTATGCAGATAGACTGGCAGGTAACATTTAAGGTACATTGCAGTTTCTCCTCTTTCCTTGGGAAGTATCAGTCTTTCTCTGTAATGCAGTGAGCGAAGCTTATTGTCACATGACGCCAATAGAGGAGATCTTAATGATTTTGTGTCTGCACTAGCTGTGAGAGACTGTCAGTCCTTCTCTGATTGGATGAGTGCATGCTAACACGTTGGGTTTACTCTGGACCAGCAGTAAAAGCCTATTTGTCAAGCAAAGTTTAAAAAAAGACAGTGATCATCTAGAAGGCCAACATTATCTCTTGTACTTGAGGAAGATGAGGAGGTCACAGAGTTCGAGCCTGACCAGTTAGTAACATGGAACATGAGCTGTTTGTGTAGTTGAGTAGGTATGTTACAAGGTTTTTTCCATAGCTGGGAGGTGAAGGTGACACTTGGCCAAATGCCCTTGTTTGGCCCCATCCACCTCCCTTAGAGGTCAGTAACACACACTATGAGAAGGCTTCAAGACTGAGGTCCCTCTGTTTGTACAGCTGTAGGAGGCCACATGTTCCCATTTTGGCAGCACAGTATCTCTAATCTGTAAGATTAGTATGTTTGCTACAGCAGATAACGTCTAGTCAATAAAGCTTCCCAAAGCCCAGGGGACAGCTGAAGGTCAGGAACTCCACGAAACGAGGAGATGACATCCCACCATGCGTGGCGGTAAACTTCCCATCATGAACACACTGGGCTTCAACACAAGAGGGAGAGAACTGTAGGGAATTGACAAGGGAATTTCAAACTTAAAGGGCAGTTGCAGTTTCCTTCTTTCTACATTATTTACCTACATTTGTTGAGTGTTTTTTTTTAATGAAGACAGACATTTCTTCACATATTTCCCTACGGGGGGAAAGGTCAGCAGTCAGTGTGTGTAGGACATGTGACACAGATACCAATCTATTCCACACCTTGCCGAGTCCCCCATAGATCAAGAGCAGAGACAGAAATATGGGAACTGTATCACATATAGGAGCACGGAATAAACTGTCTGAGTAGTATTATTAAATCCAACTGAATTTTTACAGACTTAATTATAGAATAAAGTGTAACACGATCCAAATATTATAAATACATCAAAGGGTTTGTACTTTAGCCGTCATCATATGAGCTGCACAATCCCAGCAATAGTTATTATTATAGTATGCTTAAGAGATCCGGGTATACTTTATACATTGCCAATATAATATTAAAGGTGTAACCATATTACTGAACACTAGGTGTCCCTCTTCATTAAATTGACATGTGTTTTATTAAACAGGGAAAGCATTGTGGCAGAACAACTCCCAATCCTGACCAGAATTTCCAGTACTGACCAGACTTTCAATCCTGACCAGAACTTTCGATCCTGACCAGAACTTCCAATCCTGACCAGAACTTCCAATCCTGACCAGACTTTCAATCCTGACCAGAACTTCCAAACCTGACATTAACTTCCACACCTGACCAGAACTTCCAATCCTGACCGGAACTTCCAATCCTGACCGGAACCTCCGATCCTGAAAGAAACTTCCAATCCTGACAGGAACTTCCAATCCTGACCAGAACTTTCAATCCTGACAGGAACTTTCGGTCCTGACCAGAACTTCCAATCCTGACAGGAACTTCCAATCCTGACAGGAACTTCCAATCCTGACCAGAACTTCCAATCCTGACAGGAACTTCCGGTCCTGACCAGAATTTCCAATCCTGACAGGAGCTTCCAATCTTGATCAGAACTTCCAATCCTGATCAGAACTTCCAATCCTGACAGGAACTTCCGATCCTGACCAGAACTTCCAATCCTGACAGGAGCTTCCAATCCTGATCAGAACTTCCAATCCTGACAGGAACTTCTGATCCTGACCAGAACTTCCGATCCTGACCAGAACTTCCAATCCTGACCAGAACTTCCAATTCTGACCGGAACCTCCAATCCTTACCAGAACTTCCAATCCTGACCAGAACTTCCAATCGTGACCAGAACTTCCAATCCTGACAGGAACTTCCGATCCATCCTGATTATGACATTATCAATAAAGTCATTTAGTTCCCACTCTCGATTAATACTTGCTGTAACTCTAGTGCCTAATTTAAAGATCCAATGAACTTCTGGTGTATTAAGGAGTGAAGTTAGATCACCACCTCTTGCCCCTAATCTGGATTTTTTAATACCCATAAAGGAAGAAAGTCTGACATTACCTGCAGGACCCTCCTGGAAGTGACTTTCTGTTATTACAATTAATTTCCCCAGCAAGTTCTCTTATTCTCTCCCGTAGGGGCGTGCTGGTCAGACCTACATACTGAATGAGATAGGACTGTGATTAAATAAATTACAGCATCTCATATTTCTGTTTATTAAAGGGAGAGAAAAAACCTTGGAAATTTTAATAAATGTATATATACTGCATGTTTTGGAGCCACAAGAGTCCATTCCAACAGTTCTTAACCAATCAGAGCCATGGGAGGTTTTTGTATTAGAGGGAAGGTAACTTGGGGAAAGCATATCATGCAATGAACAAGCCTTTCTGGCAATGTATTTCATGTCCGAGTTTTTGTTTTTTTGATGCCTTCAAAATTGGAAGATTCCTTTGGGCAAACCAGATGGACGAATGGTTCTTATCTGCCGACACATTCTGTGTTTCTATGTTAATTATGGGTAAAAAGTAGTAGATACGGACCGCATTCTATTTAATCCGTTGGTGCCGAAGTCACAGGAAGTCTCCCAAGTCCTTTACTCATAAAAAAATAGTATGAGACCCAGCACTCGGTGTCAAAGAGAGTTTTAATAAGACAAAGGCGACGTTTCAACCCACTCAGGGTTTTTTTCAAGCCTAACAAAGGTGCTTAATTAACATGTATATATAGGACCCACAAGCAATCATTCAATTACAGTCTGTGGCAATTTGGGTGTAACCACATCTGACATGTTATCTATTAATGTGCAACAAGACAATAGCAAAACTTTGTGATTTAAAACAATGACATGTTATCTATTAATGTGCAACAAGACAATAGCAAAACTTTGTGATTTAAAACACTACATGTGAATTCTTTCTCCTAGATTTGTGAGTCCACTGTGTATCAAATTCGTCTCCCATTGTGGTGACATACTACACTACGTGTGAATTCTTTCTCCTAGATTTAGTGAGTGCACTGTGTATCACATCCGTCTCCCATGGAGACATACTACACTACATGTGAATTCTTTCTCCTAGATTTAGTGAGTGCACTGTGTATCACATCCGTCTCCCATGGAGACATACTACACTACGTGTGAATTCTTTCTCCTAGATTTGTGAGTGCACTGTGTATCACATCCGTCTCCCATTGTGGTGACATAATACACTACGTGTGAATTCTTTCTCCTAGATTTGTGAGTGCCTTGTGTATCACATCCGTCTCCCATTGTGGTGACATACTACACTACATGTGAATTCTTTCTCCTAGATTTGTGAGTGCCTTGTGTATCACATCCGTCTCCCATTGTGGTGACATACTACATTACATGTGAATTCTTTCTCCTAGATTTGTGAGTGCACTGTGTATCACATTCGTCTCCCATTGTGGTGACATACTACACTACATGTGAATTCTTTCTCCTAGATTTGTGAGTGCACTTACAAATCACATCCGTCTCCTATTGTGGAAACATACTACACTACATGTGAATTCTTTCTCCTAGATTTGTGAGTGCACTGTGTATCACATCCGTCTCCCATTGTGGAAACATACTACACTACATGTGAATTCTTTCTCCTAGATTTAGTGAGTGCACTGTGTATCACATCCGTCTCCCATGGAGACATACTACACTACGTGTGAATTCTTTCTCCTAGATTTGTGAGTGCACTGTGTATCACATCCGTCTCCCATTGTGGTGACATAATACACTACGTGTGAATTCTTTCTCCTAGATTTGTGAGTGCACTGTCTATCACATCCGTCTCCCATTGTGGTGACATACTACACTACATGTGAATTCTTTCTCCTAGATTTGTGAGTGCACTGTGTATCACATTCGTCTCCCATTGTGGTGACATACTACATTACATGTGAATTCTTTCTCCTAGATTTGTGAGTGCACTGTGTATCACATCCATCTCCCATTGTGGTGACATACTACACTACATGTGAATTCTTTCTCCTAGATTTGTGATTGCACTGTGTATCACATCCATCTCCCATTGTGGTGACATATTACACTACATGTGAATTCTTTCTCCTAGATTTGTGAGTGCACTGTGTATCACCTCCGTCTCCCATTGTGGAGACATACTACACTACATGTGAATTCTTTCTTCTAGATTTGTGAGTGCACTGTGTATCACCTCCGTCTCCCATTGTGGAGACATACTACACTACATGTGAATTCTTTCTCCTAGATTTGTGAGTGCACTGTGTATCACATTCGTCTCCCATTGTGGTGACATACTACACTACATGTGAATTCTTTCTCCTAGATTTGTGAGTGCACTGTGTATCACATCCGTCTCCCATTGTGGTGACATACTACACTACATGTGAATTCTTTCTCCTAGATTTAGTGAGTGCACTGTGTATCACATCCGTCTCCCGTGGTGACATACTACACTACGTGTGAATTCTTTCTCCTAGATTTGTGAGTGCACTGTGTATCACATCCGTCTCCCATTGTGGTGACATAATACACTACGTGTGAATTCTTTCTCCTAGATTTGTGAGTGCACTGTCTATCACATCCGTCTCCCATTGTGGTGACATACTACACTACATGTGAATTCTTTCTCCTAGATTTGTGAGTGCACTGTGTATCACATTCGTCTCCCATTGTGGTGACATACTACATTACATGTGAATTCTTTCTCCTAGATTTGTGAGTGCACTGTGTATCACATCCATCTCCCATTGTGGTGACATACTACACTACATGTGAATTCTTTCTCCTAGATTTGTGAGTGCACTGTGTATCACATCCATCTCCCATTGTGGTGACATACTACACTACATGTGAATTCTTTCTCCTAGATTTGTGAGTGCACTGTGTATCACATTCGTCTCCCATTGTGGTGACATACTACACTACATGTGAATTCTTTCTCCTAGATTTGTGAGTGCACTGTGTATCACATCCGTCTCCCATTGTGGTGACATACTACACTACATGTGAATTCTTTCTCCTAGATTTAGTGAGTGCACTGTGTATCACATCCGTCTCCCGTGGTGACATACTACACTACGTGTGAATTCTTTCTCCTAGATTTGTGAGTGCACTGTGTATCACATCCGTCTCCCGTGGTGACATACTACACTACATGTGAATTCTTTCTCCTAGATTTGTGAGTGCACTGTGTATCACATCCATCTCCCATTGTGGTGACATACTACACTACATGTGAATTCTTTCTCCTAGATTTGTGAGTGCACTGTGTATCACATCCATCTCCCATTGTGGTGACATACTACACTACATGTGAATTCTTTCTCCTAGATTTGTGAGTGCACTGTGTATCACCTCCGTCTCCCATTGTGGAGACATACTACACTACATGTGAATTCTTTCTTCTAGATTTGTGAGTGCACTGTGTATCACATCCGTCTCCCATTGTGGAGACATACTACACTACATGTGAATTCTTTCTCCTAGATTTGTGAGTGCACTGTGTATCACATTCGTCTCCCATTGTGGTGACATACTACACTACATGTGAATTATTTCTCCTAGATTTGTGAGTGCACTGTGTATCACATCCATCTCCCTTTGTGGTGACATACTACACTACATGTGAATTCTTTCTCCTAGATTTGTGAGTGCACTGTGTATCACACCCATCTCCCATTGTGGAAACATACTACACTACATGTGAATTCTTTCTCCTAGATTTGTGAGTGCACTGTGTATCACATCCGTCTCCCATTGTGGAAACATACTACACTACATGTGAATTCTTTCTCCTAGATTTAGTGAGTGCACTGTGTATCACATCCGTCTCACATGGAGACATGCTACACTACGTGTGAATTCTTTCTCCTAGATTTGTGAGTGCACTGTGTATCACATCCGTCTCCCATTGTGGTGACATAATACACTACGTGTGAATTCTTTCTCCTAGATTTGTGAGTGCACTGTGTATCACATCCATCTCCCATTGTGGTGACATACTACACTACATGTGAATTCTTTCTCCTAGATTTGTGAGTGCACTGTGTATCACATCCGTCTCCCATTGTGGTGACATACTACACTACGTGTGAATTCTTTCTCCTAGATTTGTGAGTGCACTGTGTATCACATTCGTCTCCCATTGTGGTGACATACTACACTACATGTAAATTCTTTCTCCTAGATTTAGTGAGTGCACTGTGTATCACATCCGTCTCCCATGGAGACATACTACACTACATGTGAATTCTTTCTCCTAGATTTGTGAGTGCACTGTGTATCACATCCGTCTCCCGTGGAGACATACTACACTACATGTGAATTCTTTCTCCTAGATTTGTGAGTGCACTGTGTATCACATCCGTCTCCCATTGTGGTGACATACTACACTACGTGTCAATTCTTTCTCCTAGATTTGTGAGTGCACTGTGTATCACATTCGTCTCCCATTGTGGAGACATACTACACTACATGTGAATTCTTTCTCCTAGATTTGTGAGTGCACTGTGTATCACATCCGTCTCCCATTGTGGTGACATACTACACTACATGTGAATTCTTTCTCCTAGATTTAGTGAGTGCACTGTGTATCACATCCGTCTCCCGTGGTGACATAATACACTACGTGTGAATTCTTTCTCCTAGATTTGTGAGTGCACTGTGTATCACATCTGTCTCCCGTGGTGACATACTACACTACATGTGAATTCTTTCTCCTAGATTTGTGAGTGCACTGTGTATCACCTCCGTCTCCCATTGTGGAGACATACTACACTACATGTGAATTCTTTCTTCTAGATTTGTGAGTGCACTGTGTATCACCTCCGTCTCCCATTGTGGAGACATACTACACTACATGTGAATTCTTTCTCCTAGATTTGTGAGTGCACTGTGTATCACATTCGTCTCCCATTGTGGTGACATACTACACTACATGTGAATTCTTTCTCCTAGATTTGTGTGTGCACTGTGTATCACATCCATCTCCCATTGTGGTGACATACTACACTACATGTGAATTCTTTCTCCTAGATTTGTGAGTGCACTGTGTATCACATCCGTCTCCCGTGGAGACATACTACACTACATGTGAATTATTTCTCCTAGATTTGTGAGTGCACTGTGTATCACATCCGTCTCCCATTGTGGAGACATACTACACTACATGTGAATTCTTTCTCCTAGATTTGTGAGTGCACTGTGTATCACATCCGTCTCCCGTGGTGACATACTACACTACATGTGAATTCTTTCTCCTAGATTTGTGAGTGCACTGTGTATCACATCCGTCTCCCATTGTGGAGACATACTACACTACATGTGAATTCTTTCTCCTAGATTTGTGAGTGCACTGTGTATCACATCCATCTCCCATTGTGGTGACATACCACACTACATGTGAATTCTTTCTCCTAGATTTGTGAGTGCACTGTGTATCACATCCGTCTCCCATTGTGGTGACATACTACACTACGTGTCAATTCTTTCTCCTAGATTTGTGAGTGCACTGTGTATCACATTCGTCTCCCATTGTGGAGACATACTACACTACATGTGAATTCTTTCTCCTAGATTTGTGAGTGCACTGTGTATCACATCCGTCTCCCATTGTGGTGACATACTACACTACATGTGAATTCTTTCTCCTAGATTTAGTGAGTGCACTGTGTATCACATCCGTCTCCCGTGGTGACATAATACACTACGTGTGAATTCTTTCTCCTAGATTTGTGAGTGCACTGTGTATCACATCCGTCTCCCGTGGTGACATACTACACTACATGTGAATTCTTTCTCCTAGATTTGTGAGTGCACTGTGTATCACCTCCGTCTCCCATTGTGGAGACATACTACACTACATGTGAATTCTTTCTTCTAGATTTGTGAGTGCACTGTGTATCACCTCCGTCTCCCATTGTGGAGACATACTACACTACATGTGAATTCTTTCTCCTAGATTTGTGAGTGCACTGTGTATCACATTCGTCTCCCATTGTGGTGACATACTACACTACATGTGAATTCTTTCTCCTAGATTTGTGTGTGCACTGTGTATCACATCCATCTCCCATTGTGGTGACATACTACACTACATGTGAATTCTTTCTCCTAGATTTGTGAGTGCACTGTGTATCACATCCGTCTCCCGTGGAGACATACTACACTACATGTGAATTATTTCTCCTAGATTTGTGAGTGCACTGTGTATCACATCCGTCTCCCATTGTGGAGACATACTACACTACATGTGAATTCTTTCTCCTAGATTTGTGAGTGCACTGTGTATCACATCCGTCTCCCGTGGTGACATACTACACTACATGTGAATTCTTTCTCCTAGATTTGTGAGTGCACTGTGTATCACATCCGTCTCCCATTGTGGAGACATACTACACTACATGTGAATTCTTTCTCCTAGATTTGTGAGTGCACTGTGTATCACATCCATCTCCCATTGTGGTGACATACCACACTACATGTGAATTCTTTCTCCTAGATTTGTGAGTGCACTGTGTATCACATCCGTCTCCCATTGTGGTGACATACTACACTACGTGTCAATTCTTTCTCCTAGATTTGTGAGTGCACTGTGTATCACATTCGTCTCCCATTGTGGAGACATACTACACTACATGTGAATTCTTTCTCCTAGATTTGTGAGTGCACTGTGTATCACATCCGTCTCCCATTGTGGTGACATACTACACTACATGTGAATTCTTTCTCCTAGATTTAGTGAGTGCACTGTGTATCACATCCGTCTCCCGTGGTGACATAATACACTACGTGTGAATTCTTTCTCCTAGATTTGTGAGTGCACTGTGTATCACATCCGTCTCCCGTGGTGACATACTACACTACATGTGAATTCTTTCTCCTAGATTTGTGAGTGCACTGTGTATCACATCCATCTCCCATTGTGGTGACATACTACACTACATGTGAATTCTTTCTCCTAGATTTGTGAGTGCACTGTGTATCACATTCGTCTCCCATTGTGGTGACATACTACACTACATGTGAATTCTTTCTCCTAGATTTGTGTGTGCACTGTGTATCACATCCATCTCCCATTGTGGTGACATACTACACTACATGTGAATTCTTTCTCCTAGATTTGTGAGTGCACTGTGTATCACATCCGTCTCCCGTGGAGACATACTACACTACACGTGAATTATTTCTCCTAGATTTGTGAGTGCACTGTGTATCACATCCGTCTCCCATTGTGGAGACATACTACACTACATGTGAATTCTTTCTCCTAGATTTGTGAGTGCACTGTGTATCACATCCGTCTCCCGTGGTGACATACTACACTACATGTGAATTCTTTCTCCTAGATTTGTGAGTGCACTGTGTATCACATCCGTCTCCCATTGTGGAGACATACTACACTACATGTGAATTCTTTCTCCTAGATTTGTGAGTGCACTGTGTATCACATCCATCTCCCATTGTGGTGACATACCACACTACATGTGAATTCTTTCTCCTAGATTTGTGAGTGCACTGTGTATCACATCCGTCTCCCGTGGAGACATACTACACTACATGTGAATTCTTTCTCCTAGATTTGTGAGTGCACTGTGTATCACATCCGTCTCCCATTGTGGAGACATACTACACTACATGTGAATTCTTTCTCCTAGATTTGTGAGTGCACTGTGTATCACATCCGTCTCCCATTGTGGAGACATACTACACTACATGTGAATTCTTTCTCCTAGATTTGTGAGTGCACTGTGTATCACATCCGTCTCCCATAGTGGTGACATACTACACTACATGTGAATTCTTTCTCCTAGATTTAGTGAGTGCACTGTGTATCACATCCGTCTCCCGTGGTGACATAATACACTACGTGTGAATTCTTTCTCCTAGATTTGTGAGTGCACTGTGTATCACATCCGTCTCCCGTGGTGACATACTACACTACATGTGAATTCTTTCTCCTAGATTTGTGAGTGCACTGTGTATCACATCCATCTCCCATTGTGGTGACATACTACACTACATGTGAATTCTTTCTCCTAGATTTGTGAGTGCACTGTGTATCACCTCCGTCTCCCATTGTGGAGACATACTACACTACATGTGAATTCTTTCTTCTAGATTTGTGAGTGCACTGTGTATCACCTCCGTCTCCCATTGTGGAGACATACTACACTACATGTGAATTTTTTCTCCTAGATTTGTGAGTGCACTGTGTATCACATTCGTCTCCCATTGTGGTGACATACTACACTACATGTGAATTCTTTCTCCTAGATTTGTGTGTGCACTGTGTATCACATCCATCTCCCATTGTGGTGACATACTACACTACATGTGAATTCTTTCTCCTAGATTTGTGAGTGCACTGTGTATCACATCCGTCTCCCGTGGAGACATACTACACTACATGTGAATTATTTCTCCTAGATTTGTGAGTGCACTGTGTATCACATCCGTCTCCCATTGTGGAGACATACTACACTACATGTGAATTCTTTCTCCTAGATTTGTGAGTGCACTGTGTATCACATCCGTCTCCCGTGGTGACATACTACACTACATGTGAATTCTTTCTCCTAGATTTGTGAGTGCACTGTGTATCACAATCGTCTCCCATTGTGGAGACATACTACACTACATGTGAATTCTTTCTCCTAGATTTGTGAGTGCACTGTGTATCACATCCATCTCCCATTGTGGTGACATACCACACTACATGTGAATTCTTTCTCCTAGATTTGTGAGTGCACTGTGTATCACATCCGTCTCCCATTGTGGAGACATACTACACTACATGTGAATTCTTTCTCCTAGATTTGTGAGTGCACTGTGTATCACATCCGTCTCCCGTGGTGACATACTACACTACATGTGAATTCTTTCTCCTAGATTTGTGAGTGCACTGTGTATCACATCCGTCTCCCATTGTGGAGACATACTACACTACATGTGAATTCTTTCTCCTAGATTTGTGAGTGCACTGTGTATAACATCCGTCTCCCGTTGTGGTGACATACTACACTACATGTGAATTCTTTCTCCTAGATTTGTGAGTGCACTGTGTATCACATCCATCTCCCATTGTGGAGACATACTACACTACGTGTGAATTCTTTCTCCTAGATTTAGTGAGTGCACTGTGTATCACATCCGTCTCCCATTGTGGTGACATACTACACTATTGATAGCTGTATATGCTTTTGTCTTTCATATTCTTCCTTGTTGCTGACCTTGAGGAGAAACAAGATAAGGATTTATTTAAGTGATATCAGGTTGTTCCTTTATTATTTACCCGCAGTATTGGTGGGGACTATGTACTTTTTCGGGCATCTAACACGTTCCTTTCTATTGATTTGGGAAGTTTCTGGGTTGTCACTGTTTTAGTTGCAGCCTCACAGATGCCACGTTATGGGTAACCATCTGTTTCTTAGATAGTGTGGATGTAGGCCTTCTGTCCATCCATAGTCCCCTCCTCCATTTCATATATCCTTTCTCATTTGCTCTGCTGTTGTAGTGACAAGCCATCAATTCCAGGTATTCTTGTCTTGTCTACGTATGGTTTGGGCCAGAATCCCACATAACATCAGATTGTCCTGGGCGACATGTGAAGCATTAGAGGGTCTGCCCAAGCACTGGTGCTGGATTACAGAAATTAAATGTGGTCATAGTAATCAGGCAATGGCCGGCAACTGTTGGCCTGAAGAGAGGGACAGTTTAGTTTAACCTGGGTACCACTTAGGTTTGCCACCTGGCAGGGATTTTACCGGCACAGCCGGTAATCAACCTTTCAGAGCCGGTGCCGTTATTAGTCAATTACCGGCAAAGTTCCCCGGGAAACAGGCAAAGCCTAGGTGGGAGGGGGCATGTATGAGTGAGGGGTGTGAGTGGCACCTATGACAGTGCTGGGGGGGAGTGGCTGTGGGTTGGGGTATTTAAGGACCCCTCCATCTTGGATTCAGCAGCCATTTTAATTTCAAACGGACACAGCAGGAAAAATCTCCCGCCCACCCTCCCTATTGTTTTGTATTGTACTATTCATGTCGTATTAACACCCCTTTCTCTGTCACAGCAGGCGGGGTGGTCCTTGCCAATACTGTTATGAATGGAGGATCGAGTCAAAGGATGGACAGGGTGGCCCCTCTCCTAACCTCTCAGATATTAGAAGGATGGCTAATGGTCGTGCCCACCAAGCTAACTGTCGGCTGGTGGTTAGCATTAGGTTTGGAATAATGATGGAATTAGTATGGACGAGGGGAGAGGGGTGTCCCTCTAGGGACTCCAGTTTAAAGGATGGTGATTTAATGTTTACAATTGGCAAGGACTATTTGGAGCTGTATGTTAATTATGTTTTGGTATGTTATTAAAGTATTTATATTTATATTTTACAGAGTTAATAAGTTATAAGAAATAGATGAATAAAGTGGAGAAGGTTTGGCATACAGTTCCTTTCGGTTTTGTTAAATAAAGAAAGCTGTGGCCTATTTAACTCCATACATGTCTCGTGTCATTATTGGGAGAGGGTATAGGGTTTATAAGTAAGTAAGGAACATTCCCCTTTACATCATACATGTAAAAGCCGGTTTAAAATGTATTATTTTTATCAGCATGGCAGTGCAGGTGCGACTTTCAGAGAGATTGACTGTAAATGGTCACCATCCTTCGCCTGTGGTGCGTGTGCCGTCCCTGTGCACATGTCACGTAAGGGAGGGAAGTACAGTGCTAAACACTGTGTGCTGTGTCTGAGGAAGCTACCGTGTGCTGCCGGATTATGTGTGCTCGGATTGGAGGAGATCATGCTCCGGCGGTAGGCTACGCGAGTGAGAGAAGCTGCTTCCTGGGTTTCTTGCCAGTGTCCTGTGTGTTCTGCAAAGAGGAGATGCCGAGGAGGTACTGTGCTCTGCCAAATGATACCGCCTTCCAGGCATCCAGGTCCATGTGTGTCACAGCCCACAATGTAGATACACATGTATCCTACAAACACATTGGGGGTTGTATAAATAGAAAAGTCATGCTCTAATAAAGAATACAAAAAATGAGTGTGATACAGATCCTTGAATACAAATAACAATTACACCTGCTGTGCCAAAATGGAAAATCTTCAAATCATTTTATATCTTTAAATATGCTACATATTGTAGGTGCTTTTATACATTTTCTGATATTCCATTTTGACATTAACTGTATTGTCTAGTCAAAGTGAGACTCAAAAGCAAACTTTTTGTACCTCTTTTCCACCAGCGCTTTAAGTTTACCCAAAAAAATACAGACATGGGGGGAGAGGAAAATACAGACAGACTGACAGACAGATATGGGGGGAGAGGAAACTACAGACAGACAGACATGGGGGGAGAGGAAACTACAGACAGACAGACATGGGGGGAGAGGAAACTACAGACAGACAGACATGGGGGGAGAGGAAACTACAGACAAACCGACATGGGGGAAGAGGAAACTATAGACAGACAGACAGATATGGGGGGAGAGAAAAATACAGACAGACAGACAGATATGGGGGGAGAGGAAAATACAGACAGACAGACAGATATGGGGGGAGAGGAAACTACAGACAGACAGACAGACAGATATGGTGGGAGAGGAAACTACAGACAGATAGACAGACAGTTATGGGGGGAGAGGAAGCTACAGACAAACAGACATGGGGGAGAGAGGAAAATACAGAAAGACAGACATGGGGGGAGAGGAAAATACAGACAGACAGACAGATATGGGGGGAGAGGAAAATACAGACAGACAGACAGATATGGGGGGAGAGGAAAATACAGACAGATAGACAGACAGTTATGGGGGGAGAGGAAGCTACAGACAAACAGACATGGGGGAGAGAGGAAAATACAGAAAGACAGACATGGGGGGAGAGGAAAATACAGACAGACAGACAGATATGGGGGGAGAGGAAAATACAGACAGACAGACAGATATGGGGGGAGAGGAAAATACAGACAGACAGACAGATATGGGGGGAGAGGAAAATACAGACAGACAGACAGATATGGGGGGAGAGGAAACTACAGACAAACAGACATTGGGGGAGAGGAAAATACAGACAGACAGACATGGGGGGAGAGGAAAATACAGACAGACAGACATGGGGGGAGAGGAAAATACAGACAGACATGGGGAGAGGAAACTACAGACAGACAGATATGGGGGGAGAGGAAAATACAGACAGACATGGGGAGAGGAAACTACAGACAGACAGATATGGGGGGAGAGGAAACTACAGACAAACAGACATGGGGGGAGAGGAAAAATACAGACAGACAGAAAGATATGGGGGGAGAGGAAAATACAGACATACAGATATTGGGGGAGAGGAAACTACAGACAAACAGACATGGGGGAGAGAGGAAAATACAGACAGACAGACATGGGGGGAGAGAAAAATACAGACAGACAGACAGATATGGGGGAGAGGAAAATACAGACAGACAGACATGGGGGGAGAGGAAAATACAGACAGACAGACATGAGGGGGAGAGGAAAATACAGACAGACCGACATGGGGGGAGAGGAAACTACAGACAGACAGACATGGGGGAGAGGAAACTACAGACAGACAGACAGATATGGGGGGAGAGGAAAATACAGACAGACAGACAGTTATGGGGGGAGAGGAAGCTACACACAAACAGACATGGGGGAGAGAGGAAAATACAGACAGACAGACATGGGGGGAGAGGAAAACACAGACAGACAGACAGATATAGGGGGAGAGGAAACTACAGACAGACAGACAGACAGTTATGGGGGGAGAGGAAACTACAGACAAACAGACATGGAGGAGAGAGGAAAATACAGACAGACAGACATGGGGGGAGAGAAAAATACAGACAGACAGACAGATATGGGGGAGAGGAAAATACAGACAGACAGACATGGGGGAGAGAGAGGAAAATACAGACAGCCAGACATTGGGGGAGAGGAAAATACAGACAGACAGACATGGGGGAGAGGAAAATACAGACAGACAGACAGATATGGGGGGAGAGGAAACTAGAGACAGACAGACAGACAGTTATGGGGGGAGAGGAAACTACAGACAAACAGACATGGGGGAGAGAGGAAAATACAGACAGACAGACATGGGGGGAGAGGAAAATACAGACAGACAGACAGATATGGGGGGAGAGGAAAATACAGACAGACAGACAGATATGGGGGGAGAGGAAACTACAGACAAACAGACATGGGGGGAGAGGAAAAATACAGACAGACAGAAAGATATGGGGGGAGAGGAAAATACAGACAGACAGACATGGGGGGGAGAGGAAAATACAGACAGACAGACAGATATGGGGGGAGAGGAATATACAGACAGACAGACATGGGGGGAGAGGAAAATACAGACAGACAGACATGAGGGGGAGAGGAAAATACAGACAGACCGACATGGGGGGAGAGGAAACGACAGACAGACAGACATGGGGGAGAGGAAACTACAGACAGACAGACAGATATGGGGGGAGAGGAAAATACAGACAGACAGACAGACAGTTATGGGGGGAGAGGAAGCTACAGACAAACAGACATGGGGGAGAGAGAAAAATACAGACAGACAGACATGGGGGGAGAGGAAAATACAGACAGACAGACAGATATGGGGGGGGAGGAAAATACAGACAGACAGACAGATATGGGGGGAGAGGAAACTACAGACAGACAGACATGGGGAGAGAGGAAAATACAGACAGACAGACATGGGGGGAGAGGAAAATACAGACAGACAGACAGACATGGGGGGAGAGGAAAATACAGACAGACAGACACGGGGAGAGAGGAAAATACAGACAGACAGACATGAGGGGGAGAGGAAAATACATACAGACAGACATGGGGGCGAGAGGAAAATACAGACAGACAGACATGGGGGGAGAGGAAACTACAGACAGACAGACATGGGGGGAGAGGAAACTACAGACAGACAGACATGGGGGGAGAGGAAAATACAGACAGACAGACATGGGGGGAGAGGAAAATACAGACAGACAGATATGGGGGGAGAGGAAAAACAGACAGACAGACATGGGGGGAGAAGAAACTACAGACAGACAGACATGGGAGGGAGAGGAAAATAGAGACAGACAGACATGGGGGGAGAGGAAAGATCACCAAAATACAGGCTGCCCTGTGCCCACTTTCCCCCTCAGCAGCACTGACCTTTCTTTCTCCCCAAAAAACAGAGCCTCACCCAAAAATGATCCATTCCTCGCCAAAAAAACAACACTGTTTTTGGGGCTAAGAGAAAAGGGCAATGCTGCTGAGGGGAGATCTGCCTTTTTTTTTAATGAGGATGGGCAGCTCAGTGCTGCTGAGGGGAGGCCAGCCTGTTCTTTGATGAGGATGGGCAGCTCAGTGCTGCTGAGGGGAAGCCAACCTGTTCTTTGATTAGGGTGGGCAGCTCAGTGCTGCTGAGGGGAGGCCAGCCTGCTTTGTTTGATGAGGATGAGCAGCTCAGTGCTGCTGAGGGGAGGTCAGCTTGTTCTTTGATGAGGATGGGCAGCTCAGTGCTGCTGAGGTGAGGCCAACCTGTTCTTTGATGAGTATGGGCAGCTCAGTGCTGCTGAGGGGAGGCCAGCCTGCTTTGTTTGATGAGGATGGGCAGCTCAGTGCTGCTGAGGGGAGGCCAGCCTGTTCTTTGATGAGGATGGGCAGCTCAGTGCTGCTGAGGGGAAGCCAACCTGTTCTTTGATTAGGGTGGGCAGCTCAGTGCTGCCGAGGGGAGGCCAGCCTGTTTTGTTTGATGAGGATGGGCAGGTCAGTGCTGCTGAGGGGAGGCCAGCCTGCTTTGTTTGATGAGGATGGGCAGCTCAGTGCTGCTGAGGGGAGGCCAGCCTGCTTTGTTTAATGAGGATGGGCAGCTCAGTGCTGCTGAGGGGAGGCCAGCTTGCTTTGTTTGATGAGGATGGGCAGCTCAGTGCTGCTGAGGGGAGGTCAGCCTGTTTTGTTTGATGAGGATGGGCAGCTCAGTGCTGCTGAGGGGAGGCCAGCCTGTTCTTTGATGAGGATGGGCAGGTCAGTGCTGCTGAGGGGTGGCCAGCCTGTTCTTTGATGAGGATGGGCATCTCAGTGCTGCTGAGGGGAGGTCAGCCTGCTTTGTTTGTTGAGGATGGGCAGCTCAGTGCTGCTGAGGGGAGGCCAGCCGGTTTTGTTTATGAGTAATGGATCTGTTTTTTGGTGCATGCTTTCCTGGCACCTGGTACCTGTACTGAAGAGCCTGAAGCTCAGTCTCGTAGGGGCATGCAACATTGTGTGGCTCCACCTTTTGTGACTTCGCCCCTCACTGGCCGGTATTTTTTTGAGGAAATGGTGGCAACCCTATTGCCACTTCATTAGCCCAGCTGATATCATCAGAGATAGACACACATCAACATGCAAGAAAGATACGGTGACAGATAAGGTCCAGAGATTGACAGGCAGACAAGTCAAATGTAAAAAATCTAGAGTGTTACAGACTGGGGCATTTAAAAGACAAAAGGGGTGCAGCCCCAGGCATTTGAAAGAGAGCTCCTGCCTCCCCTGCCTCCCTTGCCAGCACTTTTATTGCTGTAAATGGAGTCATGACACACATTACCACTTGGTGGCAGCAGAGGTCAAAGTCTACATTTCAGCGGACTATAAGAAGTCAGTGACGCTGCTGGACGATAACAGAGTCTGTGCTCGGGTAGCGGAGTAAACCAGGGATGGTGCCCAGTCTTCTCTTGTTTTCCTTCCCTTCCGGGTGGGGTCAATGTGCAATAAGGAGCCTAATACCCACAAATGATGGTGTTTGTAGACATTTCCAGAATTCCAGTACTGAATATCAGGGGCTTCCAGAAGGGGGTGCGGGCGGTGCGGACCCCACCGGGTGACACCAACCCTAGTGACACCTCTGCTAAGTATAGATTAATTTAGCCCCACATTTTTGGACCACATTCAGTTTGAGGAAATCGTCCATAGGAGTCCCTCAATAAATGAATAGTAAGCTTCCTTATTCCTAACAGTATTTGGGGACAGTGAGAGCTGGGTGGGTTTGGTCAGAGGGTAATTAATGGGTGTTCTAGTGGGATGAATAGTAAGCTGCCTTATTCCTAACAGTATTTGGGGACAGTCGGAGCTGGGTGGGTTTGGCTAGTGGTTAATTAATGGGTGTTCTAGTGGGATGAATAGTAAGATTCCTTATTCCTAACAGTATTTGGGGACAGTGAGAGCTGGGTGGGTTGGGCCAGAGGGTAATTAATGGGTGTTCTAGTGGGATGAATAGTAAGCTTCCATATTCCTAACAGTATTTTGGGACAGTGAGAGCTGGGTGGGTTTGGTCAGAGGGTAATTAATGGGTGTTCTAGTGGGATAAATAGTAAGCTTCCTTATTCTTAACAGTATTTGGGGACTGTGGGAGCTGGATGGGTTTGGCTAGAGGTTAATTAATGGGTGTTCTAGTGGGATGAATAGTAAGCTTCCTTATTCCTAACAGTATTTGGGGACAGTTAGAGCTGGGTGGGTTTGGCTAGTGGTTAATTAATGGGTGTTCTAGTGGGATGAATAGTAAGCTTCCTTATTCCTAACAGTATTTTGGGACAGTGGGAGCTGGGTGGGTTTGGCTAGTGGTTAATTAATGTGTGTTCTAGTGGGATGAATAGTAAGCTTCCTTATTCCTAACAGTATTTGGGGACAGTGAGAGCTGGGTGGGTTTGGTCAGAAGTTAATTAATGGATGTTCTAGTGAGATGGATAGTAAGCTTCCTTATTCCTAATAGTATTTGGGGACAGTGAGAGCTGGGTGGGTTTGGCTAGAGGTTAATTAATGGGTGTTCTAGTGGGATGAATAGTAAGCTTCCTTATTTCAAACAGTATTTGGGGACAGTGAGAGCTGGGTGGCTTTGGCTATTGGTTAATTAATGGGTGTTCTAGTGTGATGAATAGTAAGATTCCTTATTCCTAACAGTATTTGGGGACAGTGGGAGCTGGGTGGGTTTGGCTGGAGGTTAATTAATGGGTGTTCTAGTGGGATGAATAGTAAGCTTCCTTATTCCTAACAGTATTTGGGGACAGTGAGAGCTGGGTGAATTTGGTCAGAAGTTAATTAATGGATGTTCTAGTGGGATGGATAGTAAGCTTCCTTATTCCTAACAGTATTTGGGGACAGTGAGAGCTGGGTGGGTTTGGCTAGAGGTTAATTAATGGGTGTTCTAGTGGGATGAATAGTAAGCTTCCTTATTCCTAACAGTATTTGGGTACAGTGAGAGCTGGGTGGGTTTGGCCAGAGGTTAATTAATGGGTGTTCTAGTGGGATGAATAGTAAGCTTCCTTATTCCTAACAGTATTTGGGGACAGTGAGAGCTGGGTGGGTTTGGCAAGTGGTTAATTAATGGGTGTTCTAGTGGGATGAATAGTAAGCTTCCTTATTCATGGATTGAAGGATAAAACTTACCAGGAAAGGTTAAAGCATCTTAACATGTATAGCTTGGAGGAAAGACGTAACAGGGGGGATATGATAGAAACATTTAAATACATAAAGGGAATCAACACAGTAAATTAAGAGAGTATATTTAAAAGAAGAAAAACTACCACAACTAGAGGACATAGTCTTAAATTAGAGGGGCAACGATTTAAAAGTAATATCAGGAAGTATTACTTTACTGAGAGGGTAGTGGATGTATGGAATAGCCTGCCAGCAGAAGTGGTAGAGGTAAACACAGTCAAGGATTTTAAGCATGCGTGGGATAGACACAAGGCTATCCTAGCTATAAGACCGGGGTCTAATAAAAGTACTCCAAAAAAATCGGGCAGACTAGATGGACCGAAAGGTTCTTATCTGCCGACACATTCTATGTTTCTTATTCCTAACAGTATTTGGGGACAGTAGGAGCTGGGTGGGTTTGGCCAGAGGTTGATTAATGGGTGTTCTAGTGGGATGAATAGTAAGCTTCCTTATTCCTAACAGTATTTGGGGACAATGGGAGCTGGGTGGGTTTGGCTAGAGGTTAATTAATGTGTGTTCTAGTGAGATGAATAGTAAGCTTCCTAATTCCTAACAGTATTTGGGGACAGTGAGAGCAGGGGGGGTTGTGTCAGAGGTTAGTTAATAAGTGTTCTAGTGAGATGAATAATAATCTTCCTTAGATTGAATGCAGAGCAGTGGGATGCTGTGGGTCAGTATTAGATTGAATGCAGAGCAGTGGGATGCTGTGGGTCAGTATTAGATTGAATGCAGAGCAGTGGGATGTTGTGGGTCAGTATTAGATTGAATGCAGAGCAGTGGGATGCTGTGGGTCAGTATTAGATTGAATGCAGAGCAGTGGGATGCTGTGGGTCAGTATTAGATTGAATGCAGAGCAGTGGGATGCTGTGGGTCAGTATCATATTGAATGCAGAGCAGTGGGATGTTGTGGGTCAGTATTAGATTGAATGCAGAGCAGTGGGATGCGGTGGGTCAGTATCAGATTGAATGCAGAGCAGTGGGATGCGGTGGGTCAGTATTAGATTGAATGCAGAGCAGTGGGATGCGGTGGGTCAGTATCAGATTGAATGCAGAGCAGTGGGATGCGGTGGGTCAGTATTAGATTGAATGCAGAGCAGTGGGATGCGGTGGGTCAGTATCAGATTGAATGCAGAGCAGTGGGATGCGGTGGGTCAGTATCAGATTGAATGCAGAGCAGTGGGTTGCTGTGGTCAGTATTAGATTGAATGCAGAGCAGTGGGATCCTGTGGGTCAGTATTAGATTGAATGCAGAGCAGTGGGATGCTGTGGGTCAGTATTAGATTGAATGCAGAGCAGTGGGATGCTGTGGGTCAGTATTAGATTGAATGCAGAGCAGTGGGATGCGGTGGTCAGTATTAGATTGAATGCAGAGCAGTGGGATGCTGTGGGTCAGTATTAGATTGAATGCAGAGCATTGGGATGCTGTGGGTCAGTATCAGATTGAATGCAGAGCAGTGGGATGCTGTGGGTCAGTATTAGATTGAATGCAGAGCAGTGGGATGCTGTGGGACAGTATTAGATTGAATGCAGAGCAGTGGGATGCTGTGGTCAGTATCAGACTGAATGCAGAGCAGTGGGATGCTGTGGGTCAGTATTAGATTGAATGCAGAGCAGTGGGATGCTGTGGGTCAGTATTAGATTGAATGCAGAGCAGTGGGATGCTGTGGGTCAGTATCAGACTGAATGCAGAGCAGTGGGATGCTGTGGCTCAGTATCAGACTGAATGCAGAGCAGTGGGATGCTGTGGCTCAGTATCAGATTGAATGCAGAGCAGTGGAATGCTGTGGCTCAGTATCAGATTGAATGCAGAGCAGTGGGATGCTGTGGGTCAGTATTAGATTGAATGCAGAGCAGTGGGATGCTCTGGGTCAGTATTAGATTGAATGCAGAGCAGTGGGATGCGGTGGGTCAGTATCAGATTGAATGCAGAGCAGTGGGATGCGGTGGGTCAGTATTAGATTGAATGCAGAGCAGTGGGATGCGGTGGGTCAGTATCAGATTGAATGCAGAGCAGTGGGATGCGGTGGGTCAGTATTAGATTGAATGCAGAGCAGTGGGATGCGGTGGGTCAGTATCAGATTGAATGCAGAGCAGTGGGATGCGGTGGGTCAGTATCAGATTGAATGCAGAGCAGTGGGTTGCTGTGGTCAGTATTAGATTGAATGCAGAGCAGTGGGATGATGTGGGTCAGTATTACATTGAATGCAGAGCAGTGGGATGCTGTGGGTCAGTATTAGATTGAATGCAGAGCAGTGGGATGCTGTGGGTCAGTATTAGATTGAATGCAGAGCAGTGGGATGCGGTGGTCAGTATTAGATTGAATGCAGAGCAGTGGGATGCTGTGGGTCAGTATTAGATTGAATGCAGAGCATTGGGATGCTGTGGGTCAGTATCAGATTGAATGCAGAGCAGTGGGATGCTGTGGGTCAGTATTAGATTGAATGCAGAGCAGTGGGATGCTGTGGGACAGTATTAGATTGAATGCAGAGCAGTGGGATGCTGTGGGTCAGTATTAGATTGAATGCAGAGCAGTGGGATGCCGTGGTCAGTATTAGATTGAATGCAGAGCAGTGGGATGCCGTGGGTCAGTATTAGATTGAATGCAGAGCAGTGGGATGCTGTGGGTCAGTATTAGATTGAATGCAGAGCAGTGGGATGCTGTGGGTCAGTATTAGATTGAATGCAGAGCAGTGGGATGCTGTGGGTCAGTATCAGATTGAATGCAGAGCAGTGGGTTGCTGTGGGTCAGTATTAGATTTAAGGAGAAGCTGTTAGACCAGATATCAGTTTCACAGAGCAGATTGAAGAGCATCTAGGATCTGTCTGTAGGAAGGAGCTGTGGCCCTTGCACTGTGGGATGAGCTGCTCAGTTACATAGTATATATTGCTGGATATACCGCGGTGTTGTGCAGCCTCTGCTGGGGAGATCAGTGGCTGAGTTACAAGCCGTCTAACAGAGATCTGATAACACGAGTGTGTGACGTTATATTACTGGCTAATGCAGTTATACTATATCTTCTGTGATAGTCATAAAGCATCATGGGAGATCCTAAAATGTGCAGTGCCAAGTTTAACCATCACTGGGAATATAAATATGAACTCACATCCTGCCTCCCTAACACCACCACAGAAGAGAGATTATTGGCCCTCTAGGATTCCCTGCACCCCACAATCTGTGAAACCAGCTGTGGTATCTGTAGCACCAGCCGGGGTATCTGTAGAACCAGCCGGGGTATCTGTAGAACCAGCCGGGGTATCTGTAAAACCAGCCGGGGTATCTGTAAAACCAGCCGGAGTATCTGTAGAACCAGCCGGGGTATCTGTAGAACCAGCCGGGGTATCTGTAAAACCATCCAGGGTATCTGTAAAACCAGCCAGGGTATCTGTAAAACCAGCCGGGGTATCTGTAAAACCAGCCAGGGTATCTGTAAAATCAGTCAGGGTATCTGTAAAATCAGTCAGGGTATCTGTAAAACCAGTCAGGGTATCTGTAGAACCAGCCGGGGTATCTGTAAAACCAGTCAGGGTATCTGTAAAACCAGCCAGGGTATCTGTAAAACCAGCCGGGGTATCTGTAAAACCAGCCGGGGTATCTGTAAAACCAGTCAGGGTATCTGTAAAACCAGCTGGGGTATCTGTAAAACCAGTCAGGGTATCTGTAAAACCAGCCGGGGTATCTGTAAAACCAGCTGGGGTTTCTGCAAAGCTAGTTGAGGTATCTGTAGAGCCAGCCGGGGTATTAGTAGAGCAGAGAGGGTCAGGGGTGAGAGGGTCAGTACAGCAAAGAAAGTCAGCTTGACCTCAGGGGTGAGAGGGTCAGGGGTGAGAGGGTCAGGGTCAGGGGTGAGAGGGTCAGGGGTGAGAGGGTGAGAGGGTCAGGGGTGAGAGGGTCAGGGTCAGGGGTGAGAGGGTCAGTATAGCAGTGAGGAAGTGCAAGGTCAAGGGTTGCAGGGTGAATAAAGCAGAGAGGGTCAGGGAGTGATTTGGGCAGTGCACTAAATGCAGAGTCAGAGGTAGGAGGGTCATGGAAGGGTTAATACAGTAAAGGGTCTGAGGGTATGGGGTGTCACTGTCTCCTAGGCTCTCTGTATGCACTAACATGCTCCAGTAGACAGTGGTATGTGGGTGGGAGTTCGGGGGTCCTGCACATTCTCAGGAAGGGGTTAGTGGCCTTATTTGGTATAAATATAATAAGTGGGACAGGAAGACGTGACTCTGCCCTCCTGCAACAGAGATTCCTGGAAGTTTCCGGACATTGAGAAAAATGCAAACCCCCCCCCCCCCCCATCCTCTCCATCCTCAAAGGCACGCACACTGCCTAATGCATGTACACACACACATACACACACACACACACATACACACACACATACACACACACATACACTGCCTACTGCATGTACACACACAAACACATACACACACATACACAGCCTACTGCATGTACACACACACACACACATACACTGCCTACTGCATGTACACACACACACACACACACATACACACACATACATACACACACACACACATTCACACATAGACTGCCTACTGCATGTACACACACACACACAATCCAATTCATATAAAGTGCAGCCCGGCAGTATGTAGGATGTATATACACACACACACAATCCAATTCATGTAAAGTGCAGCCCGGCAGTATGTAGGATGTATATACACACACACACAATCCAATTCATGTAAAGTGCAGCCCGGCAGTATGTAGGATGTATATACACACACTCACAATCCAATTCATGTAAAGTGCAGCCCGGCAGTATGTAGGATGTATATACACACACACACACAATCCAATTCATGTAAAGTGCAGCCCGGCAGTATGTAGGATGTATATACACACACACAATCCAATTCATGTAAAGTGCAGCCCGGCAGTATGTAGGATGTATATACACACACACACACTCCAATTCATGTAAAGTGCAGCCCGGCAGTATGTAGGATGTATATACACAAATACACAATCCAATTCATGTAAAGTGCAGCCAGGCAGTATGTAGGATGTATATACACACACACAGACACAATCCAATTCATATAAAGTGCAGCCCGGCAGTACGTAGGATGTATATACACACAGACACACAATCCAATTCATATAAAGTGCAGTCTGGCAGTATGTAGGATGTATATACACACAGACACAATCCAATTCATGTAAAGTGCAGCCCGCCAGTATGTAGGATGTATATACACACACACACACAATCCAATTCATGTAAAGTGCAGCCTGGCAGTATGTAGGATGTATATACACACACACACAATCCAATTCATATAAAGTGCAGCATGGCAGTATGTAGGATGTATATACACACACAATCCAATTCATGTAAAGTGCAGCTTGGCAGTATGTAGGATGTATATACACACACACACACACACAATCCAATTCATGTAAAGTGCAGACCGGCAGTATGTAGGATGTATATATACACACACAGACACAATCCAATTCATGTAAAGTGCAGCCTGGCAGTATGTAGGATGTATATACACACACACACAATCCAATTCATGTAAAGTGCAGCCCGGCAGTATGTAGGATGTATATACACACACACACACAATCCAATTCATGTAAAGTGCAGCCCGGCAATATGTAGGATGTATATACACACACACACAATCCAATTCATGTAAAGTGCAGCCCGGCAGTATGTAGGATGTATATACACACACACACAATCCAATTCATGTAAAGTGCAGCCCGGCAGTATGTAGTATGTATATACACACACACACACAATCCAATTCATGTAAAGTGCAGCCTGGCAGTATGTAGGATGTATATACACACACACACACACACACAATCCAATTCATGTAAAGTGCAGCCTGGCAGTATGTAGGATGTATATACACACACACACACACACACACACACAATCCAATTCATGTAAAGTGCAGCCCGGCAGTATGTAGGATGTATATACACACACACACAATCCAATTCATATAAAGTGAAGCACGGCAGTATGTAGGATGTATATACACACACACACAATCCAATTCATGTAAAGTACAGCCCAGCAGTATGTAGGATGTATATACTCACACGCACACAATCCAATTCATGTAAAGTGCAGCCCGGCAGTATGTAGGATGTATATACACACACACAATCCAATTCATGTAAAGTGCAGCCCGGCAGTATGTAGGATGTATATACACACACACACACAATCCAATTCATGTAAAGTGCAGCCCCGAAGTATGTAGGATGTATATACACACACACACAATCCAATTCATGTAAAGTGCAGCCCGGCAGTATGTAGGATGTATATACACACAGACACAATCCAATTCATGTAAAGTGCAGCCCGGCAGTATGTAGGATGTATATACACACACACACACAATCCAATTCATGTAAAGTGCAGCCCGGCAGTATGTAGGATGTATATACACACACACAATCCAATTCACGTAAAGTGCAACCCAGCCGTATGTAGGATGTATATACACACAGACACACAATCCAATTCATGTAAAGTGCAGCCCAGCAGTATGTAGGATGTATATACACTCACACACAATAAAAATTCATGTAAAGTGCAGCCCCGCAGTATGTAGGATGTATATACACTCACACACAATAAAAATTCATGTAAAGTGCAGCCCCGCAGTATGTAGGATGTATATACACACACAATCCAATTCATGTAAAGTGCAGCCCCGCAGTATGTAGGATGTATATACACACACAATCCAATTCATGTAAAGTGCAGCCTGGCAGTATGTAGGATGTATATACACACACACACATTATCCAATTCATGTAAAGTGCAGCCCGGCAGTATGTAGGATGTATACACACATACACACACACACACACACAATCCAATTCATGTAAAGTGCAGCCCCGCAGTATGTAGGATGTATATACACACACAATCCAATTCATGTAAAGTGCAGCCCCGCAGTATGTAGGATGTATATACACACACAATCCAATTCATGTAAAGTGCAGCCTGGCAGTATGTAGGATGTATATACACACACACACACAATCCAATTCATGTAAAGTGCAGCCCGGCAGTATGTAGGATGTATACACACATACACACACACACAATCCAATTCATGTAAAGTGCAGCCTGGCAGTATGTAGGATGTATATACACACAGACACAATCCAATTCATGTAAAGTGCAGTCTGGCAGTATGTAGGATGTATATACACACACACACACACAATCCAATTCATGTAAAGTGCAGCCTGGCAGTATGTAGGATGTATATACACACACACACACACAATCCAATTCATGTAAAGTGCAGCCTGGCAGTATGTAGGATGTATATACACACACACACACACAATCCAATTCATGTAAAGTGCAGCCCGGCAGTATGTAGGATGTATATACACACAGACACAATCCAATTCATGTAAAGTGCAGCCCGGCAGTATGTAGGATGTATATACACATACACAATCCAATTCATGTAAAGTGCAGCCCGGCAGTATGTAGGATGTATATACACACACACACACACAATCCAATTCATGTAAAGTGCAGCCTGGCAGTATGTAGGATGTATATACACCCACACACAATCCAATTCATGTAAAGTGCAGCCTGGCAGTATGTAGGATGTATATACACACACACACAATTCAATTCATGTAAAGTGCAGCCCGTCAGTATGTAGGATGTATATACACACACAATCCAATTCATGTAAAGTGCAGCCTGGCAGTATGTAGGATGTATATACACCCACACACAATCCAATTCATGTAAAGTGGAGCCTGGCAGTATGTAGGATGTATATACACACACACACAATCCAATTCATGTAAAGTGCAGCCCGGCAGTATGTAGGATGTATATATAAACACACACACAATCCAATTCATGTAAAGTGCAGCCCGGCAGTATGTAGGATCTATATACACACAGACACAATCTAATTCATGTAAAGTGCAGCCCGGCAGTATGTAGTATGTATATACACACACACACACACACACACACAATCCAATTCATGTAAAGTGCAGCCCAGCAGTATGTAGGATGTATATACACACACACACACACACAATCCAATTCATGTAAAGTGCAGCCCGGCAGTATGTAGGATGTATATACACAGACACAATCCAATTCATATAAAGTGCAGCCCAGCAGTATGTAGGATGTATATACACACACACACACACAATCCAATTCATGTAAAGTGCAGCCCGGCAGTATGTAGGATGTATATACACAGACACAATCCAATTCATATAAAGTGCAGCCCAGCAGTATGTAGGATGTATATACACACACACAATCCAATTCATGTAAAGTGCTGCCCGGCAGTATGTAGGATGTATATACTCACACACACAATCCAATTCATGTAAAGTGCAGCCCTGCAGTATGTAGGATGTATATACACACAGACACAATCCAATTCATGTAAAGTGCAGCCCGGCAGTATATAGGATGTATATACACACACACAATCCAATTCATGTAAAGTGCAGCCCGGCAGTATGTAGTATGTATATACACACACACACACACACAATACAATTCATGTAAAGTGCAGCCCGGCAGTATGTAGGATGTATATACACACACACACACACAATCCAATTCATGTAAAGTGCAGCCTGGCAGTATGTAGGATGTATATACACACACACAATCCAATTCATGTAAAGTGCAGCCCGGCAGTATGTAGGATGTATATACACACACACACAATCCAATTCATGTAAAGTGCAGTCCGGCAGTATGTAGGATGTATATATAAACACACACACAATCCAATTCATGTAAAGTGCAGCCCGGCAGTATGTAGGATGTATATACACACAGACACAATCTAATTCATGTAAAGTGCAGCCCGGCAGTATGTAGTATGTATATACACACACACTCACACACACAATCCAATTCATGTAAAGTGCAGCCCGGCAGTATGTAGGATGTATATACACACACACACACACAATCCAATTCATGTAAAGTGCAGCCCGTCAGTATGTAGGATGTATATACACAGACACAATCCAATTCATATAAAGTGCAGCCCAGCAGTATGTAGGATGTATATACACACACACACACAATCCAATTCATGTAAAGTGCAGCCCGGCAGTATGTAGGATGTATATACACAGACACAATCCAATTCATATAAAGTGCAGTCCAGCAGTATGTAGGATGTATATACACACAGACACACAATCCAATTCATGTAAAGTGCTGCCCGGCAGTATGTAGGATGTATATACTCACACACACAATCCAATTCATGTAAAGTGCAGCCCTGCAGTATGTAGGATGTATATACACACAGACACAATCCAATTCATGTAAAGTGCAGCCCGGCAGTATATAGGATGTATATACTCACAGACACAATCCAATTCATGTAAAGTGCAGCCCGGCAGTATGTAGGATGTATATACACACACACACACAATCCAATTCATGTAAAGTGCAGCCCGGCAGTATGTAGTATGTATATACACACACACACACACACAATCCAATTCATGTAAAGTGCAGCCCGGCAGTATGTAGGATGTATATACACACACACACACAATCCAATTCATGTAAAGTGCAGCCCAGCAGTATGTAGGATGTATATACACACAGACACAATCCAATTCATATAAAGTGCAGCCCGGCAGTTTGTGGGATGTATATACACACAGACACAATCCAATTCATGTAAAGTGCAGCCCGGCAGTATCTAGTATGTATATACACACACACACTCAATCCAATTCATGTAAAGTGCAGCCCGGCAGTATGTAGGATGTATATACACACACACAATCCAATTCATGTAAAGTGCAGCCTGGCATTATGTAGGATGTATATACACTCACACAATAAAAGTCATGTAAAGTGCAGGAATGGGGGACAGGTGATACACAAGGTATAGAGAGGATCCCGCTCACAGAGCTTACAATCTAGAGGGAATGGGGGACAGGTGATACACAAGGTATAGAGAGGATCCTGCTCACAGAGCTTACAATCTAGAGGGAATGGGGGACAGGTGATACACAAGGTATAGAGAGGGTACTGCTCACAGAGCTTACAATCTAGAGGGGATGGGGGACAGGTGATACACAAGGTATAGAGAGGGTACTGGTCACAGAGCTTACAATCTAGAGGGGATGGGGGACAGGTGATACACAAGGTATAGAGAGGTTCCTGCTCACAGAGCTTACAATCTAGAGGGAATGGGGGACAGGTGATACACAAGGTATAGAGAGGATCCTGCTCACAGAGCTTACAATCTAGAGGGAATGGGGGACAGGTGATACACAAGGTATAGAGAGGATCCTGCTCACAGAGCTTACAATCTAGAGGGAATGGGGGACAGGTGATACACAAGGTATAGAGAGGATCCTGCTCACAGAGCTTACAATCTAGAGGGAATGGGGGACAGGTGATACACAAGGTATAGAGAGGATCCTGCTCACAGAGCTTACAATCTAGAGGGAATGGGGGACAGGTGATACACAAGGTATAGAGAGGATCCTGCTCACAGAGCTTACAATCTATAGGGAATGGGGGACAGGCTATACACAAGGTATAGATAGGATCCTGCTCACAGAGCTTACAATCTAGAGGGAATGGGGGACAGGTGATACACAAGGTATAGAGAGGGTACTGCTCACAGAGCTTACAATCTAGAGGGAATGGGGGACAGGTGATACACAAGGTATAGAGAGGATCCTGCTCACAGAGCTTACAATCTAGAGGGAATGGGGGCAGCTGATACACAAGGTATAGAGAGGGTCCTGCTCACAGAGCTTACAATCTAGAGGGAATGGGGACAGGTGATACACAAGGTATAGAGAGGATCCTGCTCACAGAGCTTACAATCTAGAGGAAATGGGGGACAGGTGATACACAAGGTATAGAGAGGATCCTGCTCACAGAGCTTACAATCTAGAGGGAATGGGGGACAGGCGATACACAAGGTATAGAGAGGGTACTGCTCACAGAGCTTACAATCTAGAGGGAATGGGGGACAGGTGATACACAAGGTATAGAGAGGATCCTGCTCACAGAGCTTACAATCTAGAGGGAATGGGGGACAGGTGATACACAAGGTATAGAGAGGATCCTGCTCACAGAGCTTACAATCTAGAGGGAATGGGGGCAGGTGATACACAAGGTATAGAGAGGGTCCTGCTCACAAGCTTACAATCTAGAGGGACTGGGGACAGGTGATACACAAGGTTTAGAGAGAATCCTGCTCACAGAGCTTACAATCTAGAGGGAATGGGGGACAGGTGATGCACAAGGTATAGAGAGGATCCTGCTTACAATCTAGAGGGAATGGGGGGGGGGGAGGTGCTTTATGTACAGTGTGGTTTAAAAAGAGAGTGCTGTATTTAGAGTGTGGTTTATAGAGATAGTGCTGTATATAGTGTGTGGTTTATAGAGAGAGGGCTGTATTTAGAGTGTGGTTTATAGAGAGAGTGCTGTATATAGAGTGTGGTTTATAGAGAGTGTGCTGTTTAGAGAGTGTGGTTTATAGAGAGAGTGTGCTGTTTAGAGAGTGTGGTTTATAGAGAGTGTGGTTTATAGAGAGAGTGCAGTATAGAGAGAGTGATGTATAGAAAGAGTGCTGTATATAGAGTGCTGTATAGAGAGAGTGCTGTATAGAGAGTGTGGTTTATAGAGAGAGTGCAGTATAGAGAGTGCTTTTTAGAGAAAGTGCTGTATATAGAGTGTTGTATAGAGAGAGTGCTGTATAGAGAGTATGGTTTATAGAGAGAGTGCTCCAAGCTATACATGTTAAGATGCTTTAACCTTTCCTGGTAAGTTTTATCCTTCAACCCATGAACCAGTTTAGTAGCCCTTCTCTGAACTCTCTCCCAAGTATCAATATCCTTCTGGAGATACGGTCTCCAGTACTGCGTACAATACTCCAGGTGAGGTCTCACCAGTGCTCTGTACAATACTCCAAGTGAGGTCTCACCAGCGCTCTGTACAATACTCCAAGTGAGGTCTCACCAGCGCTCTGTACAATACTCCAAGTGAGGTCTCACCAGTGCTCTGTACAATACTCCAAGTGAGGTCTCACCAGCGCTCTGTACAATACTCCAAGTGAGGTCTCACCAGAGCTCTGTACAATACTCCAAGTGAGGTCTCACCAGAGCTCTGTACAATACTCCAAGTGAGGTCTCACCAGAGCTCTGTACAATACTCCAAGTGAGGTCTCACCAGCGCTCTGTACAATACTCCAAGTGAGGTCTCACCAGCGCTCTGTACAATACTCCAAGTGAGGTCTCACCAGCACTCTGTACAATACTCCAAGTGAGGTCTCACCAGTGCTCTGTACAATACTCCAAGTGAGGTCTCACCAGCACTCTGTACAATACTCCAAGTGAGGTCTAACCAGCGCTCTGTACAATGGCATGAGCACTTCCCTCTTCCTACTGCTAATACCTCTCCCTATGCAACCAAGCATTCTGCTAGCATTTCCTGCTGCTCTATTGCATTGCCTACCTACCTTCAAGTCCTCTGAAATTATTACTTCTAAATCCCTTTCCTCAGATGTTGAGGTTAGGACTGTACCAAATAGTCTATATTCTGCTTTTGGGTTTTTACGCCCAAGGTGCATAATCTTGCGCTTGTCCACATTAAATGTCAGTTGCCACTGCTCTGACCATTTTTCTAGTTTAGCTAAATCATTTGCCATTTGGCTTATCCCTCCATGAATATCAACCCTGCTGCAAATCTTTGTATCATCAGAAAAAATACATACTTTGCCAACAAGACCTTCTGCAATATCACTAATAAAAATATTATAGAGAATGGGTCCAAGTACAGATCCCTGAGGTACCCCACAAGTAACAAGACCTACTGCAATATCACTAATAACAATATTATAGAGAATGGGTCCAAGTACAGATCCCTGAGGTACCCCACTAGTAACAAGACCTTCTGCAATATCACTAATAACAATATTATAGAGAATGTTTCCAAGTACAGACCCCTGAGGTACCCCACTAGTAACAAGACCTTCTGCAATATCACTAATAACAATATTATAGAGAATGGGTCCAAGTACAGACCACTGAGGTACCCCACTAGTAACAAGACCTTCTGCAATATCACTAATAACAATATTAAAGAGAATAGGTCCAAGTACAGATCCCTCAGGTACCCCACTAGTAACAAGACCTTCTGCAATATCACTAATAACAATATTATAGAGAATGGGTCCAAGTACAGACCCCTGAGGTACCCCACTAGTAACACGACCTTCTGCAATATCACTAATAACAATATTATAGAGAATGGGTCCAAGTACAGACCCCTGAGGTATCCCACTAGTAACAAGACCTTCTGCAATATCACTAATAACAATATTATAGAGAATGGGTCCAAGTACAGATCCCTGAGGTACCCCACTAGTAACAAGACCTTCTGCAATATCACTAATAACAATATTATAGAGAATGGGTCCAAGTACAGATCCCTGAGGTACCCCACTAGTAACAAGACCTTCTGTAATATCGCTAATAACAATATTATAGAGAATGGGTCCAAGTACAGATCCCTGAGGTACCCCACTAGTAACAAGACCTTCTGCAATATCGCTAATAACAATATTATAGAGAATGGGTCCAAGTACAGACCCCTGAGGTACCCCACTAGTAACAAGACCTTCTGCAATATCACTAATAACAATATTATAGAGAATGGGTCCAAGTACAGATCCCTGAGGTACCCCACTAGTAACAAGACCTTCTGCAATATCACTAATAACAATATTATAGAGAATGGGTCCAAGTACAGACCCCTGAGGTACCCCACTAGTAACAAGACCTTCTGCAATATCACTAATAATATTATAGAGAATGGGTCCAAGAACAGATCCCTAGGTACCCCACTAGTAACAAGACCTTCTGCAATATCACTAATAACAATATTATAGAGAATGGGTCCAAGTACAGACCCCTGAGGTACCCCACTAGTAACAAGACCTTCTGCAATATCACTAATAACAATATTATAGAGAATGGGTCCAAGTACAGACCCCTGAGGTACCCCACTAGTAACATGACCTTCTGCAATATCACTAATAACAATATTATAGAGAATGGGTCCAAGTACAGACCCCTGAGGTACCCCACTAGTAACAAGACCTTCTGCAATATCACTAATAACAATATTATAGAGAATGGGTCCAAGTACAGACCCCTAAAGTACCCCACTAGTAACAAGACCTTCTGCAATATCACTAATAACAATATTATAGAGAATGGGTCCAAGTACAGACCCCTGAGGTACCCCACTAGTAACAAGACCTTCTGCGATATCACTAATAACAATATTATAGAGAATGGGTCCAAGTACAGACCCCTGAGGTACCCCATAGTAACAAGACCTTCTGCAATATCACTAATAACAATATTATAGAGAATGGGTCCAAACCAGACCCCTGAGGTACCCCACTAGTAACAAGACTTTCTGCAATATCACTAATAACAATATTATAGAGAATGGGTCCAAGTACAGATCCCTGAGGTACCCCACTAGTAACAAGACCTTCTGCAATATCACTAATAACAATATTATAGAGAATGGGTCCAAGTACAGACCCCTGAGGTACCCCACTAGTAACAAGACCTTCTGCAATATCACTAATAACAATATTATAGAGAATGGGTCCAAGTACAGACCCCTGAGGTACCCCACTAGTAACACGACCTTCTGCAATATCACTAATAACAATATTATAGAGAATGGGTCCAAACCAGATCCCTGAGGTACCCCACTAGTAACAAGACCTTGCATCGAATATACCCCATTGACTACAACCCTCTGTTGCCTGTCACTCAGCCATTGTCTAATCCATTCAACAATATTGAAATCCAAACTCAAAGATATAGACAGCGTACTGTATAGAGAGTGTGGTTTATAGAGAGAGTGCTGTATATAGAGTGCTGTATATAGAGTGTTGTCTAGAGAGAGTGCTGTATATAGAGTGCTGTATATAGAGTGTTGTATAGAGAGTGTTGTATAGAGAGTGTGGTTTATAGAGAGAGTGCTGTATATAGAGTGTTGTGTAGAGAGTGTGTTTTATAGAGAGTGCTGTATATAGAGTGCTGTATAGAGAGAGTGCTGTATAGAGAGAGT
This sequence comes from Pelodytes ibericus, assembly GCA_036172795.1. Classification (NCBI taxonomy): domain Eukaryota; kingdom Metazoa; phylum Chordata; class Amphibia; order Anura; family Pelodytidae; genus Pelodytes; species Pelodytes ibericus. The sequence continues at coordinate 195,418,891 of CM069863.1, forward strand.
GCTGTATAGAGAGATTGCTGTATAGAGAGTGTGGTTTATAGAGAGAGTGCTGTATAGAGAGTGTGGTTTATAGAGAGAGTGCTGTATAGAGAGTGTGGTTTATAGAGAGAGTGCTGTATAGAGAGTGCTGTATAGAGAGAGTGCTGTATAGAGAGTGTGGTTTATAGAGAGAGTGCTGTATAGAGAGTGCTGTATAGAGAGAGTGCTGTATAGAGAGTGTGGTTTATAGAGTGCTGTATAGAGAGTGCTGTATAGAGAGAGTGCTGTATATAGAGTGTTTTATAGAGAGAGTGCTGTATAGAGAGAGTGCCTGTATAGAGAGTGTGGTTTATAGAGAGAGTGCTGTATATAGAGTGTTGTATAGAGAGAGTGCTGTATAGAGAGAGTGCAGTATAGAGAGAGTGCTGTATAGAGAGAGTGCAGTATAGAGAGAGTGCTGTATAGAGAGTGTGGTTTATAGAGAGAGTGCTGTATATAGAGTGCTGTATAGAGAGTGTGGTGTATAGAGAGAGTGCTGTATATAGAGTGTTGTATAGAGAGAGTGCTGTATAGAGAGAGTGCCTGTATAGAGAGTGTGGTTCATAGAGAGAGTGCTGTATATAGAGTGTTGTATAGAGAGAGTGCTGTATAGAGAGAGTGCAGTATAGAGAGAGTGCTGTATAGAGAGAGTGCTGTATAGAGAGAGTGCTGTATAGAGAGAGTGCTGTATAGAGAGATTGCTGTATAGAGAGTGTGGTTTATAGAGAGAGTGCTGTATAGAGAGTGTGGTTTATAGAGAGTGTGCTGTATAGAGAGTGTGGTTTATAGAGAGAGTGCTGTATAGAGAGAGTGCTGTATATAGAGTGTTTTATAGAGCGAGTGCTGTATAGAGAGAGTGCCTGTATAGAGAGTGTGGTTTATAGAGAGAGTGCTGTATATAGAGTGTTGTATAGAGAGAGTGCTGTATAGAGAGAGTGCAGTATAGAGAGAGTGCTGTATAGAGAGAGTGCAGTATAGAGAGAGTGCTGTATAGAGAGTGTGGTTTATAGAGAGAGTGCTGTATATAGAGTGCTGTATAGAGAGTGTGGTGTATAGAGAGAGTGCTGTATATAGAGTGTTGTATAGAGAGAGTGCTGTATAGAGAGAGTGCCTGTATAGAGAGTGTGGTTCATAGAGAGAGTGCTGTATATAGAGTGTTGTATAGAGAGAGTGCTGTATAGAGAGAGTGCAGTATAGAGAGAGTGCTGTATAGAGAGAGTGCTGTATATAGAGTGTTGTATAGAGAGAGTGCTGTATAGAGAGTGTGGTGTATAGAGAGAGTGCTGTATATAGAGTGTTGTATAGAGAGAGTGCTGTATAGAGAGTGTGGTGTATAGAGAGAGTGCTGTATATAGAGTGTTGTATGGAGAGAGTGCTATATAGAGAGTGTGTTTTATAGAGAGAGTGCTGTATAGAGTCCTGTATATAGAGTGTTGTATAGAGAGAGTGCTGTATATAGAGTCCTGTGTATAGAGTGTTGTATAGAGAGAGTGCTGTATATAGAGTGCTGTATAGAGAGAGTGCTCTATATAGAGTGTTGTATAGAGAGAGTGCTGCATATAGAGTGTTGTATAGAGAGAGTGCTGTATAGAGTGCTGTATAGAGAGAGTGCTGTATAGAGAGAGTGATGTATAGAGAGTGTGATTTATAGAGAAAGTGCTGTATATAGAGTGTGGTTTATAGAGAGAGTGCTGTATAGAGAGTGTGGTTTATAGAGAGAGTGCTGTATAGAGAGTGTGGTTTATAGAGAGAGTGCTGTATAGAGAGTGTGGTTTATAGAGAGAGTGCTGTATAGAGAGAGTGCTGTATAGAGAGAGTGCTGTATAGAGAGTGCTGTATAGAGAGTGCTGTATAGAGAGTGTGCTGTATAGAGAGAGTGCTGTATAGAGAGTGTGCTGTATAGAGAGAGTGCTGTATAGAGAGTGTGGTTTATAGAGAGAGTGCTGTATAGAGAGTGTGGGAACCAAATCTGATGTGGCATCTTGAAGAAAGTAAGTCTAAAGCTGCAAAGTTCACAAAGAAAGTGGCAAATGGAAAAGCCCAGGGGGAGGAGGGTGAAGAGGAGGAGGATGAAGTAGGGGAGGAGGGTGAGTATGAGGAGGGGAGGAGGTGAGTGTTAGAGGGAGAGGGAGGAACAGTCAGCAGAAAGCAGTAAGAGGGACGTTGCGGGGGGCTCTCCTGGCACCATGAATACTCTTAACTTGAACACATACAGCCTCTCCCTGATCACTGCCAAGGAGGACATACTCAATGAGCGCATCTCCACTAACTGGTGAGTGTGAGTGAGAGGCAGCTTGGTAAGGGAGGTATAATTCATGACATGTTCAGGATGTGAGTCTGCACTCCAGTGAGTGAGACTTACTGATTCACTCTGGCTTGTGATTCTGCTTTTATCATCTCTTCTGTGCATGTCACTCTATATACCTACCCCTCACTATATATACCTACCCGTCACTCTATATATCTACCCCTCACTATATATACCTACCCCTCACTATATATACCTACCCCTCACTCTATATATCTACCCCTCACTATATATACCTACCCCTCACTATATATACCTACCCGTCACTCTATATACCTACCCCTCACTATATATACCTACCCCTCACTCTATATATCTACCCCTCACTATATATACCTACCTGTCACTCTATATACCTACCCCTCACTCTATATACCTACCCTTCACTCTATATACCTACCCCTCACTATATATACCTACCCGTCACTCTATATACCTACCCCTCACTCTATATACCTACCCTTCACTCTATATACCTACCCCTAACTTTATATACCTACCCCTCACTATATATACCTACCCGTCACTCTATATATCTACCCCTCAGTCTATATATTTACCCCTCACTATATATACCTACCCATCACTCTATATATCTACCCGTCACTCTATATATCTACCCCTCAGTCTATATATTTACCCCTCACTATATATACCTACCCGTCACTCTATATACCTACCCCTCACTATATATACCTACCCGTCACTCTATATACCTACCCCTCACTATATATACCTACCGTCACTCTATATACCTACCTGTCACTCTATATACCTACCCCTCACTATATATACCTACCCCTCACTCTATATACCTACCCGTCACTCTATATACCTACCCCTCACTATATATACCTACCCGTCACTCTATATACCTACCCCTCACTATATATACCTACCCCTCACTCTATATATCTACCCCTCACTAGACATACCTACCCGTCACTCTATATACCTACCCGTCACTCTATATACCTACCCCTCACTCTATATACCAACCCTTCACTCTATATACCTACCCCTCACTTTATATACCTACCCCTCACTATATATACCTACCCGTCACTCTATATATCTACCCGTCACTCTATATATCTACCCCTCACTATATATACCTACCCGTCACTCTATATACCTACCCCTCACTATATATACCTACCCGTCACTCTATATACCTACCCCTCACTATATAAACCTACCCGTCACTCTATATACCTACCCCTCACTATATATACCTACCCGTCACTCTATATACCTACCGCTTACTATATATACCTACCCGTCACTCTATATACCTACCCCTCACTATATATACCTACCCGTCACTCTATATACCTACCCCTCACTATATATACCTACCCGTCACTCTATATACCTACCCCTCCCTATATATACCTACCCGTCACTATATATACCTACCCCTCACTATATATACCTACCCGTCACTCTATATACCTACCCCTCACTATATATACCTACCCCTCACTCTATATATCTACCCCTCACTCTATATATCTACCCCTCACTCTATATATCTACCCCTCACTCTATATACCTCCCCTTCACTTTGTACACCTACCCCTCACTCTGTACACCTACTCCTCTATATATATTTACCCCTCATTCTATATACCTACCCGTCACTCTATATACCTACCCCTCACTATCTATACCTACCCGTCACTCTATATATCTACCCGTCACTCTATATATCTACCCCTCACTATATATACCTACCCGTCACTCTATATACCTACCCCTCACTATATATACCTACCCGTCACTCTATATACCTACCCCTCACTATATATACCTACCCGTCACTCTATATACCTACCCCTCACTATATATACCTACCCGTCACTCTATATATCTACCCGTCACTCTATATATCTACCCCTCACTATATATACCTACCCGTCACTCTATATACCTACCCCTCACTATATATACCTACCCGTCACTCTATATACCTACCCCTCACTATATAAACCTACCCGTCACTCTATATACCTACCCCTCACTATATATACCTACCCGTCACTCTATATACCTACCGCTCACTATATATACCTACCCGTCACTCTATATACCTACCCCTCACTATATATACCTACCCGTCACTCTATATACCTACCCCTCACTATATATACCTACCCGTCACTCTATATACCTACCCCTCCCTATATATACCTACCCGTCACTATATATACCTACCCCTCACTATATATACCTACCCGTCACTCTATATACCTACCCCTCACTATATATACCTACCCCTCACTCTATATATCTACCCCTCACTCTATATATCTACCCCTCACTCTATATATCTACCCCTCACTCTATATACCTCCCCTTCACTTTGTACACCTACCCCTCACTCTGTACACCTACTCCTCTATATATATTTACCCCTCATTCTATATACCTACCCGTCACTCTATATACCTACCCCTCACTATCTATACCTACCCGTCACTCTATATATCTACCCGTCACTCTATATATCTACCCCTCACTATATATACCTACCCGTCACTCTATATACCTACCCCTCACTATATATACCTACCCGTCACTCTATATACCTACCCCTCACTATATATACCTACCCGTCACTCTATATACCTACCCCTCACTATATATACCTACCCGTCACTCTATATACCTACCCCTCACTATATATACCTACCCGTCACTCTATATACCTACCCCTCACTATATATACCTACCCGTCACTCTATATACCTACCCCTCACTATATATACCTACCCGTCACTCTATATACCTACCCCTCACTATATATACCTACCCGTCACTCTATATACCTACCCCTCACTATATATACCTACCCGTCACTCTATATACCTACCCCTCACTATATATACCTACCCCTCACTCTATATATCTACCCCTCACTCTATATATCTACCCCTCACTCTATATACCTCCCCTTCACTTTGTACACCTACTTCTCACTCTGTACACCTACTCCTCTATATATATATTTACCCCTCATTCTATATACCTACCTTTCATTTCATATACCTAACCACCACTCTATACACATACCCCTTGCTCCATTCACCTACCTCTCACTCCATATACCTACCCCTCATGCTATACTCCTTCCCTTCACTCTATACACCTACCCCTTATTCTGTACAACTAATCCTCATTCTATACACCTACCGCACACCCAGTCGATACACCGACAGCTCTTTTAACACTGACTCCTCACTCTATATACCTAAACCATCACTCTATACAATACACCTCACTCTATACACCGACATCTCCCTCCATACATGACCTCTCCCTCCGACCCCTCACTCTACACCGACCTCTCCCTCCGTCCCCTCACTCTATACACCGACCTCTCCCAACCTCTCTCTGCCCCTGCTCCCCCTGGTACTCTGCCCCCGCTCCCCCTGGTACTCTGCCCCTGCTCCCCCTGGCACTTTGCCCCCGCTCCCCCTGGTACTCTGCCCCTGCTCCCCCTGGTACTCTGCCCCTGCTCCCCCTGGTACTCTGCCCCCGCTCCCCCTGGCACTCTGCCCCTGCTCCCCCTGGCACTCTGCCCCTGCTCCCCCTGGTACTCTGCCCCCGCTCCCCCTGGTACTCTGCCCCCGCTCCCCCTGGTACTCTGCCCCCGCTCCCCCTGGCACTCTGCCCCTGCTCCTCACTCACTATATTGACCCATCACTCACTATATTGACCCATCACTCACTATACTGACCCCTCACTCACTACACTGTATGCTGATAATTATTGTAATGGTGAGTACTGGGAGTTGCTGTTAATAGGGATAGGCTTAATGGGGGGGGAGCAGGTGTGGTCTGTCAGCAATAAATGACCTGTGTATAATGGGTCTGGGGAGTGGTTGTTGTCTAGCCAAGTACAGGTAGGGCTACTGCTAATTAAAGGGACTGTGTATACTGTGAATGTAATGTATAACTTGATCTATACATCGTGTCAGCCGAATTACATGAAATGGAGAAAATAAGAGAAAAATCTCTTCTAAATGTGTCTGTCTCCTGTTTATGACATCACCTGTGGCTTCGTATGCCCATTAAAAAGCACCTCATTTGCATATCATGGTACCAGTGATGTCATAAGCAGGCGACACAGACACGTTTACAACAGATTTGTCTCTTTCCTTTTTATGCATTTACTTCTGCGAATGTTATATATATTGAGAGAAACAAATCCAACGCCACATTATCACGATGTGGGGGGGATTACCTGAGTTATTGGGGCTGTGATTTCCTCTTAAAGAGACAGTACCATGAATTCCTTTAATCTGCCTTATAACATTATACATTAGTTATTGACATTTGGATTTCTTTTGGTGGCTCATTCAATTACAAATCTATTAAAACCAATGATTCTGAAGGTGCAAGCTTGGTCAGAGTAACTGACTCGTATGCAAATGACTGCATTTCAATGTCATTTCAGGGTAATTTGCATATCAAGTCACGGATGATGTCATTAGCAGGAGACCCACATTTTCTCCTAATTTGGCATTTCCTTGCAGTGCTGCTGACACAATGTATAGATCAATCTTCACTCATGTTTATTCTCTACATTCACAGTAGAAACACTGCTTAGGTGACAGAGCCCCAGTAACTCAGGTCACTGCTGGTTACACTGTATTATTCACACTGCATTGGAGATATGTCTAGTTATATTGGAAGCTGTAATATGTGCCCAGTGTATATCTGTCTGTTACTGACACGATGAATGGAAAGAGGAAAATCTATACATTGTGTGACCAGAACTGCAGCAAATGCTTCAAATGTATCATCGCCTGGTTATGACATCATCTGTGACTTTATATGCAAATTACACACTGGAGATGGGGTTGTCTAATTTGAGAGTGGGTTTGCTGATAAGGGAGAGTGCTCTCAGAGTGGACAGAGTGTGGGTTTGAGAGAGGGTTTACTGATAAGGGAGAGTGCTCTCTGAGTGGACAGAGTTTGGGTTTGAGAGAGGGTTTACTGATTGTGGAGAGTGCTCTCTGAGTGGACAGAGTGTGGGTTTGAGAGAGGGTTTACTGATAAGGGAGAGTGCTCTCAGAGTGGACAGAGTGTGGGTTTGAGAGAGGGTTTACTGATAAGGGAGAGTGCTCTCTGAGTGGACAGAGTGTGGGTTTGAGAGAGGGTTTGCTGATTGGGGAGAGTGCTCTCAGAGTGGACAGAGTGTGGGTTTGAGAGAGGGTTTACTGATAAGGGAGAGTGCTCTCTTAGTGGACAGAGGGTGGGTTTGAGAGAGGGTTTACTGATAAGGGAGAGTGCTCTCTGAGTGGACAGAGGGTGGGTTTGAGAGAGGGTTTACTGATTGTGGAGAGTGCTCTCTGAGTGGACAGAGTGTGGGTTTGAGAGAGGGTTTACTGATAAGGGAGAGTGCTCTCAGAGTGGACAGAGTGTGGGTTTGAGAGAGGGTTTACTGATAAGGGAGAGTGCTCTCTGAGTGGACAGAGTGTGGGTTTGAGAGAGGGTTTGCTGATTGGGGAGAGTGCTCTCTTAGTGGACAGAGGGTGGGTTTGAGAGAGGGTTTACTGATAAGGGAGAGTGCTCTCTGAGTGGACAGAGGGTGGGTTTGAGAGAGGGTTTACTGATAAGGGAGAGTGCTCTCAGAGTGGACAGAGTGTGGGTTTGAGAGAGGGTTTACTGATTGTGGAGAGTGCTCTCTGAGTGGACAGAGTGTGGGTTTGAGAGAGGGTTTACTGATTGTGGAGAGTGCTCTCTGAGTGGACAGAGTGTGGGTTTGAGAGAGGGTTTACTGATTGGGGAGAGTGCTCTCTTAGTGGACAGAGGGTGGGTTTGAGAGAGGGTTTACTGATAAGAGAGAGTGCTCTCTGAGTGGACAGTGTGTGGGTTTGAGAGAGGGTTTGCTGATTGGGGAGAGTGCTCTCTTAGTGGACAGAGGGTGGGTTTGAGAGAGGGTTTACTGATTGTGGAGAGTGCTCTCTGAGTGGACAGAGTGTGGGTTTGAGAGAGGGTTTACTGATAAGGGAGAGTGCTCTCTGAGTGGACAGAGGGTGGGTTTGAGAGAGGGTTTACTGATAAGGGAGAGTGCTCTCTGAGTGGACAGAGTGTGGGTTTGAGAGACGGATTACTGATTGTGGAGAGTGCTCTCTGAGTGGACAGAGTTTGGGTTTGAGAGAGGGTTTGCTGATTGTGGAGAGTGCTCTCTGAGTGGACAGAGTGTGGGTTTGAGAGAGGGTTTACTGATTGTGGAGAGTGCTCTCTGAGTGGACAGAGTGTGGGTTTGAGAGAGGGTTTACTGATTGGGGAGACTGCTCTCTGAGTGGACAGAATGTGGGTTTGAGAGAGGGTTTACTGATTGTGGAGAGTGCTCTCTGAGTGGACAGAGTGTGGGTTTGAGAGAGGGTTTACTGATTGTGGAGAGTGCTCTCTGAGTGGACAGAGGGTGGGTTTGAGAGAGGGTTTACTGATTGGGGAAAGTGCTCTCTGAGGGGACAGAGTGTGGGTTTGAGAGAGGGTTTACTGATTGGGGAGAGTGCTCTCTGAGGGGACAGAGTGTGGGTTTGAGAGAGGGTTTACTGATTGGGGAGAGTGTTCTCTGCGTGGACAGAGTGTGGGTTTGAGAGAGGGTTTACTGATTGGGGAGAGTGCTCTCTGAGTGGACAGAGTGTGAGTTTGAGAGAGGGTTTGCTGATTGTGGAGATTGCTCTCAGAGTGGATAGAGTGTGAGTTTGAGAGAGGGTTTACTGATTGTGGAGAGTGCTTTCTGAGTGGACAGAATGTGGGTTTGAGAGAGGGTTTACTGATAAGGGAGAGTGTTCTCTGAGTGGACAGAGGGTGGGTTTGAGAGAGGGTTTACTGATTGGGGAGAGTGCTCTCTGAGTGGACAGAGTGTGGGTTTGAGAGAGGGCTTACTGATTGGGGAGAGTGCTCTCTGAGGGGACAGAGTGTGGGTTTGAGAGAGGGTTTGCTGATTGGGGAGAGTGCTCTCAGAGTGGATAGAGTGTGGGTTTGAGAGAGGGTTTACTGATTGAGGAGAGTGCTCTCAGAGTGGATAGAGTGTGGGTTTGAGAGAGGGTTTGCTGATTGTGGAGAGTGCTCTCAGAGTGGATAGAGTGTGGGTTTGAGAGAGGGTTTACTGATTGGGGAGAGTGCTCTCTGTGGGGACAGAGTGTGGGTTTGAGAGACGGTTTACTGATAAGGGAGAGTGCTCTCTGAGTGGACAGAGTGTGGGTTTGAGAGAGGGTTTTCTGATTGTGGAGAGTGCTCTCAGAGTGGATAGAGTGTGGGTTTGAGAGAGGGTTTACTGATTGTGGAGAGTGCTTTCTGAGTGGACAGAGGGTGGGTTTGAGAGAGGGTTTACTGATTGGGGAGAGTGCTCTCTGAGTGGACAGAATGTGGGTTTGAGAGAGGGTTTACTTATAAGGGAGAGTGCTCTCTGAGTGGACAGAGGGTGGGTTTGAGAGGGTTTACTGATTGGGGAGAGTGCTCTCTGAGTGGACAGAGTGTGGGTTTGAGAGAGGGTTTAATGATTGTGGAGAATGCTCTCTGAGTGGACAGAGGGTGGGTTTAAGAGAGGGTTTGCTGATTGTGGAGAATGCTCTCTGAGGGGACAGAGTGTGGGTTTGAGAGACGGTTTACTGATTGTGGAGAGTGCTTTCTGAGTGGACAGAGTTTGGGTTTGAGAGAGGGTTTGCTGATTGAGGAGAGTACTCTCAGAGTGGACAGAGTGTGGGTTTGAGAGAGGGCTTACTGATTGTGGAGAGTGCTCTCTGAGGGGACAGAGTGTGGGTTTGAGAGAGGGTTTACTGATTGGGGAGAGTGTTCTCTGCGTGGACAGAGTGTGGGTTTGAGAGAGGGTTTACTGATTGTGGAGAGTGCTCTCTGAGTGGACAGAGTGTGGGTTGGAGAGAGGGTTTGCTGATTGTGGAGAGTGCTCTCAGAGTGGATAGAGTGTGAGTTTGAGAGAGGGTTTACTGATTGTGGAGAGTGCTTTCTGAGTGGACAGAATGTGGGTTTGAGAGAGGGTTTACTGACAAGGGAGAGTGCTCTCTGAGTGGACAGAGGGTGGGTTTGAGAGGGTTTACTGATTGTGGAGAATGCTCTCTGAGTGGACAGAGGGTGGGTTTAAGAGAGGGTTTGCTGATTGTGGAGAATGCTCTCTGAGGGGACAGAGTGTGGGTTTGAGAGACGGTTTACTGATTGTGGAGAGTGCTTTCTGAGTGGACAGAGTTTGGGTTTGAGAGAGGGTTTGCTGATTGAGGAGAGTGCTCTCAGAGTGGACAGAGTGTGGGTTTGAGAGAGGGTTTACTGATTGTGGAGAGTGCTCTCTGAGGGGACAGAGTGTGGGTTTGAGAGAGGGTTTACTGATTGGGGAGAGTGTTCTCTGCGTGGACAGAGTGTGGGTTTGAGAGAGGGTTTACTGATTGTGGAGAGTGCTCTCTGAGTGGACAGAGTGTGGGTTTGAGAGAGGGTTTGCTGATTGTGGAGAGTGCTCTCAGAGTGGATAGAGTGTGAGTTTGAGAGAGGGTTTACTGATTGTGGAGAGTGCTTTCTGAGTGGACAGAATGTGGGTTTGAGAGAGGGTTTACTGACAAGGGAGAGTGCTCTCTGAGTGGACAGAGGGTGGGTTTGAGAGGGTTTACTGATTGGGGAGAGTGCTCTCTGAGTGGACAGAGTGTGGGTTTGAGAGAGGGTTTAATGATTGTGGAGAATGCTCTCTGAGTGGACAGAGGGTGGGTTTAAGAGAGGGTTTGCTGATTGTGGAGAATGCTCTCTGAGGGGACAGAGTGTGGGTTTGAGAGACGGTTTACTGATTGTGGAGAGTGCTTTCTGAGTGGACAGAGTTTGGGTTTGAGAGAGGGTTTGCTGATTGTGGAGAATGCTCTCTGAGGGGACAGAGTGTGGGTTTGAGAGACGGTTTACTGATTGTGGAGAGTGCTTTCTGAGTGGACAGAGTGTGGGTTTGAGAGAGGGTTTACTGATTGTGGAGAGTGCTCTCTGAGGGGACAGAGGGTGGGTTTGAGAGAGGGTTTACTGATTGTGGAGAGTGCTCTCTGAGTGGACAGAGGGTGGGTTTGAGAGAGGGTTTACTGATTGGGGAAAGTGCTCTCTGAGGGGACAGAGTGTGGGTTTGAGAGAGGGTTTACTGATTGGGGAGAGTGCTCTCTGAGGGGACAGAGTGTGGGTTTGAGAGAGGGTTTACTGATTGGGGAGAGTGCTCTCTGAGTGGACAGAGTGTGGGTTTGAGAGAGGGTTTGCTGATTGTGGAGAGTGCTCTCAGAGTGGATAGAGTGTGGGTTTGAGAGAGGGTTTACTGATTGGGGAGAGTGCTCTCTGAGGGGACAGAGTGTGGGTTTGAGAGAGGGTTTACTGACAAGGGAGAGTGCTCTCTGAGTGGACAGAGGGTGGGTTTGAGAGAGGGTTTACTGATTGGGGAGAGTGCTCTCTGAGTGGACAGAGTGTGGGTTTGAGAGAGGGTTTACTGATTGGGGAGAGTGCTCTCTGAGGGGACAGAGTGTGGGTTTGAGAGAGGGTTTGCTGATTGTGGAGAGTGCTCTCAGAGTGGATAGAGTGTGGGTTTGAGAGAGGGTTTACTGATTGTGGAGAGTGCTCTCAGAGTGGATAGAGTGTGGGTTTGAGAGAGGGTTTGCTGATTGTGGAGAGTGCTCTCAGAGTGGATAGAGTGTGGGTTTGAGAGAGGGTTTACTGATTGGGGAGAGTGCTCTCTGAGGGGACAGAGTGTGGGTTTGAGAGACGGTTTACTGATAAGGGAGAGTGCTCTCTGAGTGGACAGAGTGTGGGTTTGAGAGAGGGTTTGCTGATTGTGGAGAGTGCTCTCAGAGTGGATAGAGTGTGGGTTTGAGAGAGGGTTTACTGATTGTGGAGAGTGCTTTCTGAGTGGACCGAGGGTGGGTTTGAGAGAGGGTTTACTGATTGGGGAGAGTGCTCTCTGAGTGGACAGAATGTGGGTTTGAGAGATTGTTTACTGATAAGGGAGAGTGCTCTCTGAGTGGACAGAGGGTGGGTTTGAGAGGGTTTACTGATTGGGGAGAGTGCTCTCTGAGTGGACAGAGTGTGGGTTTGAGAGAGGGTTTAATGATTGTGGAGAGTGCTCTCTGAGTGGACAGAGGGTGGGTTTAAGAGAGGGTTTGCTGATTGTGGAGAATGCTCTCTGAGGGGACAGAGTGTGGGTTTGAGAGACGGTTTACTGATTGTGGAGAGTGCTTTCTGAGTGGACAGAGTTTGGGTTTGAGAGAGGGTTTGCTGATTGAGGATATTGCTCTCTGAGTGGACAGAATGTGGGTTTGAGAGTGGGTTTACTGATAAGGGAGAGTGCTCTCTGAGTGGACAGAGGGTGGGTTTGAGAGGGTTTACTGATTGTGGAGAGTGCTCTCTGAGTGGACAGAGTGTGGGTTTGAGAGAGGGTTTGCTGATTGTGGAGAGTGCTCTCTGAGTGGACAGAGTGTGGGTTTGAGAGAGGGTTTGCTGATTGTGGAGAGTGCTCTCTGAGTGGACAGAGTGTGGGTTTGAGAGAGGGTTTGCTGATTGTGGAGAGTGCTCTCAGAGTGGATAGAGTGTGGGTTTGAGAGAGGGTTTACTGATTGTGGAGAGTGCTTTCTGAGTGTACAGAGGGTGGGTTTGAGAGGGTTTACTGATTGTGGAGAGTGCTCTCAGAGTGGACAGAGTGTGGGTTTGAGAGAGGGTTTGCTGATTGTGGAGAGTGCTCTCTGAGTGGACAGAGGGTGGGTTTGAGAGAGGGTTTACTGATTGGGGAGAGTGCTCTCTGAGTGGACAGAATGTGGGTTTGAGAGTGGGTTTACTGATAAGGGAGAGTGCTCTCTGAGTGGACAGAGGGTGGGTTTGAGAGGGTTTACTGATTGTGGAGAGTGCTCTCAGAGTGGACAGAGTGTGGGTTTGAGAGAGGGTATGCTGATTGTGGAGAGTGCTCTCAGAGTGGACAGAGTGTGGGTTTGAGAGAGGGTTTGCTGATTGTGGAGAGTGCTCTCTGAGTGGACAGAGTGTGGGTTTGAGAGAGGGTTTGCTGATTGTGGAGAGTGCTCTCAGAGTGGATAGAGTGTGGGTTTGAGAGAGGGTTTACTGATTGTGGAGAGTGCTTTCTGAGTGGACAGAGGGTGGGTTTGAGAGAGGGTTTACTGATTGGGGAGAGTGCTCTCTGAGTGGACAGAATGTGGGTTTGAGAGTGGGTTTACTGATAAGGGAGAGTGCTCTCTGAGTGGACAGAATGTGCGTTTGAGAGAGGGTTTACTGATTGGGGAGAGTGCTCTCAGAGTGGACAGAGTGTGGGTTTGAGAGAGGGTTTATGATTGGGGAAAGTGCTCTCGGAGTGGACAGAGGGTGGGTTTGAGAGAAGGTTTACTGATTGGGGAAAGTGCTCTCGGAGTGGACAGAGGGTGGGTTTGAGAGAAGGTTTACTGATTGGGGAGAGTGCTCTCTGAGTGGACAGAATGTGCGTTTGAGAGAGGGTTTTACTGATTGGGGAGAGTGCTCTCTGAGTGGACAGAATGTGGGTTTGAGAGAGTTATTTGCAGATTGGGGAGAGGGCTATCTGAGTGGATAGAATGTGGGTTTGAGTTATTTGCAGATTGGGGAGAGAGCTATCTGAGTGGACAGAATGTGGGTTTGAGAAAGGGTTTGCTGATTGGGGAGAGTGCTCTCTGAGTGGACAGAATGTGGGTTTGAGAGAGTTATTTGCAGATTGGGGAGAGGGCTATCTGAGTGGACAGAATGTGGGTTTGAGTTATTTGCAGATTGGGGAGAGGGCTATCTGAGTGGACAGAATTTGGGTTTGAGAGAGGGTTTACGATTGGGGAGAGTGCTCTCTGAGTGGACAGAATGTGGGTTTGAGTTATTTGCAGATTGGGGAGAGGGCTATCTGAGTGGACAGAATGTGGGTTTGAGAGAGGGTTTGCTGATTGGGGAGAGGGCTATCTGAGTGGACAGAATGTGGGTTTGAGGAAAGGTTTGCTGATTGGGGAGGGGTGTGAGCAATTTCATAGTGAGAAGGGTAAGGCATGTGATCAAGGTAGTTTGTGTCATTAAATAAAAGCAGTTTAACAGCCTGTAACAGGTTTAATACGGTTTACAGAGGTTTCTGAAATTTTTCCACTCTCTGGATCTTTGTTCAGGTCAAGGGTCCTTGTGTGATAAGTTATTTGGAGAAGGGAGGGGAACGTGCGTTAATGAAAGAGGAAATACTATAAATACGTCTGTCTAACTGGGTCCACAGAGATATGTTTATAGCTAAGAGATCAAACAGATAAGATTTACCATAACATGTTAAAGATAAGTCCTGATCTGCAAGGACAGTATAGGATTATATAGGAGGAAGGGGCTCCAAATCCACTATAGCATGGATTATCTGAATGTAGAAAGTCTAAAGGGATATTAGGGGTGACCTTAGAAAGTACACATAGGGGTCAGACCAAGGTCGTCAGTGAAGGACACGGCACTGCGCCAGAGGGAAGAGGCGAGTGAGGATCAGGATACTCAGCACTGTGCCTGAGGGAAGAGGCGAGTAAGGATCAGGATACTCAGCACTGTGCCTGAGGGAAGAGGCGAGTGAGGATCAGGATACTCAGTGCCAGAGGGAAGAGGCGAGTGAGGATCAGGATACTCAGCACTCAGTGACAGAGGGAAGAGGCGAGTGAGGATCAGGATACTCAGCACTCAGTGACAGAGGGAAGAGGCGAGTGAGGATCAGGATACTCAGCACTCAGTGACAGAGGGAAGAGGCAAGTGAGGATCAGGATACTCAGCACTCAGTGACAGAGGCGAGTGAGGATCAGGATACTCAGCACTCAGTGACGGAGGGAAGAGGCGAGTGAGGATCAGGATACTCAGCACTCAGTGACAGAGGGAAGAGGCGAGTGAGGATCAGGATACTCAGCACTCAGTGCCAGAGGGAAGAGGTGAGTGAGGATCAGGATACTCAGCACTCAGTGACGGAGGTAAGAGGTGAGTGAGGATCAGGATACTCAGCACTCAGTGACAGAGGTGAAGGGGCGAGTGAGGATCAGGATACTCAGCACTCAGTGACAGAGACGAGTGAGGATCAGGATACTCAGCACTCAGTGACAGAGGGAAGAGGTGAGTGAGGATCAGGATACTCAGCACTCAGTGACAGAGGGAAGAGGCGAGTGAGGATCAGGATACTCAGCACTCAGTGACAGAGAGAAGAGGCGAGTGAGGATCAGGATACTCAGCACTCAGTGACAGAGGGAAGAGGCGAGTGAGGATCAGGATACTCAGCACTCAGTTCCAGAGGGAAGAGGCGAGTGAGGATCAGGATACTCTGCACTCAGTGACAGAGGGAAGAGGCGAGTGAGGATCAGGATACTCAGCACTCAGTGACAGAGGGAAGAGGCGAGTGAGGATCAGGATACTCAGCACTCAGTGACAGAGGGAAGAGGCGAGTGAGGATCAGGATACTCAGCACTCGGTGACAGAGGGAAGAGGCGAGTGAGGATCAGGGTACTCAGCACTCAGTGACAGAGGGAAGAGGCGAGTGAGGATCAGGATACTCAGCACTCGGTGACAGAGGGAAGAGGCGAGTGAGGATCAGGATACTCAGCACTCAGTGACGGAGGGAAGAGGCGAGTGAGGATCAGGATACTCAGCACTCAGTGACAGAGGCGAGTGAGGATCAGGATACTCAGCACTCAGTGACAGAGGGAAGAGGCGAGTGAGGATCAGGATACTCAGCACTCAGTGACAGAGGGAAGAGGCGAGTGAGGATCAGGATACTCAGCACTCAGTGACAGAGGGAAGAGGCGAGTGAGGATCAGGATACTCAGCACTCAGTGACAGAGGGAAGAGGCGAGTGAGGATCAGGATACTCAGCACTCAGTGACAGAGGGAAGAGGCGAGTGAGGATCAGGATACTCAGCACTCAGTGACAGAGGGAAGAGGTGAGTGAGGATCAGGATACTCAGCACTAAGTGACAGAGGGAAGAGGCGAGTGAGGATCAGGATACTCAGCACTCAGTGACGGAGGGAAGAGGCAAGTGAGGATCAGGATACTCAGCACTCAGTGACAGAGGGAAGAGGCGAGTGAGGATCAGGATACTCAGCACTCAGTGACAGAGGGAAGAGGCGAGTGAGGATCAGGATACTCAGCACTCAGTGACAGAGGGAAGAGGCGAGTGAGGATCAGGATACTCAGCACTCAGTGACAGAGGGAAGAAGAGAGTGAGGATCAGGATACTCAGCACTCAGTGACAGAGAGAAGAGGCGAGTGAGGATCAGGATACTCAGCACTCAGTGACAGAGGGAAGAGGCGAGTGAGGATCAGGATACTCAGCACTCAGTTCCAGAGGGAAGAGGCGAGTGAGGATCAGGATACTCTGCACTCAGTGACAGAGGGAAGAGGCGAGTGAGGATCAGGATACTCAGCACTCAGTGACAGAGGGAAGAGGCGAGTGAGGATCAGGATACTCAGCACTCGGTGACAGAGGGAAGAGGCGAGTGAGGATCAGGATACTCAGCACTCAGTGACGGAGGGAAGAGGCGAGTGAGGATCAGGATACTCAGCACTCAGTGACAGAGGCGAGTGAGGATCAGGATACTCAGCACTCAGTGACAGAGGGAAGAGGCGAGTGAGGATCAGGATACTCAGCACTCAGTGACAGAGGGAAGAGGCGAGTGAGGATCAGGATACTCAGCACTCAGTGACAGAGGGAAGAGGCGAGTGAGGATCAGGATACTCAGCACTCAGTGACAGAGGGAAGAGGCGAGTGAGGATCAGGATACTCAGCACTCAGTGACAGAGGGAAGAGGCGAGTGAGGATCAGGATACTCAGCACTCAGTGACAGAGGGAAGAGGTGAGTGAGGATCAGGATACTCAGCACTAAGTGACAGAGGGAAGAGGCGAGTGAGGATCAGGATACTCAGCACTCAGTGACGGAGGGAAGAGGCAAGTGAGGATCAGGATACTCAGCACTCAGTGACAGAGGGAAGAGGCGAGTGAGGATCAGGATACTCAGCACTCAGTGACAGAGGGAAGAGGCGAGTGAGGATCAGGATACTCTGCACTCAGTGACAGAGGGAAGAGGCGAGTGAGGATCAGGATACTCAGCACTCAGTGACAGAGGGAAGAGGAGAGTGAGGATCAGGATACTCAGCACTCAGTGACAGAGGGAAGACGCGAGTGAGGATCAGGATACTCAGCACTCAGTGACGGAGGGAAGAGGTGAGTGAGGATCAGGATACTCAGCACTCAGTGACAGAGGAAAGAGGCGAGTGAGGATCAGGATACTCAGCACTCAGTGACAGAGAGAAGAGGCGAGTGAGGATCAGGATACTCAGCACTCAGTGACAGAGGCGAGTGAGGATAAGGATACTCAGCACTCAGTGACAGAGGGAAGAGGCGAGTGAGGATCAGGTTACTCAGCACTCAGTGCCAGAGGGAAGAGGCGAGTGAGGATCAGGATACTCAGCACTCAGTGACAGAGGGAAGAGGCGAGTGAGGATCAGGATACTCAGCACTCAGTGACGGAGGGAAGAGGCGAGTGAGGATCAGGATACTCAGCACTCAGTGACGGAGGGAAGAGGCGAGTGAGGATCAGGATACTCAGCACTCAGTGACGGAGGGAAGAGGCGAGTGAGGATCAGGATACTCAGCACTCAGTGACGGAGGGAAGAGGCGAGTGAGGATCAGGATACTCAGCACTCAGTGACGGAGGAAAGAGGCGAGTGAGGATCAGGATACTCAGCACTCAGTGACAGAGGGAAGAGGCGAGTGAGGATCAGGATACTCAGCACTCAGTGACAGAGGGAAGAGGTGAGTGAGGATCAGGATACTCAGCACTCAGTGACAGAGGGAAGAGGCGAGTGAGGATCAGGATACTCAGCACTGTGCCTGAGGGAAGAGGCGAGTGAGGATCAGGATACTCAGCACTGTGCCTGAGGGAAGAGGCGAGTGAGGATCAGGATACTCAGTGCCAGAGGGAAGAGGCGAGTGAGGATCAGGATACTCAGCACTCAGTGACAGAGGGAAGAGGCGAGTGAGGATCAGGATACTCAGCACTCAGTGACAGAGGGAAGAGGCGAGTGAGGATCAGGATACTCAGCACTCAGTGACGGAGGGAAGAGGCGAGTGAGGATCAGGATACTCAGCACTCAGTGACGGAGGGAAGAGGCGAGTGAGGATCAGGATACTCAGCACTCAGTGACGGAGGAAAGAGGCGAGTGAGGATCAGGATACTCAGCACTCAGTGACAGAGGGAAGAGGCGAGTGAGGATCAGGATACTCAGCACTCAGTGACAGAGGGAAGAGGTGAGTGAGGATCAGGATACTCAGCACTCAGTGACGGAGGGAAGAGGCGAGTGAGGATCAGGATACTCAGCACTCAGTGACAGAGGGAAGAGGCGAGTGAGGATCAGGATACTCAGCACTCAGTGACAGAGGGAAGAGGCGAGTGAGGATCAGGATACTCAGCACTCAGTGACAGAGGCGAGTGAGGATCAGGATACTCAGCACTCAGTGACAGAGGGAAGAGGCGAGTGAGGATCAGGATACTCAGCACTCAGTGACGGAGGGAAGAGGCGAGTGAGGATCAGGGTACTCAGCACTCAGTGACAGAGGGAAGAGGCGAGTGAGGATCAGGATACTCAGCACTCAGTGACAGAGGCGAGTGAGGTGGGAGCTATTGTCATTAGTGGGTAAGAGGGAGGTCGTTTGTAATGTGGGAGGTATTGTCATGAGTGGGTAAGAGGGAGGTCGTTTGTAATGTGGGAGGTATTGTCATGAGTGGGTAAGAGGGTGACCGTTTGTAATGTGGAAGGTATTGTCATGAGTGGGTAAGAGGGTGACCGTTTGTAATGTGGGAGGTATTGTCATGAGTGGGTAAGAGGGAGGTCGTTTGTAATGTGGGAGGTATTGTCATGAGTGGGTAAGAGGGAAGTTGCTTGTAATGTGGGAGGTATTGTCATGAGTGGGTAAGAGGGAGGTCGTTTGTAATGTGGGAGGTATTGTCATGAATGGGTAAGAAGGAAGTTGCTTGTAATGTGGGAGGTATTGTCATGAGTGGGTAAGAGGGAGGTCGTTTGTAATGTGGGAGGTATTGTCATGAGTGGGTAAGAGAGAGGTCGTTTGTAATGTGGGAGGTATTGTCATGAGTTGGTAAGAGGGAGGTCGTTTGTAATGTGGGAGGTATTGTCATGAGTGGGTAAGAGGGAAGTTGCTTGTAATGTGGGAGGTATTGTCATGAGTGGGTAAGAGGGAGGTCGTTTGTAATGTGTGAGGTATTGTCATGAGTGGGTAAGAGGGAGGTCGTTTGTAATGTGGGAGGTATTGTCATGAGTGGGTAAGAGGGAGACCGTTTGTAATGTGGGAGGTATTGTCATGAGTGGGTAAGAGGGAGGTCGATTGTAATGTGGGAGGTATTGTCATGAGTGGGTAAGAGGGTGACAATTTGTAATGTGGGAGGTATTGTCATGAGTGGGTAAGAGGGTGACCGTTTGTAATGTGGGAGGTATTGTCATGAGTGGGTAAGAGGGTGACCATTTGTAATGTGGAAGGTATTGTCATGAGTGGGTAAGAGGGTGACCGTTTGTAATGTGGGAGGTATTGTCATGAGTGGGTAAGAGGGAGGTCGATTGTAATGTGGGAGGTATTGTCATGAGTGGGTAAGAGGGTGACCGTTTGTAATGTGGAAGGTATTGTCATGAGTGGGTAAGAGGGTGACCGTTTGTAATGTGGGAGGTATTGTCATGAGTGGGTAAGAGGGAGGTCGTTTGTAATGTGGGAGGTATTGTCATGAGTGGGTAAGAGGGAAGTTGCTTGTAATGTGGGAGGTATTGTCATGAGTGGGTAAGAGGGAGGTCGTTTGTAATGTGGGAGGTATTGTCATGAATGGGTAAGAAGGAAGTTGCTTGTAATGTGGGAGGTATTGTCATGAGTGGGTAAGAGGGAGGTCGTTTGTAATGTGGGAGGTATTGTCATGAGTGGGTAAGAGAGAGGTCGTTTGTAATGTGGGAGGTATTGTCATGAGTTGGTAAGAGGGAGGTCGTTTGTAATGTGGGAGGTATTGTCATGAGTGGGTAAGAGGGAAGTTGCTTGTAATGTGGGAGGTATTGTCATGAGTGGGTAAGAGGGAGGTCGTTTGTAATGTGTGAGGTATTGTCATGAGTGGGTAAGAGGGAGGTCGTTTGTAATGTGGGAGGTATTGTCATGAGTGGGTAAGAGGGAGACCGTTTGTAATGTGGGAGGTATTGTCATGAGTGGGTAAGAGGGAGGTCGATTGTAATGTGGGAGGTATTGTCATGAGTGGGTAAGAGGGTGACAATTTGTAATGTGGGAGGTATTGTCATGAGTGGGTAAGAGGGTGACCGTTTGTAATGTGGGAGGTATTGTCATGAGTGGGTAAGAGGGTGACCATTTGTAATGTGGAAGGTATTGTCATGAGTGGGTAAGAGGGTGACCGTTTGTAATGTGGGAGGTATTGTCATGAGTGGGTAAGAGGGAGGTCGATTGTAATGTGGGAGGTATTGTCATGAGTGGGTAAGAGGGTGACCGTTTGTAATGTGGGAGGTATTGTCATGAGTGGGTAAGAGGGTGACCATTTGTAATGTGGGAGGTATTGTCATGAGTGGGTAAGAGGGAGGTCGATTGTAATGTGGGAGGTATTGTCATGAGTGGGTAAGAGGGTGACAATTTGTGATGTGGGAGGTATTGTCATGAGTGGGTAAGAGGGTGACCGTTTGTAATGTGGGAGGTATTGTCATGAGTGGGTAAGAGGGAGGTCGATTGTAATGTGGGAGGTATTGTCATGAGTGGGTAAGAGGGAGGTCGATTGTAATGTGGGAGGTATTGTCATGAGTGGGTAAGAGGGTGACCGTTTGTAATGTGGGAGGTATTGTCATGAGTGGGTAAGAGGGATGTCGATTGTAATGTGGAAGGTATTGTCATGAGTGGGTAAGAGGGAGGTCGATTGTAATGTGGAAGGTATTGTCATGACTGGGTAAGAGGGTGACCGTTTGTAATGTGGAAGGTATTGTCATGAGTGGGTAAGAGGGTGACCGTTTGTAATGTGGGAGGTATTGTCATGAGTGGGTAAGAGGGTGACCGTTTGTAATGTGGAAGGTATTGTCATGAGTGGGTAAGAGGGTGACCGTTTGTAATGTGGGAGGTATTGTCATGAGTGGGTAAGAGGGTGACCGTTTGTAATGTGGAAGGTATTGTCATGAGTGGGTGAGTGGGAGACTGTTTGTAATGTGGAAGGTATTGTCATGAGTGGGTAAGAGGGTGACCGTTTGTAATGTGGGAGGTATTGTCATGAGTGGGTAAGAGGGAGGTCGTTTGTAATGTGGAAGGTATTGTCATGAGTGGGTAAGAGGGTGACCGTTTGTAATATGGGAGGTATTGTCATGAGTGGGTAAGAGGGTGACCATTTGTAATGTGGGAGGTATTGTCATGAGTGGGTAAGAGGGTGACCGTTTGTAATGTGGGAGGTATTGTCATGAGTGGGTGAGTGGGAGGTCGTTTGTAATGTGGGAGGTATTGTCATGAGTGGGTAAGAGGGTGACCGTTTGTAATGTGGGAGGTATTGTCATGAGTGGGTAAGAGGGTGACCGTTTGTAATGTGGGAGGTATTGTCATGAGTGGGTAAGAGGGTGACCGTTTGTAATGTGGGAGGTATTGTCATGAGTGGGTGAGTGGGAGACTGTTTGGGACGGAGAGAGTAAGTGCCTGAGAAAGCTCTGGCTGCTGTTTCTTAAAGAGACAGTAATCATTTCCCTCTCTCCTACCCTGTGTTTCTTATACAGAAGTGACCGGTTGAGTGGCCCTAGTTTGAGGCAGGTCCATGCCAGTTTATTCTCTGACCGGCAGCTGCAATGAATCCCTGTGAAGCAGTAGCCCGGTCTGCTCGGCGACTGTCTGTCTCTGCTAGTGCTGGGAGAGACCCTCATTATCAAAGGAGATGAAGAGAGGGGACCTCCCCGGCTCTGCCTCCGCACTGAGGAAGCTTTAATGAAGAAAGGGTTAGTTAGTTACATTCCAGGAGAGCCAGCCAGCCCCTGACAATGATTAATGTGACACAGAGCGAGGGGGGAGCATCGTCCCCCACACTTCATGGGATCTTATAAGAGTCTAGAGCGGGGGAA